>OX438746.1:33275551-33875551 GCA_949316235.1 Oegoconia quadripuncta
TTTCAGGAATACCCAAAGATTGCAACTCTTGGGCGAGAATGTGATGATTAACATTATTAAAGGCTCCTACTATATCGAAGAAAACACTGATCATCACTTTATTGCTTTTGATGGCATTGAAAATATCAAGATACAAGTGTGATATGCTTTCCCTAGAGGACCTACCGCGCCGAAAACCGAATTGATTTGAAGGTAAGAGGTTATTACTCTCAATGTAAAACTCTAATCTTTGTTTTATCAGTTGTTCAAAAATCTTTCCCATACAAGATGTAAGGGCAATAGGTCGATATGAATCAACCTCATGCAATTTCTTCCCAGGTTTCAAAATAGGAACTAAGCAGTCTACCTTCCAGTCTTCTGGTATTAATGAACGGTTCCATAGAGAATTATAAATATTAAGAATTATTGCTTTACATTTAGCATTCATGGTTTTTATAATTTTGTAAGGCAAACCATCCAAACCACAGGATGTGTCTTTTCTAGAAGATATGGCCGAATTAAACTCAACTAGAGTGAAGGGCTTAGTGAGATAGATGTTACATGGAAGTGGAGGATTACTGTTAGTGATTAAAGGCTTCTCAACAGTGTCTGGTGTGAATTTTTCCAAAAAAATATCAGCCCATCCAGTATTATCACATGTGTCATTTTTAATATATGATTTATTAAATTTTTTCATGTGGGTCCATATTCTTGATAATGGAGTTGTTCTATTAAATGACTCACACAATTTGGCCCAACTCAATTGCCTTTCTAATTTTATAGTTAATTTCTTTAAGGCCTGAACTCTCTTAAATTCGATATAATTACTCAGTGAGGGATCAGCTTTGAATACTAAATAAGCTTTTTTACAGTTTTCCACTGCCATAGAACATTTTTGATTCCACCATGGTAGTTGCAATTTTCTATGTTTGGAACTGTTTTGTTTACTCTGCGTGCCAGATTTTTTTTTAAAAGGTAGAGAATTCTGAACAGCCAAATTAATAAGAATAACCAATTTATTATAAGCATCCAAAGGATTGAACTCATTGTATTCAAAATCTTCTAGAAGCATATCAATCTGCTTACTATACTGAAACCAATCTATCTGAGAAAAATTTGGACGAGTTGCCTTACTCTGTTTAAATATCTGAGGAGCAATATTATTAAACGCAAATTTTGTTATTACAGGAAAATGATAACTACCCAGACTATCATCATGCACTTCCCACTGTGAAATAAGCGCAAGTGCAGGTGACACCAAAGTCAGATCCAGAGCATTTTGTCTCCAAGTACTAGAGCCAACTGTAGTCATCTGACCATCATTAAGGAGAACAAGATTGTTGTCATCAATGCTCTTAAGAATGTCAGCACCTCTTGCATTTGAGGATGAGCAACCCCATACAGTATGTTGAGCATTAAAATCACCACATACAACTACTGGTTCAGGAAGACTATTAATTAAGTTATCGAGTTTAGATTTAGAAAATTGTGGATTACAATTAGTGGGACTATAAAAGCTTACAAATGTTACTTGTTTTGAATTATATGTGAGCTGTATTGCAATATTTTGTAATGAATCGTCATAAAAGGTATCAATTTTACGAAAAGATAAATTATTGCGTAATAATATAGCTACACCATTATGACTATTACCAGAATCTAATCTAACTAAATTAAAACCTTTAATATTGAAAGTGTGATGCGGGCGTAACCACGTTTCACATACAAGGGCTATGTGTATTTCATTCTCATATAAAAACTGTGTAAATAGATGACGATTATTTATTAAGCTCTGAGCGTTCCATTGCATAATTTTCAACTGATCCATTGAAATTATTGATGTTATTTTTTAATAGTGTCCATGAGAACATCTTTTATAAACTTTGATGAAATTGACTGATCTGAAGTTTTATTCATTGTAATAATTTTAACTATAGATTTTACCATAAAGTCCATTATTTCGTCTATTTTTAATAAAGAAAAGAATTGATCTGTAGGGCTTGTTTTATTCTTACTTAATTCGGGAAAAGTCTTTTCATTGAAAAGACCAGCAAATGATTTTTTCTCAATAAGGGATCTATTCTCATTTATTTTCTTTTGCTTGATAGGGCACTTAGCAGACACACTAATGTGATTACCTTTACAATGAAAACAGACAGCTTTTTCTATAGGCACATTGCATTCTTTAAAACCATGACTTTCAGAGCAAATCGAGCATTTCGGTGAGTTTTTACAGAATTTAGCCATATGTCCATACCTGAGGCATTTGAAACATTGTTTAACTGGTGGTACATACTGCGTCAAAGTAAACCGCCAACCATGAAGGTCTACAAAGTCTGGCAAAACTGACGATGCGAAGGTGATGGTGACTGTACCTGTGGGTTGCATAATAAAGTCATTGCTATCCTCATTTTTAACTTTTCGTAATATACGGCGAACACATATAATTTTCCGATTACTGGAGATTAAGGTAAAAATCTTCATATTTGAAATATTTGTAGGCACATTAGTTAGCACTCCTGTGACCTCTGTACCAGTTGCCGGTATGGATGCCTTAAAGCGATAGTCTTTTAAAAACGTTTGATTATTCAGGAAGGCGTTCGCGAGAGTGGGCTTTTCGAAATGAACGCCGATTTTATATTTATTAATGGTTTGCATATACTTTATGCCCTTATTAAACCTTTTCATATGGCTAGAAAGGGATATCATATCTCGTGTACCAATTGCTTTAGAATCGTCTGAAGATTCTATAAAAACAATAAAATCAGTAAGAGCTGAATCCTCTGGGTATCTCCTCGTGTAATCAGTAACAAAATAAGCTTTAAACTTATCCTTCTCTTCAGAGTCCGATGGGGATGGGAGGTCAGCATCATCAGACGAATCATCAATCCACTCATTATCTTCATCCTTATCCTTAAATTTCTTCTTTTTCTTGCCCATAATGACGAAAATGGGGTTAAATAGGGATGAAAAACTTTAAATTGAAATTAATTTAAAATTAATTCAAAAAAGGCGCCTATTGCTTTCAGAGGTTCCCGCGCTTTTTTTTTCTGTCGCTATTATTTGAAGTATTTTTCAATCATATAACCACATTTAAACTTGCGCAGCTATTTTTTCTTTTTTTTTTAAATTCAGTTTTAGAACAAGCCATAGTCGTTTATTTTTTAGTTTTATTCACTCCTCTCGGAGAAGACAAAGGGATCTAAGCCCATACAGCCATGTCTTATTTCTCTTATTTCTTCAGTTTATATGTCAGTCTCAGCCAAAACAAGTAATTCGTCGTATACTTGGCGTATACAAAGTCTAGTCACGGTCAAGTCATTCTTCAGTAAAGCGGCAGAATGCTTTACAAAAGATTTTGGCGGCTTTTTGTGGGAACCCGAAAGCTTCGTTACGCACTTTAATTTACACTTCCCTTCGCTTGTACACCATCACTAACTTTTGCTGCATAATACTCTGCCATTATTAAGCTTCAAAAGTCAGAGTGCCCAAATTATAAGAGTTATGAACAAAAATGCAACTTCACTCGCCGAGATTCTGCCAAAAAAGCTCCAAATCATAGTACGCGGAGAGCAAAGATTGTTTTTAATGTGAATGTCTTCCGAAAAGTTTTATAATAAAACTTTTCAGACTTATTTTGATGGTCAACTACTTACAAATTAAAAAACAAAACAATAGTATGCAGTAATGGATTTTCATACAACCTTACATTCCTAAAGTCAGTTTAGTGCCGATTTCTGAACGCCATATTGAAAATTACGAGCACATTGTCCATTGTTAAAAAAAAAAATATTATGAATCAAAGGCACTGAAAAAATTGATCACTTTTTCACTGAAATGAGACCGAAAACCAGATATTATCATTTTCAGTTGCGACCAAACGCAATCACTAGGAATAATAAATATTCAAAACCACCGACACCAACCGGCTGTGTCTGTGGGAGTATTCAAATGGACTATCATTTTATATTCAAGCAAAATAGAATGTAATGAAATATCTGAAGAATCTTTTGAAACACTGGATTCCGGATCAACAACGGCGTCTACTCAAGGTTACGCTGAGCAGGTGCATGGGTAGGCGATCACAGATTTTTGGGAGCTCCGCACCAATGACGCTGCTGCATCACTCGTATAATATAGCATGTCGCCTTCTACGACAACCTTGGCAACAGACGGGTTGTCTTTTTTATTTTATTCTACTCTGCCGGGAACGGCAACAACACGGCCAAAATACTTATATAATAGGTGTTTTCTTCCTTCTCTAAAATCTGTAATAGCACTTAAATGTTTCGGATCTAATGTATGGATGGGCACGTGCGCCCATTATGGGCATCCGGTATCAAATAACTTAATAGAACAGCGTCGGCGTGCATACTTTGGTCGCCGTTTGCTGTTTGAACAATCACCTATTTAATACCTGTAGTATTTAGGCCATTCGACGAATCCCAACGAGGATGGGCAGCGTTCGGGAAACTGCGCAACGTCGTCTCGTCCAAGATACCTCAGTGCTTAATGACGAATGTCTTAAATCAATGTATGTTACCAGTGATGATTACGTCACCGAAACGTGGTCTGTCACTATGACGACGAATGTCTTAAATCAATGTATGTTACCAGTGATGATTTACGTCACCGAAACGTGGTCTCTCATTATGAAGACGAATGTCTTAAATCAATGTATGTTACCAGCGATGATTTACGTTACCGAAACGTGGTCTCTCACTATGAAGACAAATGTCATAAATCAATGTATGTTACCAGCGATGATTTACGTTACCGAAACGTGGTCTCTCACTATGAAGACCAATGTCTTAAATCAATGTATGTTACCAGTGATGATTTACGTCACCGAAAAGTAATCTCTCACTATCAAGACGAATATCTTAAATCAATGTATGTTACCAGTGATGAATTACTTCACCGAAACGTAGTCTCTCACTATGAAGAACAATGTCTTAAATCAATGTTACCAGTGATGATTTACGTCACCGAAACGTAGTCTCTCACTATCAAGACGAATATCTTAAATCAATGTCTGTTACCAGTGATGAATTACTTCAACGAAACGTGGTCTCTCACTATGAAGACGAATGTCTTAAATCAACGTATGTTACCAGTGATGATATACGTCACCGTAAAGTGGTCTCTCACTATGAAGACAAATGTCTTAAATCAATGTATGTTACCAGTGATGAATTACTTCACCGAAACGTGGTCTCTCACTATGAAGACGAATGTCTTAAATCAATGTATGTTACCAGTGATGATTTACATCACCAAAACGTGGTCTCTCACTATGGGCCTCATAAAGAGCTCAAAGTCACACAACGGGCTATGGAGAGGGTGATGCTCGGCGTTTTACTATGTGATCGAATCAGGAATGAAGAAATCCGCAGCCGAATGAATGTCACTGACAGAGCCCAGCGGATTAGTAAGTTGAAATGGCAGTGGGCAGGGCACAAAGCTCCAAGCACTGCTGGCCGGTGGGGCATTAAAGTTCTCGAGTGGAGACCACGCACCGGCAAGGGCGTCGCGAGTCGCAGGAAGTCGCTGGATGCAGATCGTTTCCAGCCGGTCCAGCAGTGGACGTCTTCTGGTTGATATGATGATGAGGTATAACACCACGGACCTCCACGCTTTCAGCAAATTGACTACAGAGCAAAAGTCAACTAAGGCAAAATCCGTTAAAACAAAATTGCTTATAAGACAATTTTCTAACAAGGTAAAATAAGATCAGGTAATTCGTCTAGTTATAGCTCAAAGGGTGATTAAAGCGAGTGGCAAATTTACTAAAAGACTGAACGCGTTCTATCGAATTTTCAATGGAGACGGTTAATGGTACTAGAAATAACATAACTATAAATTGAAAATATAGAAAACGGCTCTACCGATTTTCATCGAACATGCCTAATAACTTCCCCTTGTTTAATCTTTAATATTAAACAATAAAAATATCAAAAACCCTCGTAAGACTATGATATCATCGAAATACACCAAAACTGTATTAAAAGCCAACTATCATCGCAACCACTTAACCGATCTTAATGTAACAGGGCTAAGAACGTGGCTGTTTAGTGTTTAAAATAGAAAAAAGCAGTACTCAAATTGGACCACGAATTAATGACATACGTTTTGACAAAACTCGATACGCCGTCAAACACATACATTTGTCGTTTTTCGTCGGGTATAAAAGGAAAAAGCGCGAGCGAACAAATTTGAAAATCCCAGAGGAACTAAACTAACATCTTCTAGGGTTACATTTCAATATTGTTAAAAGCCAAATATCTTCGAAGTGACTGAAGCGATTATAACCAAATATTGCTAAGAATCTTTAACATAAAAGAAATTGCACTCAAGTCGAACCACGCATTAGTCATACATCTCCTATTTACATACATATTTAACCGCCTCCGCGGCTCAATGTTTCAACGTGTTCAAAATGTTCAACGACATAGGGTTTACGATTCGGAGGTCGCGGGTTCGATCCCCAGCGGGGTACATGTTTTTCAGTACTCGGTTTGGTTGGTGATAGGGCATTTTAAATGTCCGCCTGGTTAGTTACCACCATCTTATATAAATCTTATATAAATGCCAAGCAGCAATGTAAATAGCATTGTTGTGTTCCGGTTGTCAGAGATAAGATAGCCAGTCCCCCAAATGTGTTGGGGTTTCCGAGTCAGTACCGCTTCCACCGATCTCATCTTCATTTAACATCAGGTGTGATTGTGGTCAAGTACCAATCAGTTGTGCAGAAAAAAAATGTCAAAGACTAGACACACACATCGCCCATTTTTTCGTCTGGATCAAACATATCTTCGAACCATCTAATCAACCGAAGAAAGTTTAACAAAAAAACCTTTTTTACTACGTCCCGTTTCTAAGAGAATATTTGACTTAATTCATGTCTAACTGTCGTCTACTCAAATAAGAAGTAAAACCCCTCAGGTTTTCCGTAAACATTTTAACAATTCTTAACTAAACACCAATCTCCCGAACAACACTCCGGATCGAACCTGGAGACCTCCCAAGTTTCTTCTCCGTTGAATTTAGACTGATAAGTAAATATTGATAAAGTTCCTCGCCCGTTAGATTTAGTTTCGCCACCCGCTGGATGCCGGGATCCGGGAACTGACATAAATTCTGATAATTATTTCAACAAACTTCTGTCAAAGCGTCGGATCCCTTAATCTAATTGGGATTTATGATATTGTTTTAATTAACTTTTGCGGTCGATCAATTGGTCCTGGAAGCCTATTTTACAAGTCAATGGTGACGACTTAGTTTGTCTACGCTATCTTTTTTGACTACGTACACAAGAATAAATAACCGAAGCCCGCGAAAGACTATTATATCATCCAAATACACGAATGAAGCATGTAGAAGACAAATTAATATTACATATCGCCATCCACTTGAAGCTCTTGGGGCTGTAATATTGTATTGGCATTCCCTATATCCGAAATGGCCAAAGCAATATATAAATTAGTCAGAGTCGGTATAAATAATAGGGTGTAAATATCCACTGAGTCATTACAGAGCGACATAGTCATTAAAATAACTAAGCTCTTTAAATGAGATTAAAAAAAAATCCAAATACACCAAACCAACAGTGTCCAAGCAACGTCTTATAGTGCAGATAGACGTTCCAATTTGGCTGGCGCCAGCCAAATTAGAGCCGACGTGTCGACCAATCCGATATTGCTAAAGACGGTCCGACGTCGGCAATCCAACCGTCAGTTGCCCATTGCCAATATTGCCAACTTAATGGATTTTCCGCTAAAATTGGTGGGTTTGACCTCCCTTTTAGTAGCAAAATATTGCTATTAGTGCCTGGTGGAACTTTCGAGTTGTTAAATAGAATTGTAAATTACGTGTAATGCGATCACTATACCACTGATAAGTTTTGGTGTATTATTTCTGTTTAATTTTCAGGACTATTTACGTTTCCTGTGTTGCCACTGAAAAACGAACGAACTATCCATTCGCGGGAATTCTCTGTACAATATTTTTTGTACAGTAGTTTGTTTACGATTACAAAACCCAGTCACTTAAAGTACTCTTCGGTAATTTATGATATATTTATAATGACGACCTGTTTGGTGTAGTGGTTACCAACTCTGACCACTATACCAAAAGGTTGCGGGTACGAATCCCGCTAGGGGCATATGTTTGTGTGATGAATACGGACATGTGTACCCGAGTTATGGATGTTTTCATTTATAATAAGTATTTATTTACAAAAAAAAATGTATTTATGTATTATATCAACCATCTGGTATCCACAACACAAGCATATAGTTGTTTACTGTGGAACTAGATGGCGCTGTGTGTATGTCTAAGGATATTTATTTATTTATTAAATTTATATTTATATTATGCTCGCACATATCAAATAGATTAGTCTTAAATTTAGTTTGCAATAGCACTTACTTGGATACAAAGTCCTATACTTATCTCATCACAATCAGCATATCAGCCACAGGACGTCCACTGCTAAAATAGGCCTCTCTCATAGCGGCGTGCAGCAAATTTCCCGCGACTTTATCCATTCATCTGTCCACCTTGTGAGTGGATTTTCTACGCTGCGCTTGCCAGTGCATGGTCTCCACTCGAGAGGTTTAATGGCCACCGGTCATCTTGCTAATCCGCTGGACTATGTCAGTAACCTTAATTCGCCTACGGATATATACTTTCTACTTTTCTACTCTGGAGCGTCGGTGTCTAAGCGGTTAAAACGCGGTCTCCTAATTTGGGAGGCCCGGGTTCGATTCCCAGGAAAGCCATGTAATGATGAGTTTCTAAATTTAATTTAATTACTTATGTGCATTTATCCGGCTACTCTTAAAACGGTGATGGAAAACATCATCGGGCAATCAGCATGCCTGATAAATAAAAATTCAAAGGCATTTGGCCAGCGTTGCGGAATTATGGCCCATACTCTCCTTCATTATACGAGGGAAGGCCTATATCCCTGCAGTGGGATGTTTACGGGCTGATGATGATTTTTCTACATACTAATAATGATTATATTTCGACATTCTCAGACTCGGTACCTTCTGCATGTATAACTCCATCAGGTAAACAGAAAGTATGTCAAGATCATTCTATTCTGATAACTACAGCCATTTTATGCACGGAATTCTCAGCAATAAAGCCTACTAGCGTAGACCGTTGATTTTCAAACCTTTTGTAACTGTATTATATGTCAGTTTTCTCCAGAAGGCTGATATGACAGGAACACGATAAAGTGACATGTGTGAGGTTAATATGTATCGTGATACACATGTCATGCTAATGCTATAAGGGTGCCTCGAGTATACCCCTAAATAATAAGACGCGATGTCGGTGGAGGCTTGAGACACATATCAATAATATACATACAGTAATCCCACTATAAATTGTTCTTACCTGGGGGCTATCGCGCTAAGTTTAAATGATATTGCCAAAGCTTAACCAAAACCGTTACGTTAAGTGCATTTCGTATCGCGCTATTTTTTTTTTATGCACAACGTGTTGGTACTTGACCTCAATCACACCTGATGTTAAGTGAAGATGAGGTCGAAGGTGGAAGCGTACTGACCCGGAAACCCCAACACATTTGGAGGACTCGCTATCTTATCTCTGGCAACCGGAACACAACAACGCTATTAACATTGCTGCTTGGCGGCAGATTTAGATAAGATGGTGGTAGCTAGCCAGGCGGTCGAAGGTGGAAGCGTACTGACCCGGAAACTCCAACACATTTGGGGGACTAGGACATTTGCAAGATAAGATTAACATCAGGTGTGATTGAGGTCAAGTACGAACCCGTCGTACATAAAAAAAAATTGCATACGCCATATTGGATTTTATACAATAAAATCTATCCTGATACTCCAGGTATCAAAACGAATCTAACGACACCATGTTCGAAATCGGTCAAGCCGTTTAAGCTACAGGATGCGCCAAAGGAACGGACACACATACACACATATATATACACTCGAAAAACATTACCCTCCTTTCTTGGGCAGTCGGGTAAAAACAGTCTTAACATCGTTTTATTGGACTCCAAACTACGCTTCAACAGTAACTACTTACAAAAGAGCTAATTCAAATATAGCAAGCCGGTCGCGTTTGCAAACTTGCACTACTAAGTATATTTTTTTTGGTCTTACATCTGGATCTTATTTGATTTTTAATACAGAAACGTACGTACGTATATAAAAATAGTAACAAAGCTATTGCGGTAGCTCAAGTCATTTTTAACATCGCTCTTTGAAAGCTGAGTATTGTTTATGAAGCATTGTATCTAATTAGACTTTAACACTTTCACGGACAGTGAGCCAGACACTATAGAAGATTCAGATTCTTATAACATCTATAGGCCTTCAGTGTCCACGAAATTATCAAAGTTACTAAGTCGTATAGTCGTAGGTGTGAATAGTTGATTAGTTACTTAAAAACACCTATGCACGTTTTTAATGTCAGCTGTGCATTTTTATATATTTCAAAAGAACAGTGGATGTTGTTTCGCGCATCAAACTTTTAATATTTGGAACACCCAAAGGCTAATGTTCTATTGTTTGGGTAATCTCTGACCACCCAATTTGGGATGAAGGTAGTGACGTATGTATGTGTCTATTATCAGCATCATCATATAAGCCACAGGATATCCAGTGCTGGACATAGGCTTTAGGTCATTTCGACGGGTGGAAGCGGCCTGCAGCCAGCGATTTCCCGGGACTTTTATCAGGTCGTCTGTCCACTTTGTGAGTGAACTTCCTACGCTGCGCTTGCCGGTGAGTGGTCTCCATTCAAGAACGTTAGTGCCCCACCGGCCATCAGTTCTTCGAGATATGTGCCCTGCCCACTGCCACTTTAAGTTGCAAAGCCACTGGGCTATGTCAGTGACCTTTATTGGCCTACGGGTTACTTCATTCCTGATGAAACGCCGAGTGTCGTCCTCTCCATAGCTCGTTGCCTGACTTTGATCTTTCTCTGAGGCCCATAGTAAGAGACCACGTTCCAGTGCTATAAATCATCACTGATAACACATTACACACATTGATTATAGGCTTTCGTCTTCAAGCACTTAGGTATTTTGGGCGAGACGACATTGCGCAGTTTACAGAACGCTACCTATTCGAGTTGGACTCGTCATTTGGCCTCTCTCTTGGAGTAGGACCTATTTAGATCTCTTGTCCTAGATAAACATACTCGCTTTCAACTTCGAGGATAGAGTTCCCAACTGATAATGGTATTAGTGATACTACTATGCACTACACGGGCATTAGCGATTATTTTCGTTTTGTTCATGTTCATCTTAAGGCCCGCATACTCGATTGAGTTCCTCGAGCATAGTGAGGTCTTTCATTGATTCTGCTATGACTGTAATGTCTTCGGCAAACCGAAGTTGAGTGATATACCCGCCATTTATGTTGACCCCGACTTCTTGCCATTCCAGTTGAAGGCGTCTTTCAGAGCGACAGTGAACAGTTTCGTGAGATAACGTGTCCCTGCCTGTTAATAATTTTTCATTGTGTATATTTTTAAGTTGTGTACAATAAAGAATTGTGTTATTATAATATTATATTCTCCTTTTTCTCAGTGCTCTGGTCCTGTACTCGGACTGACATTATTGGCAACGATATATAGCGACATCGCAAAACACAAACTAATACTTAATAAGCCGAGAGAGGTAATCTGTTTGACTTTATGATGTCTTGGTGGTATTTCTTCCACTAGTAGCCGTGGGTGGTCATTATTAACCACATAATTTTAGTTAAGCGCCCATTTGCTCTACCTATTTCTCACTTAACCATATTCCATACAGCCCAGTCACTTAGGTAAATTAAACTTGACTATTTTCATGATATTGCACAGTGGTGTAGGTTGATAGAGACTAATTCTTTTATGCACAACCATGAAAGAAAAAAACTTTTATGTGAGATGGAGTAGTAATTAAATCATATTTTTAGGTGCCGGTTATTTCGATTCAATTATCCAGTCTTTTTTTTTTATGCACGACGGGTTCGTACTTGACCTCAATCACACCTGATGTTAAGTGAAGATGAGGTCGAAGGGGGAAGCGTACTGACCCGGAAACCCCAACGCATTTGGGGGACTGGCTATGTTATCTCTGACAACCGGAACACAACAATGCTATTAACATTGCTGCTTGGCAGCTGATTTAGATAAGATGGTGGTATATAGCCAGGCGGACCGTTTTTTTAAAATGCCCTACCACCAACCAAACCGAGTACTTAAACATGTACCCCGCTGGGGATCGAACCCGCGACCTCCGAATCATAAGCCCAATGTTGTTTTACATTGAGCTACGGAGGCGGTCCGTCCGTTCGTTGTCTTTGTCCGAATGTATCTCAGTAATGCGTGGTTCGATTAAAGTTTTTTATGTCATCATCAGCCCGTAAACATCCCACTGCAGGGATCCCTCGCATAATGAGAGTCTTTTTATATATGTCAGATCATTAGACATGTTTAATGAAAATCGGTTATGCCGTTTAGAAAATATTCAGCTTTTAACACAGTTGGTGATGATATCATGGTCTTTTTCCTTTAGATCTCTTTAGCGGGTTGTCTAAATTTTCAATTATAGTTAGCTTTCAAGTGGTAGAGAAGATGTAGTAACATTGACAATTGCTATCATATTGTTTTATTTATGCTTTGCAAGATAAAATTGTACAAGATGAAGGTATCGTGAAATAGGGCAGACACCATCGCGCAACCAAACATTTAAGAGCTTCTGGTATCACATTTCTTTCGTATATATTGAAAAGCGTAATTTTAACAGTTCTAGTAGTAAAATGATATGTTAATCTTTGTATTTTTACTATCCACAGATTGTGGGCATGCTATTACAAAATGAAAATGAATATATTGAGCGAGGATAATAAAAATCTATTTTTAACTTCATGTGCACAATGGATTAGCACTTGACCTTAATATATAAGGCAGAACATGGAAACGCGCACACCCGTATCCGCCAATTTATTTCATGGACTGGCGATCTTAACTCAAACCGGTGGAACAATAATACTATCAATATCGCGGCAGCCTTAGATAGAGATAGGCCAGGCAGACAATTAAAACCATATAACTCGCTAATCGAAGCCAATAAATGCTTCCTTTCTGTAAACCTATTTGATCGTAGATAGGGTAGAGGCCGGCGAACGCCAACTGGAAAAAGTTGTTATAGTTTTAAGAATATTTGTATGAAATAAATAAATCAATAAATAATTTCGGACACTTACACCAATCATCTAGTCCCAAACATAAGCAAAGCTTACTAAGCTTACTAAAGCTTACTAAGCAAAGTACTAGGGATACTAGATAACGGATAAACATACATAAATATTTATGTAAACATCCATGACTCGAAAATAAATGTTCGGATTCATCACACACATAACACACGTTGGTTTCGCTGACAGGGTCACTATCCACTACACCAATCGGTCGTCGAGTGATAAACATTAATCTACTTCTATTTAAAAAGCTCGCCTCTCACCACATCGACGCCACTGAATGACTGGAGGACTGACAGCAACCTCGGACCAGGGATAAACCTGGCTATCCAAAAACTGCTACAAGCTTTCTGGAAAACCACCCAAAGGAGGAGAATCTGCAGGCCGACCGGAAATACTCACTCCCAATCGCAATGGTGCCCTAGTAAAGTAGACTTGACCCACCAGTCTCACGCCGCAAAAACCGACACAGTTTTATCCAATACACCAAGCCACTCGATACAGGCCCATCTAAGGCCAGGATAAAGCTATGATCAAAAAAGTTTCACAGTAAACCTTTAGACCCATTGCGGAAAAGCTGCCACCAGGAAAAGATCTCCCCTGGCCCATCTTGAAGTCCCTTATCATGTTCCGGGACACAACGCGCCTCTCGACGTTTTATCAATAAAACTTCTATTGTGTCTGATGATCTGTCCTAAATGTGTTAATAGACTTCGGTCGGGCGTTGACAGGTGCGGCAAATTCAGGAAGATATGGGGCTGCTCTAACGATAACAAGTGCGACTGCGGTACCACGCAATCTATGGCGCACTTGTTGTCGTGTCCTGCCTCTCCAGTTTCTTGCACAGAGAAGGACGTTTTTGAGGCGAACTACGTAGCATCGACGTTGCTACTTTGGGGACAAACTTGGGAAGAAGCTAGTAAATGGATGTCCATCAAGCACATATTCTTTCCATTCGTTGTTTTAGTGAATGCAATGACAACGAATACGATTTTAGACAACAGGGTAAATTATTAAAGTGATTTTTAATTTTACTGTTACTACAATCCTAATCCAAAGCGAAAGCTTCTGCGATCAGAATCACCTGTTAGTGGTCGTTCTACCTACAGATTAATTAGTGGGGTGTGTGTGTCCAGTATATGTCCGGATTTATTTCTATAATGCGTGGTCCGATTTGAGTGCATTTTCTTTTATATTGCTGTTTCGAAACTTTGTTTGGCATAACATAACACAGTTATTTTGTATATTTGGATGATATCATGGTCTTCCGAAAGTTTTATTTATTTTCAATTTATAGTTACTATGTTCATGTTCATTATCATCATTATTTATGCTTATTATTTTTTCCTGTCAATTTACTACTAGTTAATTAGTCACTCCTAATAACTTCTTTTTACTAATAAAAATGCTTCCTTCGTACGATGAAACCTTGCCTTTGATCTCGAATGAAAATTGATCTTTAAAGTTCATGCACGCAACCTTCCATCCAACCCGTGAACAAGTTCCGAACTTCGTTCGTCAAGAAATTTCCTTGAAGGCTTGCTGTAACCAAAATTAATTATACCAATTTCTGGATCACATGATCTCGATTAGGTCCTAGATTAAAAGCTGACAGCAAATATTAAATTAAAAGCAGTTTTTGAATACAACCTATTAATGCTTCACCATGACCGTCACATATTATTCGAATAAGTTTTCGCAAAAACAAGTAAGACAGGCCCATATTGTGGGATGACTTTTAATATTTATTTTAAATAATTCTTGATGCCAACTTTTTGGAATTAATTTTTTGGAAGCGCGTCACATCTTCGGCTTTATCTTCACTTAACATCAGGTGTGACTGAGGTCTATTGCTACATACATAACCAACATAAACACTAAAATAAAAACCCGACTACCTCAGCAAGGAGGGTAATGTTTTTCGAGTGTATGTATGTAGGTTTCTATATTACCTCCTGTAACTTAAACGGCTTGACCCATTTTGAAGTGCAAGATTTCGTTCGATTCCTCTTGATCCCTAGAGTGTTATAGGATATCTATATATTATCGAAAAAAATCAACACGGCGCCCGCAATATACAAAATATTCGAATGTTTTTTTTTTGTTAAATAATTAAATAGTAAATAATCAATCAAGTATACTTATACGATGACGTTTATTAAACAAACTGTACAAAGAATTGTACAACTCGGCGGTCTTATTGCTTAAAAGAGATTTCTACCTATCTTTTTTTTATGTTTAACTGGATACGCGTTTGACCACAATCTCACCTGATGAAAAGTGACGATGTGGCCGAAGATAAAGCACGCGATCTCAATAAATACTTATTCACCCTGCTCTTGAAAATCCCAATCTTTAGTAAACCAGATAAGTATTAGAAATATCATCAGTAATTCATGATTCCACAAAACAAAAAAAAAGTACTGAATATCGCAGAGTGGTTTGTGTCATAAATTTTATTAATATTGTATTCTGTTGTAAAATCGTAACTGAATTGATAAAATGAATATACAATTATTTTCAAAGCACAACTCAACTTACAAACATAATTCCAATACTGAATGCATAAGCACGCCTCAAACGCTATAGAAACAAAAGTGCCGATTCTCAGTCGACATCGTTGAATTTTTATTAAGTGCCTATTCGCAAGATCTCACAGCAATGTTGTAAAAAATTTAGGTGAACTGGTGGCAATTTCGCCGTACAAGAATTTTATATAACATTCTTATAGCTCCGATGTCGTCATAAAGCGTGAAATTTAAGCCTTTACACTGCGGATATACAGACAACAAGACCAGCGAACTTAAAAATATAAATTTGAATGTACAAAATGCAGACATTTTTGTGCATTAACTTGTAAATAAGCACCTTATATCATGACAAATTTCATTTTTCATCAACAGCTTCCTCTCACTAGCAGATGGTACTTTTTTTTCCACAACGTGTTGGTACTTAACCTCAATCACACCTGATGTTAAGTCAAGACGAGGTCGAAGGAGGAAGCGTATTGACCCGGAAACCCCAACACATTTGGGGGACTGGCTATCTTATCTCTGACAACCGGAGCACAAATTGTTGTGTTCACAGTGTTGTGTGAACAGCTAACGATGTTCCTCACATGGCCTTGTGATGCAACCCAGCAATGAATTCCATCTGCATCTCCGCCAACGGCTGGTTTCTGACCATCATTTGGTGTCGCGCCAACAATCACGAGGACTCGCTCCTGTTCGGCGACTGATGTCCCCGTCTCCGCCACTGTGAGGTCCTCATCAAGGGGAGCCTGTAGCCGTAGGCCATAGAAGAGGTGTCATCGACCTCCATCCGCTCTGTCAGTATATAGCCTGTCTCAAACGATCGGAAGTTTTTCTTTCGACGCGAACCCGTGTTGTTACCGACAAGATTTTAAGGAATACTTGAAATAAAACGTACATTTTATAGGCTTCATGTTCAATAAGCCATTTAAGAGTTTAGCTATAAATATGTAAGCGTTATAATATATTTTTTCCTCTGGAGCTGGACCCCTGAAAAATTATTATCCTTTAGGCGATAAAGGCCAGATTCTTAGGAAGGCAGATTTTGAGATCCTATTTTATTAGATAGTCTCAATGTCATGTTTTTAACCGACTCCAAGAAAGGAAGTTCTATGTCGTCTATATGTATTGTTAAGTATGTTCACCAATTTTTACGTCAATTGTGGACCCATTTGATATTAGTTTGTTGTTTTTTTGTTTGATAGGATTTATCAAGAGGATGGTCCCATATAATAGAAATAAATATGTAACAATGAAAATGTGATTGTGGATCTATGTAGTAGGTACCTTAGGCCAAAAATTTCCTGAAGATGTCTTTGCCATTAATGAACTCATATATTTCCATACAAACACACATATTCATACAAACATACACTTACATAATGTCTTAAACCTTAAGTTAATGGGTTATATTTAACGTTTGTTTTTTTTTCAGTTATTTTGTTATGGAAGAGCGGCGTTTTCTAACACAAGTATTTTAAAAGTAAGTAAATTATTTAAAAGTAAACACTTAGGTATCTATGAGAATGAAAATTTGTTTTTTTTGAAACAAACAAAATGAAAAACATTTTTGTTTTTTTTTTAATTTGATTAAGATCTGACGATGCTCTCCAGATAGACACGAAAGAATCACACATAAACACGATAGAATCGAACCTTAACAAAGCAGGTTGTTTGGCCAGTTATTGACGGTTCAATGATGAATAAGTCGACTAGACTCTCTTCTACTCGTATACCAATAACAAGTATGGCGGATATTTCAGTACTCGCGACGCTAAACACGCTTATGAGTATCTTTGCAGGGCAAATAGCTCGTAGAACTGATGGCTCACCACGTTAAAATTCTCGAGTGGATACCAGGCACTAACAGGCACAGCGTAGGACGTCCACTCACAAGGTGGCAGGCAACCTGATGAAGATAGATAGATAAAAAAAAACATTTTTCGTTTATGAGGATCGCGACAAGTCGCTGGATGCAGGCCGTTTCCAATCGGTCGATTTGGAAATCTATGGGGTAACCCTATGTTCAACAACAAATGTAAGTCACAGCTGATATGATGATAATTTTTTTTTTTATCTGACACTTACATCAATCAGCTAGTCCCAAACTAAGCAAAGCTTGTGCTATGGATACTAGATAACGGATAAACATACATAAATATTTATATAAATATCCATGACTCGGGAATAAATATTCGTATTCATCACACAAACATTTATCCTACGCGGGTTTCGAACCCGCAACCGTTGGTTTCGCTGACAGGGTCACTATCAACTACACCAACCGGTCGTCAACGTAGTTATAATGACAATTTTTTTCAGTATTACTTGTGAATACTCTTCATTGTATTGCCATTGTCTATACAAAATCTTACCGTGTTCAACAAAGGTAGAGAAGTATACATTCAACAGTCTGATTCGTAAAAGTTGGCAGAAGTTTATTTATTTAATCCTACCGAAAGAGTTAACTAAGAGATGTAACTTAGTCCAGAGAAAAAACAACAAAAGAGTTTTTCGGTAGACACAACACAGGCGTTCGGGATGTCTTAAAGTTAGTTACTAAGAACTTCCTAGCAACAAACAAAAATGTAATAAAACTAGTAATATCACAAAAAACTTTTCATATCAGACATATTTATAAAAACCGAACGATTGGAACGACGTGTGATGAATACGAATATTTATTCCCAAGTCATGGATGTTTATATAAATATTTATGTACTCCGTTATCTAGTATCCATAGTACAAGCTTTGCTTAATTTAGGACTAGATAAATAAATAAATAAATATTTGGGGCACTTACACCAATCGTCTAGTCCCAAAGTAAGCAAAGCTTGTACTATGCATACTAGACAACGGATAAACATACATAAACATCCATGACTCGGAAATAAATGTTCGCATTCATCATACAAACATTTACCCCTCGCGGGATTCGAACCCGCAACCGTTGGGTTCGCTGACAGGGTCACTATCCAGGACCAGATGATGATGAATATTTTATTTATTTATACATCAACAGCCTGCCGTCCACATCGTCGGAGCACGGCTTTTCTCGCTAGACGAGAGTAATTGTGCGAGTAGCGTAGCGTAAAGGTCTGATGATTATGGAATATTTTCCCTCTGCAGGATTCGAACCCGCAACCGTAGGTTTCGCAGACAGGGTCACTATCCACTACACCAATCAATACGTGCATACCTGTACGAGCACGAGCATTTTAACACCGGCACGCATGCACACATATATGCACACGTAAATAAAATGTATTGAATTTAAAATATTTAATGAAAATATGCACACGTGGAAGTACACAAGTGGTTACCTTGAGCGGGATTGGAAGCCATAATCTTTAGTTTCTTAGGTAATTGGCCATCCATAAAATATACTCTTAAAGATAATAATTTACTGACATCAATTAATATTATGTAACTTCCTTCCGTATATATACCCGCATAAGATGATTTCTACATTTCACTGTGTATATTTTCACATTTCATGTAATAATAATATGTGTGTCGCTAAATGGGTCAAATAAACGATTCTTATTCTTATATTCTTATTCTTTTAGTGTATATCTCAGGTAAGGAAAATCAAGCATATTCTACAGAACATAAAACTCCCTGAGCCCAAAATATTAAAAGCATAAAAGAAAACACCGTTTTAATTTTCAACAAAATTACTTTCCTTTAGAAAGTAAACAGCATTATTTACACAGTGAACCGAGGTTATTATTTAGCTAACCCGAGATTAACCGTGTACCTAAATCTTTGGCTTTGCGCGATAGGCCTGGGTTGACGTAGCCGTGTTTATGACGGCGATAGCAGAACTCTGTATTAAGTAAGTGCCCACTTAAAGCTGTGTATTACCATGGGATTTTTCATTAAATAGAGTTCTTTTGTAAATCTTGAAATATTACCAAGTCATAAAATAGGAAATTTTGTATTTACTTATTTTATTTTTTTATTTTTATTTTAACACTTTATTGTACACTAGACACACAAGAAATGGACATTAACAAACATATAAGAAAAATGTACAAAGGGCGAACTTATCTCTATAAGAGATACTTGTTACCATCTAAAAGCCTTCGTCACACTAAAAGCGTTGCGATGCAGTCCGAAATCGCGTTGTATTCTATGGAACTATTAGCAATGTCACACTAAAACTCAGAAGAAGAATACAGTACATTTGACTGCACCAAATTTTAAGGTGGTATATCTTTTTTATAACCTACGATTGTAGTGTGCATATCTCGTGTTTGTAAAGTGGGTTTTCCTATTAATATTTTCAATACTAATTTAAACACATTCAAACACTCTGCATGTCAAATTTAAAATGTTTTAGGCGTTTCACATCCGATTTTAATGACACTTATTTTAATATGTAATCATCAAAAGGCTGCAAAGGCTCCAAATTTTACAGGCTACTGTATTCTTAGAAAGCAGGTTTCTATAACTTAGTTCTTGTTCTGAGCACTGTAAGTGGTGTGGAAGAGGTAGAGGCGGAAGTGTACCGTCGCTAATACACCGCCATAGCTTACCGTATCGCGCCGCTTTCAGTCTGGCGGAGGTTTTAAACACAATCATACAAGTATTTCAAGAACGTTTTAAATACAAACAATACCTTCAAAAGACACTTCATGGTACGCTTTCAGTGGGCACAGTCACGAAGTTCTTATTCCATACTCTACTACAGTTTTAGTGAATAAAAGTAAATGTAATATAAGAGGGAATAAGAGGAAATAGTGGCAGTAGATCCTCTTTTATATGGAGCAGAAGAAAGCGACACTGTATCAATCAGAGTTCATGGCTGGTCGAAACTGATATCCCGAATCTGCCCTTGTTTAATTGATACGTATATGGGAAAGGTCTTATTGAAACAGCTGTAGGAAATTTTGTTAGACATGTTTCTTGCGATATTCTGATTGACAAGATTGTTGGGAAAGTCTGATTGACATGCTTGTAGGAAATTCTGATTGATATGATTGTTGGGACATTCTGATTGATATATTTCTTGAGATAGTGTCATACATACGCTTGTTGGGAAAGTCTAATCGATACCTAATTGGCAAAGTCTCATTGGTATATGTGTTGGGATAGTGTGATTGATATCATTGTTGTTTGGAAAGGGTAATTACTCTTGTTGGAAAAGCCTGTTCGATAATTTTCTGAGAAAGTCTGATACGTTTGATAGGAAATTCTGATTAGGTCGGCATTAGGTCAGAGCGTCAGATAATAATATGTTCGAAGTGGACGCGTGAATTTCATAAAAAAACTTATTGAAGGTATTAGCTATCCTATCGTATTGCAGATTGTTACTTGGCAGTATAATAGTTGCTATCTTATTGAGGTATTACCTCTATAATAATACCCATAAATTGGCAATTTTTTTTAAAGAAACACATTTTTCATTTTAAGCTTATTTACTTAGTACTTGCGTTTCTTACAACTGCTTAATTTTTAGCAATTGTTACTACATTTACAACACTTTATTAAATGTTTCAAGGAAATCGCGATTATTCGTTTTTTCGCGGTCAAACTCTAAATTGTAATTATGTAATCACAATCTTCATAATGAGCCCTTTACTATGATGATTTTTTTTTTTTTTTTTTTTATGACACTTTGACTGTCACGATAAATCTAATTATAATTAAAATCTATCCTACCGTTTGGGTGTGACGAGTGAATAAAATATCGCACAATATACGAGTACATAGATATATAGACGCGTAAAACATCCTCTCTTCGTCCCGTAAAAATTAAGTTTTCGACTGTAAATCATCCATAAAAGTTGCGTCCTTACTTAGTACTTGCGTTTCTTACTAATGGTTAATTTTTAGCAATTGTTACTACATTTACAACACTTTATTAAATGTTTCAAGAAAATTGTGGTTATGCGTTTTTCTGAGGTCTAAACGTATTTTCCCTGGACTATACAAGATCACTCGCCCGCCGTCGGTGGATAGTCACTTACGTCAAACGTAGAGCCAAAGCGGAGTGTATTCGCTCGGGGCGCCATTTCAAAGTGAACCAGCTTATTCTGTAGATAGAGGAGTGAAAAGATGAATACGATGCGACCCGCTTTACCTTTATCCGACGGAATAGAATGTTATATCGCCATGTTCATGTATGTCGAGGAAGCGAGCTGCGGAATGTAGTTATGGATTCGTGTGGGTTTGAATAGCGTTTACCATTAAATAATGTACGTCATTTTTAACCCCCGATCAAAAACTACAAGTTACAAGTGTTTTACGGCGATGTACTGACATAGATACCGACATAGACTTTAAGGTAACACAATGATATATTACTAGCTTCTCGCCTGCGTCTTCGCCTGCATGGAATTTGTTTATCCCGCTAGATCATATCAGTTTTACGGGATAACAAAGATCCTATGTTTTAATACACCTGTAAAGAGTGAAATTTAATTCGTGATATTTCTGTTTACATACTGTTGACTCCACTCCCAATTACGAACAACTTTCCACAACAACCATGGCCGAATTCAGCCGAAAATTATCCCATAATAAAGGTGGTTTCAGAACGGTTTACTTTGTATGGGAAATCGAAAATTATTCGAGCGAATTCGATTCCTTGAGGAAAGTTGTTCGTAATCATGAGTGGTGGATATCACTAGTTAATGGGAATTACACGAATTCAATCCATCCAAATCCGTTCATCCTTTTCGCCGTGATTGTAAACCAAACAAACATCAAAAATTTTGCATTATACCGGCTACCAGAACCCATCCAAGAACTGAGCAAATACAAATACAAACACAAACACAAACACAAACACAAACACAAACACAAACACAAACACAAACACAAACACAAACACAAACACAAACACAAACACAAACACAAACACAAACACAAACACAAACACAAACACAAACACAAACACAAATACAAATACAAATGATTTATTTGCTATTGAATAGGGTACATTTTTAAGGTGTTACGTTATAGTTACATCGCCTATTCAGCCACTTATAATAGCATGCAAATATTTATAAAATCTTAAATCTATTACAGTCTTAATTAATTATTCCGATATTAAATTCATTTACATAATTGAAATTGATACCATTCCTTACTATTAAATTCATTATCAAATACATTACATAATTCAAGGCAGTTCAATTCATTAGGATTAATACATTAGATATTTTATACTTCCACCTTATGGTCCAAAAATTCTTTAATTGAATAGAATGTGTATTGGAGAAGCCACTTCTTCAATTCCATTTTGAAGAAGTGGCTTAGACAGATCAGAGCATAATCAGTTATGGCGTGTGCAATACCTCCCAAGAAAATCCAAATCACACCTCTGGAAATGCCTCGGTTCAACAGTTGATTTATATTATTGATGATGTTTCCGACCGATTTCGGTCATGGCGACCACTTTGACTCCTAATCGGTTTAGCGCTGATGCGCTCGAAGATGGCTAACATAGCCGATCTTTACGGTGAACTCCCATGCGCAATATGGGCACGTATAACCCTCTACGAAAAACGACGGGTGTTATGTTTGCCAGGACATGTCTCAGTAATGTATGGAACGATTTGAGTGCGCTTTTTTAAAAATTAAAAAGTAAACTAGGGGACAGGTGCTTAGCTATATTTGATAAAAAAATCGGTTTTTCGAGGGTTTTCTAAATTTTCGATGATAATACTCGGTAATAGATTCTTAGCTACGTTTGATGTGATTTATCTGGATGGCTTGTTTCTTCGGGGGTTTTCAAAATTTTCAATATATTCATAATGTAGTTATATCGGCATACCGTCTAGCATGACAATTTTTTATTCAAAATGGCCCTAAACAAAACCGGTATAAATCATCATCATCGTCATATCAGCCACAGGACGTCCACTGCTGAACGAAGTCACGCAACGAGCTGTGTAGAGGGCGATGCGCGGCGCTTCATTACGCGATCGAATTAGGAATGAGGAAATCCGTAGGCGGACGAAGGTCGCTGACATAGCCCATTGGATTAGCAGGTTGAAGTAACAGTGGGCTGGGCTCATAGCTCGAAGAACTGATGGCCAGTGAACCATTATGGTTTTTGAGTGGTAACCACACACCGGCAAGCGCGGCAGCCACTCACAAGGTGGACAGATGAAGTGAACTGGCTGAATGCAGGCGGAATGTCACTCTGGAATTCTATGGGGGAGGCATTTGTTCAGCAGTGGACCGATATAAATATTTTATATATAAATGGTTTTTGATCCTTTTTGTCCGAGCTTTTTGCCATGCTTCGGTTACGATGTTCTTTCAATAAGATCTGTTAAGGGGTTTTGTCATGAAAACGTAACAAACAGGCAGACAGAGTAACTTTGAAATGAAAGAAATATTATAAAGACGTAGAAGTCTCTATATTTAGGTACCTTGTACGCCTTCCTGAGTGAAACGACCGTATAACAAATCGACGCTTGAAATCTGCATAGATTCGAAATTCGAATATTGTGCCGTATTGAGAACTCATCGGTATTCGTAAATCGAACGGGCACCATTGAAGCGGATTTATGATCTGTGTGCAGATGCAAGGGTGCCCCGGAGCGGAGAGGCCATAACTCATGACGCCGGCCGCACATACTGATTAGGGAATGCTAAGCGAAACGCTAAAGGTGTATGTATTGATGCGTTAACTGTAATACATTTATCTCTCCTTTGGTCCTGTAGACGAGTACTTGTGACAGAAAATTTATATACTTACAAAATCTTCAATTAAAGATAAAACAGAAACTCATTAGCAACATCATAAAATACAAGCTTTTCGGCCACGGCTTCGCCTGTGTGGAATAAATTTAACGCTGATATGTTTCATTTGTTTATCCCGCGGGAACTACTCACTGTATTGGGATAAAAAATATCCCATGTCTTAGTCTTGGGTATGTTCTCCCTATATGCCAAATATCATCAAAATCCGTTCATCCGTTTCGCCGTAATTGAGCAACAAATAAACAAACAAACATCCAAGCCTTTATAATTATAATATTTATAAATATAATATTAGTTAAATAGATTAGCTGATAGTTAAATTAGCATCGCAACATTTTTGTGAAAACACACAAATTCGCATAAAAATGACAAAAAAGTTATTGACATAACTTTAATATTAAGTTAAAAAAATAAACAAATTTATAAAACACAATTAAAAATACCTAAAAAAAAAAAGAAGTTAAAAAATTTTACGTTTTCAAGTCATACTTTTATCCTACGAAATAAATCTTTTATAAATATTAAATTTATGTCATGCAACTCCGCGATAATGTTATTCTACGCAGGCTAGTGCTAGCTTCCCAACTAATATTATAATGCAAATTTTGGATGTTTGTTTGTTTCTTTGTGGCTCAATCATGGCGAAACCGCTGAAGAGATTTAGATTAAATTTGGTACACTAATAGAATATGCCCTGAAATAGGACATAGTAGTAGTTCGCGCGGGATAAACAAATTAGACATATAAACGAAATTACAAATACGAAAGAATTACACGCGAGCAAAGTCGCGGGTAATTACTAGTCTATAAAATTTACATTTTAAGGCGTTCAACATAATCTTTGCTCTATCTCCGTCTACGTGTAAGAAATCTGTTTTCCAAGCCTTGAGTGAACTCTGCTAACAGCAAGACGGTAAATCAGTTTTTGTTTTCATTTGGTTCAAGGCAAGCACCACAACAACTACGCTTAGCGTAGACATCTATTTTACTTTATTAACCTGTGGATAACGTTGCGGGTTATAATATAACAGTTATACAGTGATTTATGACCATTCTAGTTTACTCGCGGCTTCGCCCTCGTGGTATTTATTTGTGTTTATGTGTGTAATTTGTTTATTCCATGTAAAATGCTCACTTTATGCAAATAAAAATAACCTATGTAATATTTCAGGTGTTCTTCTACATGTGTACTTAATTTCATCCAAATCCGTTTATCTGTTTGGCCGTGATTTAGAAACAAATAAACTGACAAACATCCAACCTTTCTCATTTATATTTGTTGGATGGACTACCTATTTGGACTAGTTTATAATAAAAATAAAAAAAAATAAAAATAAAAAGATATTTATTCATCCACTTAAAAAATATACTACATGATCATTAATTACAGTTAAATTTTCTAACGTAGTGGACAAATAGGTTGGAGCCTCAGCAAAATAGCTGTTTTTCAGTCTCCTGTCTACTCTATTATATAAGTGTGCTGTGAAGTTTCTGCACGAAAAAAATAGAACAAATCCGTCCCTTCCTGTGGGTGTCGTTAAAGGTGACTTCCCATCAAATAATATCCATAGATTTCCATGTTTTCATCGGCAATGAACTCATTCCATTTCTCTCACGTGTGCATTTCTGTGTATTTCATAAGGTGAACGGTGGATGTTGTTTCAAGCATTAAACTCTTAATGTTTGGACAAAAATATATATTTGGGATATTTCTGACCACCCCATTTGGAATAAACTCGTTATGTATGTATGTATCGTGTAAATAGATGTAATATTCTAATAACTATTTAAGTACTTAAAAAACAAAACTATATATTTTGTGATTTACGGGCGCCATGTTTGGTGTAGTGGTTGGAAACTCTGCTGCTATACCAAAAAGTCGCGGGTTCGAATCCCGGTAGGGGTATATGTTTGTATGATGAATACAGACATGTGTTCCCAAGTTATGGATGTTTTTCATTTATATATGTATTTATTTACAATAAAAAATGTATTTGTGTAGTTTATCCAACCATCTGATATCCATAATACAAGCCTAGTTCCTTTGTGTGGAACTAGATGGCGCTGTGTATGTGCAAAGATATTTATTTATTTATGTTGGATGATTTACCATAAAATGTGTCCTATGACACAAGGGATCAAGACAATTCGAACTGTACCTTGCAATTCAAAGGCTTAATTACTATTTATATGTACCTACTTAGTTTGTATAAATTATTGGCATGATTACTCGTGCTTATACAGTAGTGTTAGCATAAAGATGAATTCATTGTCCTTGTTTTTGTTTACACATTGAGGATAAGTAGACAATCTAAATACTCCAGGAATGAAACTAACGTTCTACAATCTTCTCCAATATTTATGTCGGAAATAATTCATATTCACGTATTTATGTAAACCTCTTACTGAGAGAGTACAGCCATAATCCTCTGCACCCAGTGCTGATTGATAAATGTGTGTCAGATTAGTGGACACATGATAGTCGGTGTTTTAAGCGGCACCTTTTAGCTACCGACGTGCCTTAAGGACTACCTTCAATTGAAAAATGCCCTCCGAATCACTGAAACACTCGTCTAATGCCTCTAATGCCTCTAATGTCACCCGGAACTGCGCCAGGTATTTTTATTCTTAATGCATAACGGGTTAGGTCAAGTACCCCAATCGTAGCGTACTGTCCCGAAAAACTCATCTTATTTGGAGAACTCGCTATCTTATCTCTGACGACCGGAACACAACAATGCTTTTAATATTGCTGTTTGGCGGCAAATTTTGATAAGATGGTGGTAGCTAGCCAGGCTGACATTTAAAATGCCCTGTCAACCGAGTACTAAACATGTAACCCGCTGGGGATCGAACCCGCGGCCTCCGAATATAACCCTATGTTGTTTACATTGAGCCATGGTAGCGGTTAATTTTACTACTATCATTGTCTTCGAACATGAATAGCGAATGCGCACCACGAGTATTTCTGTACAAATAACTATTTAGTAATTTGTAAACATTGATTTATACTGCATGAGTTTTTTTACCGTAAGGAAAAAAAATAGGGCATATTAGGTAAGTGAAATAGAAGGGCATAGGTAGTTTATTTTTTTTTTTCAAAACTATCATCGAATAAAGCACTAATTTTATAATTTGACAGTCGCGTTTGTAGCCTATTCCACATAATTACATCATTAAATTAATTACATAAAGAATACTTGGAGAAAATACGAGTTCCAAATAATTTTCGCATATCAATAAAGACCCGGCGCGTGAGTTTTTGAAAAAAAAAATAAACTACCTAAGCCAATAACTTCTATTTCACTTACCTAATATGCCCTATTTTTTTCCTCACGGTAAAAAAACTCCAGTATACCTCTAGATATGGTCGCGCGAAGAAATCTTTTTAGCGCCTTTTTAAAACAACGCCATCTTTTAGAATCCTCGAGAACTACTGCTCCTGAGAATAAATGGTTAAAACCACCGCGCACAATGTTATACCTACTTAAAAAATACTCGCATGTTTTTTGGTTACTTTTCTGATGCATTTTTAATATAAATCAGCATTTGACACGACAGTTCGCAAACGAAGTCGGTGTGTGACTGAGTTCCCATTGGTTACAAATTCCCGTTTTAACACCAATGAAGTGGAGCTATTTTGATTGTTTGAACGACCCGGACTCAATCCATACGTAGTAATATATGTCTACTAGCTTTCCGCCCGCGACTTCGCCTGCGTGGAATATTTTTGTCGCGGATATGTTTCATTTGTTTATCCCGCGGGAACTACCACTGTATCGGGATAAAATTATCCTATGTCTTAATCCAGAGTATATCTATATACCAAATTTGATCCAAAACTGTTCATCCATTTCGCCGTGATTGAACAACAAACAAACAAACATCCAAACTTTCGCAATTATAATATTAGATGCATGTAAACAATTTTCTGACAGGTTATTCATACAATACGTTAATTCACCTACTGTTTTCTTTGCTTCACGTATTTAATTATACCGTACGTAAAGCCTTCGCCACACAGAGAGCATGGTGCGGTGACGTCACTATAGACGCCGCAGCTCTGCCCTGCCGCCGCCCTCAGTGTGACATCGCTAAAACCGTGCTCACGCCCTCTCTTTACTTTCTTGCTTGCTTTTCATATTGCTTACTTTGCAAAGGCTTGAGTGAGATTCAAGCATAGTGATAGATGATTCTCAAGCACCTATATGTTACACTACGAATTCAAATATCTACGTAAACCCAAATCTATTCTCACACCCAAAAATATTGCAGCAATATTCACAATGTCATATTTTTTATATTATATTTCGTTTATGGCACATCGAGTTAGCACTTAAGAAGACTTCCGTGCATCGTGGCCGATTGCAGCCGCGCAATTTTCATAGTGTTAAGAGAAGACGAGGCTTGCTCACCGGAAAACTGTATGTTAATTAAGGGACTGGCTATGTTATCTCTAACAACCGGAACACAACAATGCTATTAACGTTGGTACTTGGTAGCGGTGTCGGTATATAGCCAGGTTAATTTAATGCGCTGCAGCCAACCAAAGCGACGACAAAACATTACCTACCTCGCTGGGAATCGAACGCGTGACCGCTGTTTTATAAACTTTATGCAGTAGTTGTTGTAGTTATTGAGAACACAAAAAGTAATATTAACTATTAATGTTCGGTCGTATTACACGAAATCATCTTTGATGAGTATATGATACTAAGTACTTATGTATGTTATTAATGATATTTAACATATTGAATAACATAGTGGGGTAAAAAAGGAGCTATTTATAAGAAATTGATAAGATAATGAATACAAAAGTACGGGAACAGACTAAAACACGTTTTCTCCATGATTATGATAGGTAGAAAACCTGTTCGAGATCCGCAGTCAAACCTAACTCAATTGCTTTGGGAATTGTTATCTTTAATGACGTCAATGTACTGTCCGTCCTTGTCATATTGTAACATAATAGCCAAGACAGACAGTACATTGATGTGGCTATCGTTATAGCTTTTAGTTAAGCTGTAGAGCCCCCGTACCGTGTGGGAGGGTGCCCAAAAGACTGGGAGGGATCGAAAATAATCACAACGACAGAAGTTTAAAAAATCGCCACGCATCCGCACCCCAAGGGCTTAAGGTCTCCACTACATAAGAAACAAATACATAACGTGTACCCAGAGCTGAGTATTTGCGCCGCTTGGAGTTCTCAGCAATAGTCGCAGCTCGCCCGCACGGCTTGAAGTTGCTTGGAGGTGTGATGGAGTGACGGTATCCATACAGGTGGCGTCCCACACCAAGGTTCTGCCATTCAATCACGAGTCATGCCTTCAGGTCTCTTACAATCATCATGCACGATTCCTATCAGCTCAAGGATGTCCGGTGTGTTGACGGTGGTAAGAGCCCGATGGATAACATCGTTCAACTTGAATGGCGAGACGCGAGAGAGGTGATCGACACTGAGGCAGTTAAATTTAATTTTTCATATTCGTTCATATTCCATTGTGTTGTTACATCTGTTATAAGCTGTTACATCTGTTGCCGTTGCGCTTGTGGACAAATCTGACAATATCACCGTGTTTCTCTATAACAAAAGCATTAAGATTGCTCTATTTTACACCATGTTGCCTATATTCGTGCATCGCAGCCAACTAACGAACCAAAATTCGTGGTGTGGCGAGTCAACCGGCTAACTCCGTTGTATCAGATCCTAAATGCGACTGCAGGCATGTGCATTTACGGTGGGTATATGCGTCCCAAATTTACTTGAAAGCTGTACTGTTTTATTCTAATCTTATATTTCAACAGTGGAAAGAGATGTTTATATAACATTTACATAATTCCTTGTTCCAAACTTGCATTGCATTACACAAGATGGAAAGAACGAACGCCATTTGGACGGAAAGGGCCGTATTAAAATAACAAACACTATACTCAAAGGAAACATTCTTTTATTTTTAAAAGTAAGAAAACGCATTCATTGTTTTATGTGCACGTGGAATTTTAACTATTTTGACAATGTCGAAAAACTGGGCCAATTAGTGCCTAAAGGACAAAAATAGTGCCACTGTAGTTTAAAAGTTATTCAATTGTTGTGAATTGTTTCTGTGTACCTTGTATTTCTGTCAGCGAAAAAAGTTATTCTATTCTATTCTATTCAATATTTTAAGTCGGCATTCTGACGTCAATTACTGGAATCGTCATTCTTATTACGCAGAGTCTGCTTTAGATATGACATATAACATACATCTACAATATTTCATGCAAATAAATTATGTAATCTTAATGCAATGAAAGAGACGGATGAAAGTAGAATGCATGTGGCAAAGATGAGAATGCTAAGATGGTTGTGTGGTGTGACTAGAATGGATAATATCAGAAATAAGTATATCAGAGGAAGTTTGAAAGTGGGACCAATAACAGAAGAGTTGAGGAGTAATAGGTTAGCTTGGATTGGGCACATTATGAGGAGGGATGAAAGGCACGTAACGAGATGAGTGTTGAAGTATGAATGACAAATGATACAGAGGTAGAGGAATACCGAAGAAGATGTGGTTAAACTGCGTGAGGAATGATATGTGTGGAAAGGTGAGTACGGAGGTGACGGCTGACAGAGGAGAGTGGAAGAGGAAGACATGTTGTGCCGACCCCACCTAGAGTGGGATAAGGGCAGGAAAATGATGATGATGAAATTGTGTAATCTTAAATCATAAGTAAATTCTCACGAAAAATCCATTCAATAACCAACAAATAATATTAGTCGACTATAAATTCAAACTTTCCCGTGGATTCACAAAATAAACCCGATTGGAGCGCGAATCAATCTTCCGTACGTTCTCTAGAACAAACAGACCGATATTTGAAGTCGAATATTTACGATCACCCATACATTTACTGCTAATTTCCTTTGCGATACGATTCAGAACGAATTCAGTAAGGTAACTTGACCCGAATAAATTTGATAACATTCATTGGTCTGTGTTTAGTGTCATGTTATTTCCTTTTATTTCAACCTCAATGAACTATGGTTCATGTTATGTAAGTTTGTTCACATTTATTGATCCCTACTAGTGGGGACTAACCACTCATCATTACAGAGTGTACACCTGCCCAGTGCGGATGGGTGGATTTGTATCAGACTAGTCATGGTCTTATGAGTCAGTGCTTTTAAGCTGACTTGGCTTGATTTGAAAACAACGGGAACCGATTGTTTTAATGCATTCCGAAGCATGAAAGTACTCCTATGATGAACAGCCAAAAATTTCCAATACAACCGAAATCAGTGATGTCCCACTCTTTATCTCCGGAGAGTAGCTTCAGATCTTAACTAAATTGGACCACCCTGGTGATAAATCCTATCAAACAAAAAAAAAAACTGACAAAATCTGTTAACAATTGAATGAATACATCTACTTTATTTATAGATTTTTAGGTTATATCTATATGATTATATTATTTTAAGACATAGAAGCCCTAGCTTCGTCTGAAACACAGGATTTTCCTGGTTCAGGCACTAGTGTTGCAGTTGCAATTAAGTATTAATATGTAGATTTTATGTTTTAATGTATTATAAGAATTAATTTGATTTGATTTGATTTGAACATGCAAAAAGTACATTCAGACGAACATAGTACCTCCTTCTTTTTTGAAGTCAGTTAAAAATGCCATTAATCGAAACCGGATAGCGAATGTGGCTGCGACACGAGACCACGATGTGAGAGTTTTAACATATTTCTCCAAATTGCTTTGAGATAAAGTTGGACTGGCAGGGTCAGCGTCATACCTATTCCCAGGTAAAACTATTTACAGAAGTGTCTCCACCTATCTGGGCATAATAATTGGATGACGATAATTTAGTATTAGTTTTAGTTTCACTCATTTTACAAACATTTGAAATAATTTCAAAACTGACGGTATTATGGCTCCCTATGAATTTTATTTTCAACGTCATAAAGTTATTGTATGAGTTTGATGTCCCACAAACATGAGTTCACAGAGCGAAGTTAACTACGTTTCTAAAACTTCCCTATCCGTGTGACCTGGCCATTCAGTTGCATGTGGCGGTTATGAAATATTCATGAAGCACCAAATCAGTGGGGCGCAGACTGCGTCCGGCGCGAGGCAGGTGATCCGAGCTGCTTCCGGACCGTACGTGTATTCCCGTGTTTGCCCTTTGATTGGGAGGTATTTGGGAAATAGGTGTTAAGTATTACAAAATAGAGGAAATATGAATAACAAGACAGAATACGGTGTAGCTATCTCAGACTCAGAAGTCTATCTACTGGATGAGTTTTTTTACCGTAAGGAAAAAAATAGGGCATATTAGGTAAGTGAAATAGAAGGAATTGGCATAGGTAGTTTAATTTCTAATGTAGTTCTTATTAAAGTTTAATCATTAAATTAAATAAATTAAAAAACTTTGTGAAAATATGAGTTCCAATTAAAATTCGCATGATAGGAACCCTAGGAATCCCGCCAGTCGCACATCAATCTCCGGCAGGCGCGTGGTCCAATGCGGGTTTTGAAAAAGAAAACTACCTATGCCAATAACTTCTATTTCACTTACCTAATATGCCAAATTGTACATTGTATGCTTACCACTTTTCTGAAACTGTATTTTCTTTTCTGCTGTGCAATAAAGTGTATTTGTATTGTATTGTATTGTATTGTATTGTATTGTATTGTATTGTATGCCCTATTTTTTTCCTTACGTTAAAAAAACTCATCCAGTATAAACGGAAATATACAAAACTGTTAAAATTATGATTAGCTCTAGCCAATTTAAATAAAAAAAAATAGCCACTCGATGTTTAAGGATGAGGCGATGGTGAAAACATGATGATGCGAATGGTAAATTAGCCCTAAAATTTTAAACGCAATGAAGACCTTGCCTTGTTAAATTATTTTGGGTCGATTTTTATTCTACATGTCTTTTTCGTAATGTATAATCGCCTCTGAAAGGATGGCAGGAACATAAACCCTATATTTTAAAGAAAGAGAGTATTTATTATGACTCAGGCTGCATATTAACAAGAAACAACAATAGGTTACGATATCCAAAAAGGTTTCCACTCAGCACGTGTCGGGTTGAAACAACACACAAGCACTCCACAGTCACACAGTCTGTCCAGGGCGTTGATTCTGTACGTTTTTTTGCACGATTTGCGTCAGAATCTGAGGTGAGATTTCCATCCGCCATGGACTTTAGGTTATGACCGTAAAGTTCGTGGTCATTTGGAATCTCACCGCGAATTTGGATGACAGTTGTGCCTGTGGTCTTAGGTAACATAGCTGCACGGCTAGCACAATTTATAAAATCTATTAAAAGGAGACTACATTCGCATATGACCGTCGAGATAGTCATATCACTTCGGACCAATCATGGTTGTCACACCAATTTTCTTAATCCGTCCAGTTGTGTACGAAAAGACAAGATCTGAGACATGATAATCTTCGTCGAGTGATTATCTGTCATCTCACAAATTATGCAGGTATTCCTTATCTAGTTATCTTTTACTAGACTCGTAAGATAGGTTGAGCCAGTGAGAGTAGGTTGCGAAGTAAATATACCTACAGGCATTAGCAATATAATACTGAATCCTCAAAAGAAACGTGTAAAGCAAGACAAGCGTTAAGTGTAATATGACGCCAAAAAGCGACATGCAACCCCATCCGGGATATCATCAAATGTTCCAAGCACGATTATATCTGAGATTCCAGGCTTCCTTATGGCATCCGATATGGGGTCGCAGGTAATATCCACATTCAAGAGATAAATTTCTTGTTGCTGAATATACCAAGCACATGAACTAAAATTGTTATGTTCCACACACCTCGTGTACGTGTGTTTTAAACGAAATGATTCTTAACTACTTGTAGGTAGTGTTCGGATTTTTGGAATAAATAAACTATCGCAAATAGGTTGTAAGTGCGCAATTTTAACGATATTTTCAATATTAGTAAATTGTAAGCTCCGAAGAAAAGGCCGGGTGTTGTGTTTGGCGGCGTTGTGTGTGTGTGTCCAGTCTTTGTCTGGACACAGTGGCGTGCCCTCCATAAAGACAAAAAGCCAGTGCCTACCCTAACAAATTGTAAGCTTCGAAATGCATAGTCAAGATACCTGATTCATACTGATGTGAACAGAAATATTCTAAACGGTTGCGAGGATTGCTATAAGAGTAAGTTATTATTTTGTAGTTGTATTTTTTCTCATTTAATGGCAAATTTTATCATTCTGCCTACCCTGTGAAAAAAAAAATATTTAACATGAAATTCGAGGATAAGTTCTTAACCACGTTTGATGAAAATCGGTTAGACCGTTTCATAGATATAGATTTGACGCTTTAGTTTGGGATTTTTCTGACCACCCCATTTGGGATAAAATAGTGACATTGTGTAGATAATGTGTGAAATGTCATTTCAATCGTATTTCACATTACAATACTCATAAGTATATACTCATATTCATCTTCATCGACAGCCTGGTACAGCCTACTCTCACCAGGAGAAAGCATTCACCACGCCCTTCCAGAGCATAATCCCAGAGTCGCATAATTTCAGACTCACGAACACCAGAATATGAGTATCAGACTCGCGGGATACTAGAGTCCCTAAACCCCAGTCTCGTAGTATACCGCAGAGTCGCAAAATACCAGATAGAGCGGGATACCAGAGTCGCTAAACCCCAGTTTCGTAGTATACCGCAGAGTCGCAAAATACTAGATAGGGCGGAATACCAGAGTCGCTAAACCCCAGTCTCGTATTATACCGCAGAGTCGCAAAATACCAGATAGGGCGGAATACCAGAGTCGTTAAACCCCAGTCTCGTAGTATACCGCAGAGTCGCAAAATACCAGATAGGGCGGAATACCAAAGTCGCCAAACCACAATCTCGTAGTATGCCGCAGAGTCGCAAAATACCAGATAGGGCGGAATACCAGAGTCGCTAAACCCCAGTCTCGTAGTATACCGCAGAGTCGCAAAATACCAGACAGGGCGGAATACCAAAGTCGCTAAACCCCAATCTCGTAGTATGCCGCAGAGTCGCAAAATACCAGATAGGGCGGAATACCAGAGTCGCTAAACCCCAGTCTCGTAGTATACCGCAGAGTCGCAAAATACCAGACAGGGCGGAATACCAGAGTCGCTAAACCCTAGTCTCGTGGTATACCAGGGTCGCAAAATACCAGATAGGGCGGAATACCTGGATCACAAAATCCCAGATACGTATATCAGAGTCAGATATCAGATATCAAAGTCGCACAATACTAATGTGCGCACAATACTACCCATTCAGGGACTGACCGCGCTAGGCATTAGCGTCGCTAATCGAGAGCAGATAGCGAGCAACTGTGTCATGAGGGCTTTGTATTTACATTAACATTTTATATAACATTTTTCCACTATAGACAAAACGCACAAAAGCCAAATATTCTATGATAAAAGTATTACGTCACAACTTGTAATCCATTACGGGCATTGTCTTGAGTATTAAAGTACAATGCGTTCAGTGCAGCGTTACATCACGCAGCGCTAGCGGCGCGACCGGTAATGTACCTCACAATGTGACTCTCGGGGGATACCGTCTATAGCTTTGTAATACTGCAGTCACAGCAAATAAGCAGTCGGTAATTCAATTGAAACAGTCCGCTCGCAATAGCTTTGATTTTCGATTAACAAGTTAAGCAATGTCGATGACGCTATACACGTCCCTTATGATACGAATTTTCAGACAATTTATTTACACTGTACTGGTAAGGTTACATAGGTAGCATACATACTTGTGGAGACTGGTGCCTGAGATAGGCGTGAGCCTGTGATTCAGGATCACCAGTGCCCCAGTGGTAGTTTCCGGATGCCTATAAAAACAGTAAAATTTGTAAGGGTTACAATTCGAAAGACAAATTATTCTAAGTACCTATAAATGTCTTACATTATTACGCGATTTCAATTAAGAGACAATCGTTAAGGTAAGCCGTCTTGAAAATTGTCATGACCACGATTAGTCCCAATATGCACGCGCACACATCGTCGCAATAAACAAACACCCACATGCACACACTCATACACATGCAATGTGGGGGGCCCACACACACACACACACACACACACACACACACACACACACACACACACACACACACACTTTATTTTTCTTACCTCTGACCTGACCATTTTATTTTTCTTCTATCTATTAGAGGTAAGAAAATAAAATGGTCAACAAAATTCAAGGATTATTTGTTACTGCGTCTGCGTGCGTGTGTGTGTGTGTATGTGTGTGGGGGGGTTTGCATGTGACGATTGTCTCTTTAATTGAAAACAACCCGCCTTCGTAGCATGACATCGTTTGTCGCGCGCGAAAGTGTGAGTGGGATAGTACATTTCCTCCAAGTGAACGAGCAGGACAGTATTATCTCTCGCGACATAAATGTTTATCATGTCTGTCATGCTACTAGAGCTGGATCAACTATTTAACGCGCCCGAAGCACGGAAACACTCGTATTAAAATGCCACTGGTGGTCATCCATTCCATCCACATTTCATCCAAAGACTCATCGAGCTAGACATGGCTTAATATACTGGCCACCTATACTCGACACTGATCCCGCTGACGGTTGATGACATCTGTCTTCATATATTCTTATGACTGGAAATATACCTATTATTCATAGAAAATGTGTATTTAATAAATTGGCGACTAGGGTGGTGATATTACAGATAAGCTGCTTATCCTGAAGTCCCGGCTTAGACGCACCCCTATCCAGAACCATCCATAGAGATCCATTCACCCCGACTACGTTAAGAACCGAGAGCACCCCGCCTTCCATCAGATCTTTATCTGTAGGAGACCGAGTCCAGGCCAGAGCCTACTCCGACCACAAACGAAAATGACGATAGTGCGCGGGCTGGGCCGACTGCATTATGAGGTGCAAATCGATGATGCGTTGTTTGGCGCAGGCACCTTGAGCAATTGCTACCGGTCCCGGGAGTTGGGCAGCCAGGAATAGCGGCGCAGGACTGTCATATACTGGCCACCTATGCTCGACACTCATCCTGCTGACGGTTGATGACATCTGTCTTCATATTTTCTTATGACTGAAAATATCCCTATTATTCATAGAAAATGTGTATTTAATACATAACTTCGCAAATCGAAAACGAAAAGCGAATCCAACTATACCACGAGTGCTTGAGTGCACGGATGACAAGCGTACTCACGACAAAGTTGAAACTGTTGTATCGAAACTGCAGATCAACCAACTGCGAGAAAATGGAGCAATCGTCCGCGACTGCTCTACTCGTTTTAGATTGCATCGTTAATTTTATGTTTGTGACACATAGAGATGGACTGAATTTTACAGGACAAGAGCGATTCTGAGTTTTGTTTTACCTACCTTTTTGGGTGGAGGAGGAGAAACCTAGGCAGGCATGGAAGCGTGTTGCTTGAATGTCTGCATATGTCATACTAGCTTTCCGCCTGCGGCTTCGCCTGGGTGGAATAACTTTTTCGCGGATATGTTTAACTTATTTATCCCGCAGGAACTACTCACTTTATCGAGATAAAAAAGATTTATAATATTAGTAAGATATTTGCAGCTATACTGGAGAGTTTTTTTACCGTAAGGAAAAAAATAGGGCATATTAGAGGTGTTGGCATTGGTAGTTCAATTTTATTTTTTTCCAAACCATCATCGAATAAAGCGTTGTATCATTTGATAGTCGCGTTTGTGGCCTATTCCACATAATTACTTAATTAAATTAAATAAATAAAAAAATCTTGCATGCACATCAATCTTAGTTTTAAAAAAAAATAAACTGCCTATGCCAATAACTTCTATTTCCCTAATAAACCTTATTTTTTTCGTTACGGTAAAAAACTCATCCGGTATAAGCATAGGCCATCTCCACCCGAATGTGGTGCCAGACTTTTACCGCCTAAAATTCCTACTTTTGCCTCACTCTTCGCGGCAGCCGTCATGGACCTGCGTATACTAATCCAGACAGCTGGCACGTGCCCCTCAAGCTACGCGATACTTCAACTATTAGTTTGGGTACGAGCAGCCTTTCGGAGGAAGCGCGATCAACTCACGCTCCTTCCACATTTATTGATGTGAGCTTGCATGAGGTCATCGATCCTCGCTGCTTAACACTACATCAAGCGTGTTGCTTTTTGAGTTGTTTTACCCACTTAATCTATTTTATTCAAAGGGCGTTGTTTAGTGTTTTGAAAGGGAAATTGAATCGGGAATGAATACATCCGTAGAAGATCGCAAGACTAGTGTAGTGTCTTATGATTTGTTAGTGCATATCCCAGCGGATTATATGTTGAAGTAGTAAGTAAGAGGTCATACAACGTGTAGGATTGATCGCTGGTGAGACCTAAAAGTTCTATAATGGAACACCAATCACGTCCACCTTTGCCGGATGACCTGATTAAAGTCGCGGGAAGTCAATCAGGTATATATTTAGTAGTGGGGTCCTATAGCCGATGTGATGGTTTATTTCATTTCTAATTCCAATCACGTTAAAATTCAACTTCTACATAATGTACGAGATGAAATTATCTTGGGATAACAAAGTTTTGTCATACGCCAGTTGAATTGTCTCCTTGCATGCAAGTTTCTAGAAACAAAAGGAACGTACATTATAATCTAGTTTTAACTTTCCTTTATTATTTTTCAACGAAATTTCTTGGGAAATAAGTTTCATACAAACCAGTAGCGTCTTAATGAACCTCGTACTTAATGAAGTTTGAAACTAAGTACATATCTTTTTTCACGGAACCAAGTCGCGATGTTTTTTTAGAATTTCTTTCATTTGTGGTTAATTTAATGTTCCGCCATTTCTGGCGTGATTTTTTAAAGGCGCATCGAACTGCGTGGTTGATTCTTTAAAAAGAAAAGCACTAATGAATGCGATCGTAATCGCCTACAAACTTTAACATAAACAACATAAGGTTTACAAAACGCAGGTCGCGGGTTCGATTCTCAGCGTGGTGCATGTCTAGTACTCAGCTTGGTTGGTGATAGGGCATTATCCGTCTGGCTAGCTACCACTATCGTGTCTAAGGCCTGTATTACAGAATGTCACTCAAGCAGAGATCTCCGCTTGGGGACAGTTAAAACAGGACAGCTTGATGTAACTTGTATAGCGGCATTTCTTTCCAACTATGCTCAAGCGCAGATCTACGCTTGAGCAACATTCTAAAATACGGGCCTAAGCCTGCCGCCAACCAGCAATAATGATGTTCCGGCTGGTTGAATAAGATAGCCAGTCCTTCAAATAAGTTAAAGATTCCGGGTGAGTACGCTTCCATCTTCGACCTCATTTTCACTTAACATTAGGTGTGATTGAGGTAAAACGCTAATTCTTCATCCATAAAAAAAAATATTGTGAAAGAAGGTAATCAATTCTATAGCTCTGATTGCTAATAAATACACCTAAACTGCAAAAAAGAGCTTAAGCTCGAGATATGTAGGATGTAGGTATGTCATCTGTACCTACAAGGAGTCCTGCTCGCGAACTGATTTATTTGATTTTAAACGATCTAAACACTTGCTTTTACTCATATGAGGCGAATAATTTGTTGGAATCTTTGATAGGCCTCTCTCACGACGCTGGACTTCTCTAATAGGAGTTCTTGTCCTAGACAGACATACTCGTGTACAACTTCGAGCATGGTGTTCCCAACTAATATTGGTGTGGCCACGAGAAATTCGCCATAATTTTCGGTTTGGTTCACCCTAAGGTTTACTTGCTGAGTTACTCGATTGATGTCTTCGAGCATAGTGCTAAGGGCTTCCTTCTCCTTTGTTCTAATTAGCTTTACCCGTCATTGATCAAATCTAACAAGTACAATTTGAGCCCCTTACCGGTGTTCTGAAATTATACGTACCTACTTATGCAATATCATTAAGCTGGTCTGATGATGGAGCCGGAAAATGACCATAGGATAGTTTACCAGTAGTAAAACACCCTACCCCCATCGATATGAACTAGTTCGATTTGACCTGAAAAGTAGTCTGATTGCAGACAGTATCCAGGGTCCGGAAGGTGGGCTCAGGAACTTAGAAGCCGCATATAATTTGTGGTTTTGCTTACAAGTTTTTGTGAGTACCAGAATAATACGTGATGATCAGGGTATCATGATGGATCATCAGATGGTTGTTTCTGAAAAGTATTTTTATTATTTATTTTTATCCATCTCTACTGAATTGTACTCGTATTGTATAAAGAAATAAACATTGGAATACCGAAATACCAATGTGTATGACTAGCTGTCAACAGTGTCAAGCCCAGTCGAGGCTTTTGGGAGGGAGTAAAACTCTTCCGACGCGCTGTCAGTACCAAAACGGAAGGCTAAAAAACAATATAATTTTTTCGGCCGACTATGAAGAACGCGCGCTTTACATCGTGTCTTTATAGGGTTCCGTACTAATATGAGCATACAATAGATCAAATTATAGTAATTGTTCTGTACATGTGTTCTGCCCGCGAATTTGCCCGGGTGGAGTTTATCAAGGTCTCTTCTTTTTGTGTCTTTTATGACTTTTCTGTTTTTTTTTTGGATTATTTGTGTCTTGTAATCATGTCTCATCTCATAGTAAAGATAAAGTTAAGTAAAGTTGTGCTCCTTGTTGCAGTTTAGTTGCGATCAATATAAAACTTCCAAATGTTAAGAATCACTATTGACACCTAATTGGTGACGACTACAGTTGAAGGACTGAAAGGTGATGCTAATGACCATTCGTTATCTGGATTTCTTGTCTAGTAAATTTCAACTCAGCATAGAATTAACTACTCTAGCTATACATAAGTAGGTAAGTTGAGGGCAAGGAGACATGACGTATTACATAATATCACTCATCGCAACAATGTTACAAGAGGGAAAGGAGGGGACTAATTAATTACTAGCACCAAACGTAAAGGGCGTATATCAGAAGTGACGCATCCTTATTTCAGAAATGAGATGAATGAAGGCAGTTGTGTAAAAATATTTGTAAAAAACTAAACATAAACACAGCTGTACTTCGCTGAACAGGTAAATGAGCGTAAAGTGTCACACCCAAGATTAATTCACGTACAGGTTCACTCACTATGGCGAATATATCTTTTATTAACCTAACACGAACCATTTCGACCACCCCAAATTTTTTAACAGTTTTACCTACACATTTGCGATTGCGTGTCTATAGTAAGATCCTCTCGAATACATTGAATCTCAAATTTTGATTGCCAATTTGAGATAATAACGTCCGGAAATCACTAGTTTTATCACTCACTAACGCATTCGTCCAGAATCTAGGCTATTTCCAGGCAACTTAGGAGCTTAAATTTTTTTTATCTTTGAATACAATTTAGTCAAGTACAAAATTGGCTCAGTTATATAATAGAGTGGCAACTGAATAACCTTACGGATTCTTGTTACTATTTAAGAAACTTCTATGTAACATAGTACCCATTTAGATTTCAATTCTTTTATCTTGCAAGTTTTTTGTATCGATATTGGCTTCTTTTCACATTTCTGTTTTTGGTGGGATAAAACTATCCAAACCAGGGTTGGGCTCGGGACTATTTTACTTCCGATTATTGTATTGTAATATAAATGGAAAACTCCATCATGACGTCTCATCAAGGAATCTACATAAAAGAAGCCAAAATAAAGACAATAAGGATTTTCATTATATAAAGCCGTGAATCTTAAAAACCACACAACAGAAGGAGCAACCGTCCCAATAACAAACGAATTGCTTTATAAATATTAAAATATTGAAATCCGTTCCATTATGCAGTCAAAACCGGGGAACAACAAAATATCCGCCCGTTGCTTACCATGATAAAGTGGTTTAAATCCGGTTAATACGCAACTGTATAGAGCGGAGTTATATTATACATAATCTACTGTATGCGGAAGCTTTTGGTATTAAATTAATTAATAATTAATTGTTTCAGACAAATAACTCTCTTACCTGATCTCAAATCGGGATACAGTAAAGCTCAGAACGTGTTCTACGTTGGGTAATTAATTTCAAAGGGAAATGTTATGAATTTCCTTAACCGCTTTTATACATTATAATATGCATGCATGAAGCCATACCTTTATCCCAAACGTAATGTAGTAACATCCACGGTCCAACCTTCGAAATTATAGAATTGCACGCGTGACAGGGGACGAGCCCTCGCCGTTGAATCGTGCAAGCCTGTAGATATTTTTGTTGTAAAGTCATTTAGTCGGCTTTAACGACACCCATAGGAAGAAGCAAGTTAGTTCTAATCTTCAATTAGAAAACCATAATAATGCGATATTTTCAGAAAGTGCCTCTCCAAGACGTAGCGGTTGGTCAATTCTGAATTTTACTTTATTCCCTGTAAGGCAGTACATCTTGGGGGTACTAGGGATGCTACCCATTCTTGCTTTAGGTGTTGTTCATTATTATAATTATTAGGAGCCCATACTGTCCCACTGCTGGGCAAAGGCCAGTCCCTCCTCTCTCTCCACTATTTTGAATTTGATTAATTTTTAATTTTCCCTATTTTTTCATTTTTTTATGCACGACGGATTCATACTTGACCTCAATCACACCTGATGTTAAGTGAAGATGAGGTCGAAAGTGGAAGCGCACTGACCCGGAAACCCCAACACATTTGGGGGACTGGCTATCTTATCTCTGACAACCGGAACACAACAATGCTATTAACAGTGCTGCTTGGCGGCAGATTTAGATAAGATGGTGGTAGCTAGACAGGCGGACATTTTAAAATGCCATACCGCCAACCAAACCGAATACTTAAACATGTACCCGGCTGGGGATCGAACCCGCGACCTCCGAATCGTAAACCCAATGTTGTTTACATTGAGCCACGGAGGCGGTAATTATAGAAAGAACATATATCATACCAGCGTTCCGCCCGCTGCTTCGCCTGCATTGAATAGCTTTATCGCGGAAATTTGTTTATCCCGCGGGAACTATTCACTTCATCGGGATAAAAAGTATCCTATGTTTTAACCCAGGGTATGGTCTACCTATATACCAAATTTCAACCTATATATCAAATCCATTCAGCCGTTTCGCCATGATCGAGCAATAAACAAACATCCAAAATTTCGCATTTATAATATTAGTTAGATTACATAAATACCTACACCTTGACAATATATTCATAAAAAGTAGTACTTTCGTAACTTGGACGGATTTAGATTCATAAGCAGCCCAATAGAAGTCAAGGCAATTACAGGCATTACTTTCCATTGAAGAATTTGCCATAATCACAACACCAAGTTATTTTCAGTTATTCCTTTTACAGCAGCGACTCCTTTAACTTTTAGTTTCGTCGTGCGAACGGAGATTTTTACGTTTGCAATGATATTCAGTGTGCGAAGTGTAAGTTTTGTCTCGTTTTTAACTTTACCATCGCGTTCGCGTTTACGTAAAAAGTCCCTATGAAAAAAATAGTTTTGTAAACTATCCGCTTGAGGCGCTGCACATTTCTTCATACAAATCGTCACATAAACGTGAACGCGGTATTAAAGTTAAGTCGAAACAAAACTCACACTCCGCCCTCAAATGTCGTTCTAGTCGATTAAAAAATTCTAATCAATACCTATAAAAATTAAAAATGTTGTTTCCGAACACTAAAATTTTCTAACGAATTACAGTAACTAATTAAATTGTGTATAATTCTTGAAAATGGAATATTGCTTTTTTAACAATCTAAATGTTTATTCGATCATTCGTGTTCTAGAAAATAATGAGACTTTGACAAAACGTCGCAAGTATTTAGGGTAAGGAGATGAACGGGGTGTCAAGACGCGTCTTGTCTACTAATGAAAACAAATACACAAGTTCTAAAAATTACAGTTAATTTTTAGAACTTATTCATATTATTAAATTAACTCCCTCCGTGGCTCAATGTAAACAACATTGGGTTTACGATTCGGAGGTCGCGGGGTACATGTTATAAGTACTCGGTTTGGTTGGTGGTAGGGCATTTTAAATGTCCGCCTGACTAGCTACCACCATCTTATCTAAATCTGCCGCCAAGCAGCAATGTTAATAGCATTGTTGTGTTCCGGTTGTCAGAGATAAGATAGCCAGTCCCCCAAATGTGTTGGGGTTTCCGGGTCCTTTCGACCTCATCTTCACTTAACATCAGGTGTGATTGAGGCCAAGTACCAACACGTTGTGCATAAAAAAAAACAGTACATTAGAGGAAGCTGGTGTCCATACTAATAATTAACCAGTAGCACAGAATTAATGTACTTAGTTACTACCTGTAGTTCAGATCACAGCTGCACTGGGCTGAAAGCTATTTGTTTCAATGCCTTCTTTTTTTACTTCTGATTAACATCAACTGAGCTACGGCAAGAAAAAATACGTCAGTATTGGAGAATACTGACGTATTTTTTCTTTTACATTCATCAAAGCCATTTCGAATGGGCAATAGAACATAATAATAATGGTTGTTGCGAGAAAGTAACCTGTGAATTTTTTTCAAGCTTATAAAGTATATTTTACTATAAATAAATGATATTATTCACGACTTATATAAATATTTCGGACACTTACACCAATCATCTTGTCCCAAACTAAGCAAAGCTTGTGCTATGGATACTAGATAATGGATAGACATACATAAATATTTATATAAACATCCATGACTCGTATTCATCACACAAACATTTACCCCTCGCGGGATTCGAACCCGCAACCGTTGGTTCGCTGACAGGGTCGCTATCTACTACACCAACCGGTCAATTAAGAAATTAATACTTGAAACAACATCACGGTTCACCTTACGAAATATACAGAAATGCACACGTGATAGGGGGTGAGCCCAACGCCGTTATAACGTGCAAGTCTATGGATATTTTTGGTGGAAAGTCCCTTAGTCGCCTTTTACGACACCCCCTAAAAGAGACTGGTTGGTTTTATTCTATTTATTTACCGAAACCACACAGCACATTATAAGTATAAGTAATCATAACTGTGAGAGCTTGACATGTGTTGAGTAAAAGGGAAGATCAGTACGCTTCCACCTTCGTTCTCATCTTCACTTAACATCAGGTGTGATTGAGGTCAAGTACGAACCCATCGTGCATAAAAAAAAAAGATCTTTCACCAGGCTGTTGGTATTGCTCGGTCCGCGGTCCAACAGCTATTAGTAGTGTCTCGCTTAAGCAAAGTCTTGAGAAAACTTCGTTAGTGCGATGTAGGATTGGCGCTCTGATTGGTCGGCTTAGTAATGACACACCCACATAATAAAAGCAGGACTGGACTATTTCCATCATTTATTATGCAAATCCGGGCCATTGTCGCGCTACGTAACAGGTATTTGCGGCACCTAATTCAGGGCCACCGCAATTTATTGCAGTAAATTGTACCCCCGTTATTAATGGACCAGCGATTTAAAATTCTTTTTCTGCTTTTTAACCTTATTAAATTTTCATTTAGTTTATAGGTTCGCTTTGTGGAAATATCCATGGTTAATGACATCAAGGTATAAAGATTTATTTTTTTGCACTTACACGCAGCGCCATCTATTTCCACACTAAGCAACTAGGCTTGTATTATGGATACCAGATGGTTGTTAAACTACACAAATACTTTTTTTTTGTAAATAATAAAAAAATACATATACAGGGTGGGGCCCGGAACAGGGGCAAATAAACAAATTTCGGGTTATAAGGTCATCAGCAATTATTTGGAGATGGTTCGAACCAATTAGAATCTCAAACCCTTTTTAGATTTTTTGTAAATGAAAAACATCCATAACTCGGGAACACATGTCTGTATTCATCATACAAACATATGCCCCTAGCGGGATGATTCGAACCCGCGACCTTTTAGTATAACAATCACGAGTTTCTACCCACTACACCAAACAGGCCGTCCAATTGAACCATCATCGTGGGTATCGTAAAAGGTGGCTATGGGAATTACATCAAAAACATTCTTAAGATTCAGATGGTTCAACAGCGATGGGCTGTCTCATGTGTATTTCTGCATAATTCGAAAGGTGCGCCCCATGCTAATAACAATACGTACATATAACTACCATTTTAACCGCCTCCGTGGCTCAATGTAAACAACATTCGGTTTACGATTCGGAGGTCGCGGGTTCGATCCACAGCGGGGTTAAACATGTATGTTTAAGTACTCGGTTTGGTTGGTGGTAGGGCATTTTAAAATGTCCGCCTGGCTAGCTACCACCATCTGATCTAAATCTGCCGCCAAGCAGCAATAGCATTGTTGTGTTCCAGTTATCAGAGATAAGATAGCCAGTCCCCCAAATGTATTGGGGTTTCCGGGTCAGTACGCTTCCACCTTCGACCTCATCTTCACTTAACATCAGGTGTGTTTGAGGTCAAGTACGAACTCGTCGTGCATAAAAAAAAATTCATAATGTTAACACTGCTAGGTACTGGGTACTTACCTACCGATTTAGACTTCCAAACATACACCGGTACAGAGCATTTTTAATTTATGTTCCCAAGAGTTAGTTCGACTCACCTAGAATAAGTATTGGTATCTGTATCAGTATAGGCTAACTACATATATGTAATTAGAATGTTAATTGTATTGTTGACCGTCTTTGTCCATCAAAGCCACAGATTGTGACTCGATAAATGGTAAAACCGACACAGTCTTTTTATATTATACGAGTATTACAGTAATAGTACTACTACTACCTATGTGCATAAGGAAGGAACTGACCCTCAAGATATAGGTTTGACCTAGTTTGAGGATCAGAGTCCAAGCATTAGAATTTTTAAGAACTTTAGTAATTAGACTATTACTTGTAATTATTTTTTGAAAATAAATAAACAAAAATAAAAAGGTTTGGGATACCTCTGGCCACAATTCGAAATAAGGGGCGTGTCGTTAGTATGTAACCTTTTATGGTATTTAGACGATATTAAAAATAACAAAAACCTGTTGGACTCTCGCTTCTTGACTCCTAAGTACTATCTCTATATCTCCGATGGCGGGAGTGACCGATGCGAGTGCGGAGTCTCCCCACAGACAATGGATCACGTATTGTCTTGCCCCGCTGCACCTTTGACGACCTCCTTAACGCCACAGACAGTGCTGTTAGAGTGGCTAAGTTTTGGTCCAATAAAATTTGAAACTTGCCACGACACGAAAAGAAGAAGTACTATCAACCCTATGACACACATCGTACTCAAGATTTGTAAAAAATCGGACCGGCCCAATATTTTACAATGACATCAAAGTTCAACCCCAGTCAGAGAGCTATTTTCTTAATGTTGTTTGCTCGTACATATTATGTACCATCCCATCATAAAAGCAACCTGTGTGAATATCGTTACGGGAAGGGTTATAGAGGTAATAACGATGCGCATTATCTTCAAATTTATGCTCGGACTTAATGAAACTGGGCTAATTTACATCTCAATGTACATTGTACAACCCTAACGGACCCTAATGCGTAATTTTACACAGATTATGATCTTCATTTAAATGATGTGCCGGATAGTTTATGTGAGCAAAGCAGAAGTAATGGAGCAGAACGAAAATCGTCGACCTAATAATATAATAATAATAAATGTATTTGCACAAACACACAGCGCCATACATACCTAGTCCACAGTAAGCATCTAGGCTCATGGATACCAGATGGTTGATAAGCTACACAAATACATTTTATGTAAATAAAGACATGTATAAATGAAAAACATCCATAACTCGGGAACACATGTCATGTCTGTATTCATCATACAAACATAATGCCCCTAGCGGGATTCGAACCCGCGACCATTTGGTATAGTAGCAAAGTTTCTAACCACTACACCAAACATACTCTGAACGCTAGCATTATTATATTGACGACCGATTGGTGTAGTGGATAGTGACCCTGTCAGCGAAATCTACGGTTGCGGGTTCGAATCCCGCGAGGGCTAAATATTTGTATGATGAATACGAACATTTATTCCCGAGTCATAGATATTTTTATAAATATTTATGTATGTGTATCCGTTATCTAGTATCCATAGTACAAGCTTTGCTTAGTTTGGGACAAGATGATTGGTGCAAGTGCCGCGAATATTTATTTATTTTATTGTATTTGTATTGGTTCGGTTAGCACATGCGTTATCCTATTTATGATTCATCATGATCATATCACCCACAGGACTGCTGAGTATAGGCGTCACTTATAGAATCCCAGAGTGACCGGTTGGGAGCGGCCTGCATGTAACAACTTGCCGCGACCTTTATCACATCGTCTGTCCACCTTGTGAGTGGGTGTCCACGCTGCGCTTGCCGGTGTGTGGTTCCCACTCGAGAACTTTAATGCGCCACCGACGCGGCCGGCCATGCGCAGTTCTTCGAGCTGCGTGCCCTGTCCACTGGCACTTCAACTTGCTATTTTAGTCATAATTTCCGTGGTCTTCCTCCTCCGTTCCATCCATCTACAATCATATTCATCACTCTCTTAGTAAAATGCATTTCATCCCTCCTCATAACACGTCCATACCAAGCCAAACGATTTTTTTTCAACTTTTCTATCACGGGTGCAACTTCAAACTCCCTCTTATATGTATAATCATTCCTTATTTCTACATTCTCATCCATTTTTTTTATGGTTAACTGGATACGCATTTGACCACAATCTCACCTGATGGGAAGTGACGATGTGGCCAAAGATGAAGCACGCGATCTCAGTAGATGCCTATTCACATATCCATTTAAATTAATTGGGATCAGGAGCAAGAAGATGATGACATTTTGGTCATCATTTGAGTTCTAGCAAAATATTATCTCAAAGGTTTTTAGAGAGCATATATGTAGACATGATTACTTTAAATGATTAAAATCGATTGAGATTTTAATTTCTGAATAAAGTGACACCGTTATAATTAGCTTTCAGCCTTCTCGAGTGCAGGTCAGAGCGATTTTTTTTATTTATTCTGTATTTATAAAGAATTCTTAATTTATCCAAACCTTGTTAAATACAATTCCATAGAATTTTCTATGTAGGCAATGCATATTTTTGTTTTTCCGGCACCACCGCATAAGACGACTTGTTTGATGCAGGGGTTAGACACTCTGACCGCCATTTCTAGAGATTGCTAATATTCTATTGAAAATAATAAACAAATATATAAACGACCTGTTTGGTGTAGTGGTTAGCAACTCTGACCACTATAGCAAAAGGTTACGGGTTCGAATCCCGCTAGGGGCGTATGTTTGTGTGATAAATACGGACATGTGTACCCGAGTTATGGATGTTTTCATTTTATAATAAGTATTTATATACAAAAAAAAAGTATTTATGTAGTATATCAACCATCTTGTATCCACAACACAAGCCTATAGTTGCTTACTGTGGAACTAGATGGTGCTGTGTGTATGTCTAAGGATATTTATTTATTTATATATTACATGCGGTAGGTTTAGATAAATATTGTGTGCCCCGTTTTGTTAGCACCCGTCCGTAGTTTCCTGTAAAACGAGACTTCCTTCGAATGTGATTCTGGTGTAAGTGTCAGTTCCATTTAGTTCACAGTTTAGTGAGCAACAACGTACAAGTTTCATACGTATGGCAAAGTTGGGCATATGGAGTTTAAGCCAGATACTTGGCTAAACTCAGTTTAGAGCCGGTTGGTCCAACAACGACGTCCAAAGTTGTTAGCTGTTATTGAGAGGAAATTGTAAGTTAATCTCGCATTTCTGCCAGTTTTGTTATAAACACACATATGCCGTCATCATGACCACTCAAATTATTAACTGACTTAGAGTAGCACAATAAGGTCCTGTTAACTTTGTAATCAGCTCATTACATTACCTAACCTATATTCTAAATTGTGAAGAGCGCTGACTCCTATAATAAGGGCCTCCTAGTTTAGGAGTCAGAGTTCCCTTACTTAAGTTTCTATAAATAAAAAATTGTACAATTTTTTTTATACCCCTTGTTATGTTATAGGTAGTGAATAAACTAAACTATAAACTTCTTACGATAAACGACGGTTGTTGTATTTGACAGCGCTGTTTATATCTGTGTCCAGTCTTTGGGCTATATTAATAAATCGATCTTGAGATTGAGATCGCGTGTCAGTCTCAATACAATTTTTTTTGATACTGTTTTAATATACATCAGATTCCCACTTAAGGTCATCTCAATCTTGAGAGCGGTTTATTAATACGGGCCTTTGTCCGGATGTATCTCACTTATAGTGGTCACCGATCCAATGAGTGACCGCGCAGATATTGCTTGACTTCGCTAATCGAAAGCTAATAGCAAATTCTACTGCACCACGAATACGATTATAATAATTACTGCATGCAAAATTGCCATAACAACAGGCAAAGTTTTGCTGTTAACTACCAACTGTGGCATTGCGGCAAAGTTAACTGTAATGTGCAAACTGCAATAATCGACTCGTGCTTTGGGTCCTTTGTGAAGATTCAAGTATTGGCAGTTATTGCTACCTACTAACTGTTCAACTGAATTTCTTAAGAGGGTCTATTCCGCCCAGAGGCGCTCACTGGGCAAATTGAGATTGCTTGGTAAATACAGTATAAATTGATATGATAAAATTTTTTCAGTCACAATTTTACTTCACATCTTTATAGCGTATCTTATAACTCACCTCCTTGTGAAATTCCCTTAAAGAGTATGTCAATAAATTGTCTTTATTATTCACGGAATATACCAAGTGTAGTGCTTACTCTTTTCAGAGAGTCTGGTGTCTGAACCTGAGCTATAAAACTCTACCTCACAGGACAGGGCAGTTCACAATATTGTCGACTATTACTAAAATTTAGAAGACCCCCAATAAACTATGGTAATATCAGCTAACAAGTAAACAAATCTACTGTATTAAAAGCTAAATCTCTTCGAAACATTGAGCCCATTTCCATCAAACAAATTGCTAAGAACCATCTCACACAACACGAGCTTTCAGGAATAAAAATCCATTTCCAAATTAGTTCGTCAGATATCCAGACGACATAAGGTTCAAACTAATAATACCTTTGCGTTCAGGGATAATGAATTGGTTTCTGGGAAAGGCAGTTGGGCACTGGCGTTTTCGATTAGCGAAGTTAAGCTATGTCTGGCGAGGTCAGTCCTTGAATGGGTGACCACTAGTGATATTTTAATGCCATTTAAACCATTTATTTCCACACACCGAAAAAAAAAACAACAACAACATACAAGAAATCAAAACAGAGGTGACTAAGGCCCGTTTCTCACAAACCGCTCAATATCAATACGAGTGATTCCGTGCATAGTCGGTCCCGGTTGTTTCCAATTAAAGGCAGTCGTTAAGCCAAGTCAGTGGCCTACAGATTACTGTTTAAGTTTACAGCTGTAAGGCTGTTGATGGTGAAACTGGCCGTCACCTTAATTTGATCCCTTTGGGCCCTATACAATGTTGAGACAGATATGAAATGGCCGCACATTTAACGACGTCTCACGGTTGCCTTTTCTTTCTTTTGGGAATCCAAAAACTATCTGTATAATTTCCAGCTAACAGTATACACACTGAGCATTTTCTTAAAATTTAAACACAATTTACGTAGCACCTGCTACGGCGGCAAGTAAGAGCTGACTTTTTGTGAAATATTCAAATTTAAGGACGCTCTTTGAAGTTTGTTTCTTTGTCGCTTAAACGAGTTTACGCGTATATGATTTTTGTATTAGTGCATACCTTTGTGGCTCAATCTGAACAAACTAACGTTTACAAAACGGAATTTGGGGTTCGATTCCCAGCGGATACATGTTTAGTATTCGGTTGGGTTGGTGGTATTATCGTATAACACTAATTATCCGTTTATGTTAGCCGACTTCATAAAGTTAGTTAATCGTTCAAAGGGCAATGTATACGCTTTTATAATAAGGTTCAAGTAGACATTCAAAATTTGCCTTTAAATAAATTTAAAGCAATCATAAAACAGAAATTATTAGCAAACGGCTATACTAAAATCACTGACTATTTGAATGATAAGCAAGCATGGACATAGCTGTCTTATTATTTATATAATTACTAAATCACAAATTGTAACCCATAATCTGTTTAAAAGAGCAACCCTAGAGTTTCTTGCTCGTTCTTCTCTGGGGAGTCAGATTTGTAAATGAGCAGTAAATTTAAATGTAATATTAATAGTGACGTTTTCAAGTGATAATTTTATCCTATGAAATAAAATATTTTGATTTGATTTGATTTGTATACATGAGAATAGCAGAATACGAACTATGAGAATAGCGAGAAGTACTCAAAGGAGTCTACGTTCTAATTTCAAATGTTTACATTTTTAATTTTACTGTGGCCTTAACCGCGAAGAGATAATAAAAATTTGAAATTAGAACTTTCCTTAAGTTTGACGAATGTCATTGTTTCCCGGAATTCGTTCCTTTTTAGCGACACTATCGGATGGTGTAATAATACAGTCTGTTTTTTTTTTTTTCCAAATGAAAGTTTTCGAATCCTGGCTAGGGAATATTGATTTTTCAAAAATCCACTGATACAGTTTTAGATTTCATCAAAATCGGGCCCGCGACTCCTTTGAGTACTTTTCGCTATTTCTCATAGTTTCGGATTTGGCCATACACGTCCACTTGAAAAATTCGCCCTGTATATTTAAAAATAAACTTGCTGTCGTTTATCAGTCGTTTACATAAAGTCACCAAGTCATTCAAGGAACAATGTATACGCTTTTATAATAAGGTTCCGGCTGACATTCAAAACTTGCCTTTAAATTAATTTTAAAACACAATTAAAATGAAACTATTGTACAATACTGTTTGGTGTAGTAGTTAGCAACTCTGACCACTATACCAAAAGGTTGCGTGTTCGAATCCCGCTAGGGGCATATGTTTGTGTGATGAATACGGACATGTTGTACGCGAGTTATGGATGTTTTCATTTATAATAAGTATTTATTTACAAAAAAAAATGTATTTATGTAGTATATCAACCATCTGATATCCACAACACAAGCCTATATCTGCTTACTATGGAACTAGATGGCGCTGTGTGTATGTCTAAGGATATTTATTTATTTATTATTATTTATTTATTGGAAAATCAGCTGTTTCATACAAAAGTTCAATACTCACCCATCTGAAATGTATGAAACACTTGATTTTTTCTCGATTTCAGAGTTTGTTCCATAGTAAAAGTTGTTCGTGTGATGGTCTTAACAACCATGCATAATTTAGAAAGTGAATAAAATATCACCAAGTATAACAATTTCTTACTTCTATATTATTTAAATTCAATAGATTTGACCTGTCCTCGAAGCATTCATAGATCTGCACTTAACCTCAGGTGAGATTGAAGTAATGACACGACCCTGTTGTCACGTGGCTTTATTATTCTCATGACAGCTATAAAAAGCGCTTCAAACAGCATTAAAGTCGTATAAAGACGTTGGTGTAATCAAATTATGCAAATGGAATACCCACATCGCACACGTCTTAAATAGCGTTACTGAACAATGTTCGAGTGTGGTACGAAAAATCAAAATAAAGTACTTGAAAATGTATTTCTTGGATTTTTTACAGGAAGAATTTTTCAATTGGACTTGGATGGCCAAATTCGGAACTATAAGGAATAGCGAGAAGTACTCAAAAGGATTTTGATGAAAAATAAAACTTTCTAAAGGGCGCCAATTCACTTTACGTTCTAATTTCAAATGTATACTTTTTTTATTTTACTGCGGCCTCATGCGCAGATTGACGAGTATAATGCTCTGACGGTAATTATGCATGACAGTCCAAAGCTGAGGGCATTCTTTAATAACTTGAAATGGTTTCTTAACGAAGATCCTGTTTAAGGTCGGAATGAGTATTTTGATCTATGCATTTTACTACTACTACTATATATATATATACTATATATATAATACTATTGAATTTTGACATCTAAGTGACCCCTTTTTGCTGCCAATGAAATGAATCTTGTGAATTTTATACTGATTTGCATTTTTTTTATGCTCGACAGGTACGTTCTTGGCCTCAATCACACCTGATGTTAAGTGAAGATGAGGTCGAAGGTAGAAGCGTACTGACCCGGAAACCCCAACACATTTGGGGAACTGGCTATCTTATCTCTGACAACCGGAACACAACATTGCTATTAACATTGCTGCTTGTAAACATGTACCCCGCTGGGGATAGAACCCGCGACCGCCGAATCGTAAACCCAATGTTGTTTACATTGAGCCACGGAGGCGGTCGAATACCTGCTGTTATATTGGTTTTTTCCTGAAAATAAATGAATCTTATTCTATATTATTGTAGACTTTAGTAGAAAAAGGGCATTGACACACGGACGTACGGACAATAAGGTGATCCGATAAGGGTTCCTTTTTACCCGACTGCCCAAGAAAGGAGGGTAATGTTTTTCGAGTGTAGGTAAGAATGTATGTATGTGTTCCTTTAGCGCATCTTGTAGCCTAAATGGTTTGACCCATTTCGAAGTGCATGGTGCCATTAGATTCGTTTTGATACGTCGAGTAACATACATAAGATACATATTATGGCAAAAATCCAACATGGCGCACCAAAAAAAATAAAAATATGCTGTCAGGTTTCTTGGTTTTTCAATACTTAAATAATTGTTACCTTTTGAGGTATATGGAATTATAAAAATCATACAGAATGATTAATGATTTACAATTTGTTGGATTCTCGCTAAGGAAATAACTTATAATTTAGATAATTTCCAAAATTAACCCAAAATCATTAAGGTAATTGATTCACATTGAACAGTAACCGTAATTTGTGGTAAATATTCGCTTTTCTTGTATCTAAATGACACTTTGTTACACATTTTAACAGCCATAAGCAAGCTCGTTCGAATTTTAGTTTATGTCTGGAACCTCGTAAAACGGGGTTCGACTCCCGATCCTGAGAAAAGTCATAAAATTCCGATAAACATTCCCTATAAACATCCTATTCTCTATTTACAGCGAAACTTTTATCTGGACTCATTGGTTTTATTCGACTGGATGGATAGAGACTCCGTTTAAACTTTACAATAAAATGTATTTATTTAGATGTATTCCAATTGCTTTGTTTCAAATTATTGAAGCGATTCGAAATCTAATATTCTAGGTAACAGCTAATATAACTATAATTGCCGCCCGCATGCTCGTTTGCCGCCCTCTCATATAAAAAAAAAAAAAAAAAAAAAAATTATGCCAAATTCAAACATATACACTACAATCTACAGTGGAGAAACTGTCGAATGGTTTAAAAGCCTTTTTCCAAAAGAAGTACCATAAGTATTTTCTTTGTAGATATTAACCATTATGTTGCTTTAAATTCTACCGGAAGTTTATTAAATAAGGTCACGGCTTGATACCGTGCAGAAATTAATCTTATGGAATACATACAAAGTTTTAAACTTTCAATTTCTTCACAGGTTAACACCAGCTAACGCGGTAGTGATATTATTCTATATGACTTGGCTGACGAAGATTGGAGAAGGTCCTCTATGGTAGAATCGGATTCTTTTGGAGCAAGAAAGGTGCTGGACCTCTTGGTGGGTCACTATCTTGTATATCAACAACTACGTTAATACAGATGATATGGTGAGTACCCTTGTCAAGGGATGAGTGCACTAGAAATTAGTTACATTTCGGAATCACTCGTGTAGTTGTATTAATATGGAACTAGTGTTCCGGTTGGTTTCTCGAGCAGCGAGCTGCGTTCGAGATTAATTTCGCCTTAAGAGGTAAAAAATTGGAAGAGAAATTAAAAAAATATGAAAATCTAGCAAATATTGGGTCTTTACCTATGAAATTGGAGTTTTTTTTTTCGTCAATCACATGTACCAATTCCTGCGATTTTCAAAGATATATCAAATTTGTTTTTTATTTGGAAAATGGAATACCTATTATTTCAAGGTTTCACATGAAATATTTTTTAATTCCTGTGCTAAATCACATAATAAAAAAAATTTGAACAGAGCTCTTTTCGTGTGCTTCCCATAATCATTTCTTAGATTCGCTGAAACTTTTATAGAGCGGTTACTTTTAAAAATTAACACTGCCTATACTTAACTTAATGTTATCCGATAATACACACAAAGTTTAGCTAAATTTGGATTTGCCGTTCCCAAAAAAAAAACAAAAATGTTTGTATGGAGAAAACAGTCTTAATGAAATTCTTCATACAAAACGCCGATTTCATAGGTGAGAACCTAATACATACATACACACACAAACTTACGCATTTATAACATTAGTTGGAATAGTTGGGATAATGTCATACTACTCACACCGTCAGAACAAAACCTACTTTCTTCAAGAAATGGAAAAACGCCAATTTCATAGGTAAGGACCTAATATATACTAATAAAAGACAGTACTAACTCAAGCGCCGCAAATACTAATCGTTACTCTATAACCATTGCTGTAGAGACTTCGTCCATGATCTCTCAACCAGATTGGTTCTGGTCTCGTGTGACCTACGGGCTGGCGCGTACCTCGCTCTAAGTCGGAAAAGTGGACGCGAAGAGGAAGAGAGGAAGCCTAGAAGGAAATAGAGGAAAGTAATAATAGTAATAAAAATATGGAATAGTATCCCTAATTTGGAATACCGGTATTTCGTGTAAACAAAGACTTCTAGACGTAATAATTAGTAATCGTTTATGGCTATCTATCCCTATACACGCGTACAGGATTCGACGTGTCAGTCCAGCGAGTGTCTTCCCCATGGTGAGACAGTTTTGTTTTGTTGCTGTCAGAAAACTTATTCAGCTACGTAAATATTAAGTATTTTTCGTAATATAATAGCAAATATTATTATATTTATTGCCTCTATGTATTGTATAAATGTTTGTTTGATAGTTTGGAGGCATTTTATTGCAATATTGAATTGAAATTTGTAAAATTTTGTGAAGTTCAAGGGGTCCAAATATGGACTATCCCATCCGACTAAGTATTTTGATTTTGATCTTGTTTTATTAGAATGGCGACTATCAAAACAAAAGCAAAACGGAACGAATGGAATACATATTATATGGCAGAGGCTATAAAAATTGTTAAGAGATAAAAAAATGGGTTATATAAAAATCACTTTGATGTACCGAGATCTACTTGGTTTTTGCTTATGCCAGAAAAAGAAACGGCCTCCAGAAGAAGCCTCAACCACTACATTAGGAAGAAGAACACTTCCTTTTTAAATTTGACTGATAAACTTCATAGAGATACTCATAGAAGGTTGATTTTTGATAGTTTCTATAGTGATCCATATTTGGGGTACCTATTCCGTTATTAGATACATTTATGTTGATTTTGATTTTGAGAATTTACAGTGCTTATAATTAATAAATATAAAAGAAGACTGTTACTATTTAGAGCGCAAATATATGATTGTTTATAATTACGAATAAAAGTTATTGATTTCTTTAATATGTTTTATTTATGCCTAAAAAACAAAACGGTATTCCATATTTGGTTACTTTCCTCTACATGGTACAAATAAAGGAAAAGTACATGCCGTGTCGTATCAGGAAGTCAAAGTGGGGCAATACACAATTATAATTATGTATGAAATAAAATCTTACAATCTAGTTAATTTCCACTCTGTAAACAAGTCTTAAAATAGCTTTCCCGTGTAATCACCATTAAAAATCACCTCACTCTGTCTTCCAAAAGTTCAGTAATTTCGCTGTTAATTTATTATAATTATTGGGATTCGTCCATTAGTCGGGCTGTCAATTAAGAATACGCCAATCACCTGCCTTCAATACGGAATTTGAAATTTAATTTCGCCGCCGAAGTTTTGGGGTCTGCATCAGTAATGGACTTGTTAAAATACAAAGTTCGTTAGAGGAAGACTTTACTCGAGTTTGTTGGTTATTCCGATTTTGCGACGAAGTATCGCTTGGTTTAGAATGTAAACGAATAAATTCCAATTTGTTTTGAGATTCACTGTAAATAAATATCAACAAGTACAAGGTATTACAACACAATGTTTTACTTATCTAGTAGGAGCTCGTATATTGTTTTCTAAATGTATATGAAGGTATATAGTTTCGACGACACGGTTCCTTAGAAGTTGCTCTGTCACTCATTGTTTCAGATTTCTCCATTATACTGACCCGTCTCAATGGATCATATTATCCCATATACTATTAATATGATGCGAGTAAATGAGGTCACCTATCTCGAACCACTGAATGCGGGGAATCGCAAAAAGGGTCACACAACATCGGCCGAACACAGCTATGAATAGCGATGCCAGTGACGTTTTAACGTCAATATTTATGAGTTTCTGACATCAGGAGTGACGTTTATTGTTCGTCAGCACAAGCGAAATATTTTCACTGCCATAGTAAGGGTCGATGCTCATAATTTTTTATGTAGATTTCTACGTTACCTCTAGTAAGCTAAAGTGCAAGATAACATTAGATTCGTCTTGATCCTCAAACTGTCGTATATCAATAATCTAATATGGCGCCTGCAAAATACAAAATGGCGTCTGCTTCCAACCGTTCAAGCGCATGACTCGACGGATTTTGAAGTATAATATTTGAGTTATTTTTTTGTATGCAGTCGAGTTTTTAGGTTTTTTCATACTTATATTATTATTACTTAAAGTGCTATACTATTAGGTTTGATGCAGAAGTTTGTCTATGAGTTATAAAATTTCCCTAATTATAGGTCGAAAAGGGTAGATATATGTATTACTCCACTCCTGACTACGAACAACTTTCTTCAAGGAACCATTGACGAATTCGATAAAAAAAATTTCGATTGCCCATACAAAGTAACCATTCTGAAGCCACCTTTAGTATGGAAGTCCAAAAATTTTCGGCTGAATTTGGCTATGGTGCCTAATGAAATCAGGAGTATAGTCACCAGCCAAAAATTGTTGGACTTCCATACTCAGGTCAGTTAATTGTTCTTTAGGGTTTGTTAGTAATGAGTGACGTTACCAATTTAAGGGAATTACACGAATTCAAATTCACCCTGTATATTCGATTTGTTAATAACTACTAATTTGATTATTCGATTGTTTAATTAGAAGTAGGTATACTGGTCGGTAAATCGCACCTGTCTGCGAGAAGCTTGATTGTATTAATCTGTACCAGCAACGTCATAATTACCATATGATGCGTAAAAAAAGGAAACTAAGGGAAAGGAAGAGGTTGAAAGACATGATAAGAGCAAAAACTAAATTTTAAATCATTTTATATTTTGTTCTATGACTGACAGAATTAAATGTACCTAAGAGATCTTAGTGTCTAAGCACTACCCAAATCTGATTTGGATAGAAAATCTTGTTAGTTTTTGGGTTATAAATTTTAAATAAGACATAATACAAAAACATATTTATTTCTTAAGCATACACATTAAACACAATTATACCATACATAGGCTGTTTTGTGTCCAACTTTTTAGTGTATAACTATTAATAACCCTATTGCGATTTCAGGGGATAAGCTTTATTAAAAAACAAGTGTGTACTTACTAAATTAAGCTTACCTGCTATATCTCAAAATTTCTGGTCTCTGCGACTGGCGTTACCAACTACATAAGATAATTTCGCATCACCACGGTAGGGTTAACAACAAGCCAGTGATACGCTTTAAAATTTTCAGAGGCAGAAAATTACCAGAATTAGTAACCCCATTTATTTCCGCGTATTGTAGATTTAAATCCATGTACTGTTGGACGACACAGAAATTGTATCAATTTAACACGGCTTTGTGTAATCGGGAATAATTTGTTAATGAGCGACATGCCTGCGTGTTTTGTTGTCCAATTGTTGCGCGTTTAATGCGTAAATTCGAATAATTTTAAATAGAAATATTAGAAAACCTGTGACACTTTTAAAATATCGTCATTATCAGCCTTGCACGTACTGTCTGTTGGGGCAAAAACCTAGATGGTATGGGCAATAATCCATCATGTGGGCCAGTGCGGATTGATCAATTTGTATCAGTCGAGTGGCCACCCTTCAATCAGTTTTTTTAAGCCCCTCCTGTAGGCCACCGATTTAGCTTAACGAGTGCCTTCAACTAAAAACAACTCTAGATTCAGATGTTATAAGTTACGGAATAATACGAATTCGATCCCCAGCCGGGTACATGTTTAGTACTCGGTTTAGTTGGTGTTAGGGCATTTTACAAATGTCCGCCTGGCTAGCTACCACCACCATTTTATCTAAGTCTGTTGCCAAACAGTAATGTTAATATAAGATGTAGTATTGTTGTAAGGATGGAGACTAGTTGAAAAGATGTGTTGTTGCGGAGTTTCTTGTCGCTTCTTCTCCCTAACCATAACACCTTGTGAAGCGATGTAGTTAAAAAAAGAAAAATAGCATGTTGACTTTCAATAAGTGATATTTTTGTATCCTACATTGAATAAAATATTTTTGATTTGATTTGATTTGATTTGTTAAGAGCATTGTTGTACTCCGGTTGTCAGAGAAAAGATAGCCAGTCACCAATTGCGGTTTCCGGGTCAATAGGCATCCACCGTCGGCCTGAACTACACTTTACATCAGGTGTGATTGAGGTAAAATTTTGTCACTAGATTCTAGTGGCTGGGTAATGATGATGTATCCATGCAATTGCCCTATTGGCAAAGACAAGAGACTTACCACCTTCTATGAAACGTCATCTCTTTCCACGTGCACTTAGCGAAATTAAAGTGAAAGTGTATCTTCATTCGCAAATCACAATACTCGTACTTGTTTATTAAAGTTTGTCAAAGATTAATGAAATTATGAAGGAGAAGTGAGATGAAACTATTTTTATTAGGTAAGTATGTATATTATAAAAGATACAATATTTTTATATACAAAGGGTAACCGAAAGAGTCGGAGTCAGTATCGTATTTTTTTCAGACCAAAAAAAATGTGACAGAAAAACCATGATACTGTTGTGCAAATGTCATGTAAAATAATTGTGTAGCGATTTTTTTTAAATAGTTTAAAAACCATAATGAGGGTTAATTCCGTCCTGAGGCGCCCTCGTTGAATAAATTGAGATATCTTTTTATATACACAATAAATGATTTAAATACAGAATATTAAATGAAACGGGTTCGATTCCTAGGCAGGCCATGTACCAATGACTTTTTTAATTTAATTTATGTGCATTTATCCGACTGCTCTTAAAAATGAAAAAAATCGTTTTAACCTGCACTCGAGACGCATAAAAGCCAATTACTTTTTAAATTTAATTTATATATTCTCTAAATAACCCATATCAAAAAATTTTGAGTATTATTTATAATTAGCTTTTATGCATCTCGGGTGCAGGTTATAACGATTTTTTTCATTTTTAAAAGCAGTCGGATAAATGCACATAAATTAAATTTAAAAAGTCATTGGTACATGACCTGCCTAGGAATCGAACCCGGACCTCCCAAATTGGGAGACCGCATCTTAACCGCTGAGCCACCGACGCACTCGACCGCCACCGACCAGTTCGTCGATAATAACCTATCACAATTTTTGAAGGAACTTCCTTATTCGTATTATAAATACATTTGACATACTTTTCATGCTACCAATGACCTCGTAGTACGATCAAACATGATTCTATCATAGAAAAAACCTCAAGCAACGATCCTCAGGTAGATTAACATTTTCCTCGACAAACAATTTTCTAAATTGCCTTTTGGGTTGTTTAAACAAGCACCTCCTTTTTTTAAACATTAATCCACATTAAGTATTAATATTAATTACTTCAGCCTTTGTCTTACAATATCATAATCATATCAACCAAATGTTCACTGCTATAACAGGTCCCATAGATTTCCTGAGGCCGGTTAGAAGCAGCCTGCATCCAGAGACTTCCGGCGACCTTCATCAGGGCCTCCACTGTAGTGTGTGGCGTCCCTAGGGTTTCAGAGTGGTACAAGCCCGAGAACGGCAACGCTCGCTAGCCCCCTGCACGTCCGTTCGAGGGTCGCGGGCGGCCACACCTCGGGGCGATGTAGTCGTTGGATGCGATCCGGGAGAGGATGACATCCCCAGGAGCGACCGGGGGGATGTCGCACTTCATACCGCTCGCTGATCGGCGGTGTGAGGTGCGACCCCTTATGTGTTCCCAGGTCCTCCCAACTGCCGAGGAACGTCAATTTGGCGGGTATGGGTGATATGTTTGATGAATAATTTGTGGTTTTTATACAGTTAATGAAATTAAATACAACGTGTATCCGCTTTTCTCTTCCATTTGAAATGTATTTGTCAAATGGAATTCCTATACTTTTGAAAGATCAATTTGAAATTGATATTCCTGATTGAGTATTTTATTAAGATTAAGGCATGCTTTTGGGTTTATATTTGGGCGAATATGCATTCAGCGGGGCAATGGTGCCAATGTACTAGGTCGTATGCCTCACGGAACCTAGTTCGACGGAGTATTGTGGCGATATATATACATCCCAAACTATTTATTCAGAAATGAACGGTTAAATCCTACAGTAAATACCTCCATGTTACCTATCTACAACTGTAAGGTTTGCATACGAAGCCTCGCTGTGGGACCCCTGGCATTATGCATTTTATAGTAGTAGTAATGTAAAGTTATACTATGGTCCCCTGACCTTTGTATTGTATACCTGATTGTATACCTATACAATTTTGTGTAAATTTGCAACTTGAAAGTAGTAAAGGGTAACAGTAGCCGATACGCTCAAATTCACTACAATGGTGAAAAATTTAAAATTTAGAAACACTCCGCAAGGCTATAATGTCGTCCAAATACACACATATTTTCGAAACGGCTTAACCAACTTTCATCAAGTATGGCTGTCCCCTCGTTTAGTCTGTAATGTAAAAAAATCTCACTCGAATCGGACAGATTACTGACATATAGGATAGGATAGATATATACTGGACACACACACCCACATTATCTTCCGTCGTTTTTCGCCGGGGAAATCCAGACTAAATAGAAAATATACACAACTGTAAAATACCTCCTGAAACACTCTATTTTAATACCAGTATTAAAATATCAACGTAAAGCCTTCAAAAGTCGTGACAGGCAAATTTAATTCCAGCGAAATGATCCAAGGGATTTCATATTTTCACAAAGCTTTGTCTGCAAGCGCTTTGCGGATAGTTTTTGACACGCCATACTTTAATTTCCGGAAAATTTTGAAAACCGCTTTCACCGTACTCTTGTACTTATAGTAATTGGACGTGGAGTGTGCTTTTAAAAGTACTTATTTATATTTGTACTAGTCTCCTATCAGCGTGGAATTACTTTCTTGTTCCGAGGGGATTGCTTCGAAATTTCAGGATAAAACTACCGAATATTCGCACTAAGCGGTTCGACTCTACATTCATAATGCGAACAGCCAACGTACGGAACTTCCTTCAGGCGCTGACACCCAGTAGATCCCAAGGATGTAGGATTCAAGAAAGACTGATATTTCTTGAATCCTACCATCTTGGGATCTACTGGGACCTTTCATCTTTGCCCACATCGTCACTTTCCATCAGGTGAGATTGCGGTCAAACCCTTATCCAGTTAATAATAAATAAACTAGAAATTTACCTTCCACCTCTGTACCAGCATCAGAACAGCATTTATAAAAGCAAATGCAAACTATATTAAAAAACCATGTAATAAAATAAAATTATATAAGCCATATTCTGTATTATAACCCCGCTAGATAATGCACTTATGTAACAAGATAGGATTGTGAACTCACATAAACCGATGCGGTTTCTATAAAATGAAATTTAACAGAATTGTAATGTTTGTTATAAATATTTTGATTAATAAATTAAAAGAAAAACTTTTAGGACATTGAAATCTGTTTAAGCTTTGCAGTGATATTGAATAGTAAACATCTGAATTGTCCAATAAACGAGGAGGTGGATGAGACTTTGAAGTATGATAAAGTAGAGCTACAGATTACAATTGATAAAAAATAATCCATAAGCTTTATAAACCATAGAATTATTTGTCTATATATAGTTCACACTACAACGTTTTACCGAAGACTGAGGAATCTGTGTCCCATTACAAACAAAATCATTTTTGATTGGCCATTGCGAACACCATATTAGGCTGCGCTATTTGACTTATATAATATTAACGATGAAAGTGAATTTTCGAGAAATTTTCTTAGTAAGGTGCATTGATTTCTGCTACATGCATTTACACTACGAAATATTTTTGCTTTTTGAAATCGTCAGGCGCAAAGAATGTTCAATATCAGCCCTGTACCCGCATTGACATTTACACATTTGCAAAGATTTGATTTTGATACCACCATTTATATGACACTTAGGATGATTTTATGTTAGGTTTTAAAATCGGTCTCGCGCAGAACAATAGCGCTGCAAATGCAAGTGTCGAGTCACTTCCTTTTTTAATAACAATACGAATACTAACCTATCTCTATATTATGGTTTAATCTATAACTAAGCAAACTGATTTAATGCCTTATCTATTTATACATAAATAACCGTTGAGCCTTTATTATTAGAGCAATAAAGAGCATTTCTTACTTGTAATATATGCAACCGTTAAGAGAGTTATCACACTAATATAACGGTATATAGTTAGAGCCATACGCCATGACAAGTGTTCAAAGCAGAGTTTCAGTGTTTATTCTTATTGCAATTGCACACATTGCTTAGGGTTGCTGAAAAGGCACCTATGACAATTTTTCAATTACCTAATCAAACTCTACATTCGTTCACAATAGTATACATTTTAGGTACTTGCATGTGTTGAAGTCAATTTCAATACTTAATTCTATTTGTAAACTTGAGGCAAAATTTCTCATACAGATTATTCAAGTAGGTACCCATTATTATATTCCACAAGAGTAAAATACTGAAATCCCTATATTAAGTGTGCCTCGAGTTTATTCAAGTCAAGACCGCCCAAGATTGAAATTCCGTCTCCTGGAATGCCACGTTTATTGAGAACTTCATTCGGAGAGCACAATATTACATTCGTGTTTGTGTTGTGATTTTCTGGAGGAATTTTTTAATACAATGCAAAGGGAGAAATATACGATCGCTTAAGATTTTTGTCAAGCCCCTTTGTTAATGAAATGAACACAAAGTTCAGTAGGCAGAATGTTAATTGAAACAATTGTAGGATGAATACAACACACATATGTTGTGTTTAGGAATGTTATTGAATGGTTACTTTAAATCATTTACATGTTAGATATACTTGCTAGTTAAAACAAGATGGATTACGTCAAATTAATAGTATAACTTATCCTTAAGATTTCTTATCGGGTGCAACTAAACAACTTCACACTGCAGAGGTTATGTACCTTAAGTACATTTATAGATAAACAATAACATACAGGGTGACTTTGAATTCGTGTAATTCCCATTAACTAGTGACGCCAATCGTGATTACGACCAACTTTAGCCGAAATCAGTCGCAAAATATTGGACTTCCATACTAAAGGTGGTTTCAGAATGATTTACTTTGTATGAGTAACTTTAAAAAATTTTTTGATCGAATACGACTATGGTTCCTTGGGGAATTTTGTTGGTGATCAGAAGTAGAGTCACCAGTAAATAAGAATTACAAGAATTGAATTTCAACCTTCAACCTGTATATGAATAAGATTTACATAAAACTGCTAATATGTAAGTACCTATATCATTGAATGAATTACAATTAAGTTTTTTTTTGGTATCATAAGATGAGCCAGAACCAAAAGGAAGGTCAACTGGTGAAAAGTGACTCTGATAACCTATGATATCTATAACGTCACAAAGATAAGGTTGACACTCTTCTCACACACATCAACAGTTTATAAGTTCCATGAAGCATTTTGCATCGCTTTTCAAGTCAAATCAAATCAATTCAAAAATGTTTTATTTCGTAAGTTATAAGAATAACATTTGAAATCGTCATGACATACAGTTATCGCTCATTCACTAGGCAGTCACCCCAGAGAAGAACGAGCAAGAAACTCCGAGGTTGCTCTTTTTAACTAAGTCAATACAAATACAATTTGAAATAATTGTAAAATTTATGATTCGACAAAGAAAAATAAGAATAAAATATATTGGATATTGCCGATCGGTTCATGTCCACGCATTCTTATCATCCAGATAGTCAGAAATTTTATAATAGCCTTTGGCACATAGTTTCCGTTTAATGGCCGTTTGAAATTTATTTAAACGCAAATTTTGAATGTCTACCGGAACCTTATTGTAAAAGCGTATACATTGTCCCTTGAATGACTTAGTGACTTTGTGCAAGCGACTGCTATGGACAGCAAGATTATTTTTATATCTTATATTAACATTGTGTATTTTACATTTTTTCCTAATGCAGACTCTTTCTTACGTACATTAAGTTTTCGTAAATATGTTGCGACGAAGGAAGAATTTACCCCAATCGCCACGCTGGGCAGTGAGTTGGTGATTGATTACATATTTTTAGGACAATGACGTTGCTGCCCATTACTGCTCTATCTGTTATGCTCACGATCATTCAGTTTCATTATATGACACCCACGGGAAAAGACGTGATAGTCCTATTCTAGTGGGGTTCTCTCGACAAGCGTCTGTAAGGCACCCGTAATTCTACGCTATTGAGTAATACTTTGTGAATTCGCCTCCGTGGCTCAATGTAAACAACATTGGGTTTACGATTCGGAGGTCGCGGGTTCGATTCCCAGCGGGGTACATATTTAAGTACTCGGTTTGGTTGGTGGTAGGGCATTTTAAATGTCCTCCTGGCTAGCTACCAGCATCTTATCTAAATCTGCCGCTAATCAGCAATGTTAATAGCATTGTTGTGTTCCGGTTGTCAGAGATAAGATAGCCAGTCCCCCAAATTTGTTGGGGTTTCGAGCTCATTTTCACTTAACATCAGGTGTGATTGAGGTCAAGTATCAACCCGTTGTGCATAAAAAAAAAGTATGAAATTGTTAGCGAAAACAACATTGCAATACTTACCTCGAAATTTCTCTAGCTCCCTTCGCTTATACTGTAACCAAGAAGGTATTAGATGTTGGCGGTAGAAAACCGGGTCATAGAGATGTAAAGCTTAAGTTACCAGTCGACTGTAGTAAGAACAGGAAAATATTGATATATTTTACGGTAATGTACCGGACAAGTGCCCCATCGATAGATACGACTGTTTTTCCCCTCAGAGCTTCGTAATCAAGTGGTCTTTATTTCGTTTCCTGTAATGTATAGGTACTTAAGATTGACTATTCCTTGAATTCATAAATATTCCAAGCAAATATAAATTGGTTTGCATTTAAAAAATACAGCGATCATTTGTATATATAAAGCGGTTTAATTCAAAGGAAGTCATAGTCGCGTACTTTGAATCTGAGAAGTGCTAAGTAAAGAGGCTGCAAAATGAAAGGCTATTTTCTCCTTTTTGCCGTCCTGATGGCGTTTGTCGCATTCACCTTTGCGTCCCCTTTGCCTCAAGGTGAGTGGCGATAATTTTATTTGAATAAATATAATGGGAGCGTCGGTGGCTCGGCGGTTAAGACGCGGTGGCTCAATTTAGGAGGTCCGGGTTCGATTCCCAGGCAGCCCATGTACCAGTGAGTTTTTATATTTAATTTAATTACTTATTATACTATACTATATTATACTAATTATCCGATTGCTCTCTTAAACGATGAAGGTAAATATCGTGAGGAAACCTGCATGCCTGAGAATTAAAATTCAAAGGCATGTGAAGGATCCCGCATAAGGCCAGCGTGCTGGACTATGGTCAATAATCGCTGAAATACGAGGGAAGGCCAATATCCCTGCAGTGGGATGTTTACAGGCTGATGATGATGAAATATAATAGCGTCGGTGGCTCAGCGGTTAAGACGCGGCCTCTCAATTTGGGAGGTCCGGGTTCATTCCCAGGCAGGCCATGTACCAATGAGTTTTTAAATTTAATTTAATTTAATTACTTATGTGCATTTATCCGATTGCTCTCTTAAACGGTGAAGGAAAACATCGCGAGGAAACCTGTACGCCTGAGAAATAAAAATTCTAAAGCATGTGAAGTCCCCAACCCGTAAGGGGCAGCGTGGTGGACTATGGCCCATACTCCCTCATTATACGAGGGAAGGCCTATATCCCTGTAGTGGGATGTTTACGGGTTGAGATTATGAAATTTAATTGTAATAGTAATTTGCTAAATGTGTCTATGTAAATTTTTAACCTCGATGATAATGTAATGTATGATAATGATAACGATGGGTGTTATGTATGTGACAGCGTTATGTGGTAATATATGTATGTCCAACCTGTGTGATGCGGACATGTCTAAGTAATACGTGGGCCGATTTGAGTGCATTTTTTAATTTTGAGTGTTTTTCGAGTGTATGTATGTAAGTTTCTATGTTACCCCCTGTAGCCTAAACGACTTGACCGATTCAGTGTCGATACATTTTATGTCAAAAAATCCAACATGACGCCCGCAAAATACAGTCAAAGTAAAAAATATTTTATTCAATGTAGGATACAAAAATATCACAAATTGAAAATCAACATGAATTTTTTTTAAACTACATCGCTTCCCAAGGTGCTATTGGTTAGGGAGAAGAAGCGACAAGTAACAACGTTACAACAAAATATGCTGTATTTTTTGGTTTTTAAATACATCGCAAAAGCCAAACGAGTGGACCGATATTGATGAAGTATTGGCAGGTGTGCCTTAGATTACCTACTTAGAAGAGCACTAAAATGAAATTTGAATTGACAGTCCTAAGAGGATCAAACATTTGGAACCATAGTTAATCATATCTCCGAAACCAAGGACTCTACTTAGACTAACAATTGTATGTAAACTACTATTTTCAAAATTCGGGCTTATCAGGTTTCGGTAATATAAGTCATCGGGCATGGGGTATTCGAGCATAAATGGACATTAGCTTTAGGGTTTCTATTTATTCGGAGATCCAAGCGGACGAAGTCACACGCTGATAAGTGTTAGGTTATATGATATCTCATTAATGAGAGACTAAAACGGTTTATCCACTTTTAAACTTAGACGATGACAGCATTTAAACGGGCAGGCCCCATCTAAGGTTGCCTGGATTTGCAGACGGGCGTAAATGTAAGCGCCACGCTGTGGGTACTTTTTTAAGATAATCATCATCATATCAGGCACAGGACCAGTGAACGTCGGCCTTACTTATAGATTTCTAACCGGTTCAAAACGACCTGCACGCAGCGTCTTCCAGCAACTTTTTTAGATGCCTTGATATAAATATACCTTGTAAATCCAAAGATACAAAGACCTGAAGAAGGACATGGCATGAGTTGAGATTGCGATTCTATCATCACAACCGGTTTTACCTACCCTATACTGGGGCACAGCCTGCTCTCACTAGGAGAGGGTGATATATAATTCACCAAGCGGACAATGCGGAATATTGGATTAGTGTGACCCCAGTGGCCACCTGACAGTCAATGATTCTTTAGTTAACTCAAAAATGACCAAGTGGCTATAAGTAGGATATTCATTCACAATATTTTATTCCAGAAGAGGGCCAGGAGCAGCTGGAGTTGCATCGCGTCCGTCGCGAGACGTGCAACCCTACCGCCTGTAACCAGCTATGTCAACGCCTTGGCTTTCCAGGCGGCGCCTGCATCAAAAATATGACCAAATGCGACTGCGATAGATTCTAGAATGACTCAGCTTTATCCATGTCCATAAACCCAATCCTCACCACACAGTCATTGGATTGTATGTCTTCGGACGTAAAGGCCTCCTTTCTCTCATTTCTTGCAATCAGTCCTGTCCTCACTCAAATCATTTAAAGCCCGCTTGTCGTCGTATTTACTCATTGCTTCAATATAATATACTTGTTGCATAAATGTACCTACAATAAATAACGTCAAATGAGTTTTTTATTTAATTATAGTTTAATTAATGATAATCTTATACTGAGTGGGACCGTGTTAAGATTTTGTCCCTGACTGATTAAGTAAAGCAAAATCAACCATTTACGACGCACACTAATGTGTATGTTATAGTGTCCCACAAATGTCGAATCATGTATCGTTCGTTGGTTAAACGCTCTGTCCAGCAATCGTTTATCAAGTAAATGCTTGCCGGAATACGGTTTCGAAATCTGACCGGAACGCACAATGTCTGACTTGATGCACGAGCGTCTTTTCCACAAAACATCTACTGAAGCGTTTAGATCTTACAGGCACATGCATCTCTATTGATCAATTTGCGTTCGGGTATGGAGACAATATGAAATCGAGTAATGTAGCCAGTGCCTCATGCAATATTCAACCATTTACAGTCATTTTTAGATTCTTCGGTGGAACCATATTATATCAATAATTCCCATTACCTTTTTCAATACTGCTAGATGGGGATTTTTAGTCTAGAATTCCAGATACTTTTACCGGTATTAGAAAATATCATAAACATTCTCAAATTAAAAACAATAAAACCCAGTCATGTTTAATTTTAAAATTTGACTCACATCCTTCACTACTTCATCAATGAATAGCCTCATGTTCCATCCTTGGCACAGTCCCCTCTGGTAGGTAGAGAGGGTGTGGGTCATATCCACCACTCAGGCACTGTGGCTTGGTGGATTTGTGTTATTGTATTTGTGTTACATTCTGACAACCAGGCCGCCTCTGTAGGCCACTAACTTCGCTGTTTAACCCGCTGAAATCAATAGTGATCACCCATCGAAGGACTGACGGAGCCAGACGTTGCGCTAATAGAAGACCAATAGCAACTACGCCAGCGTCACTGGAATTTTCGACCAAAAATGTGCATTGAGCATCATGATGGGGTCAATGCTGATTATTGCAATAACTCGCACATGCGCACACGCAACTTATAAAATTTTAACGTGCTAGTTACATCTAAGGCTAGTTCTGCATGCATGTCTATCTCCCTAAGTCTAATTTTACAGATGTTACTTATAAAATGTAATGACCAGTGAAATTGTTTCTCTATTATGGAAATTTTGGCATCCACGATACAGGCCTAGCCTAGTGTGGATGTTACAGCAAATGTATAACTATGTATGGTCCTTTTTGGTAAATAAACATGTTATCTTATCTTATCTTGTCTACTCTCGAAGCCGACTAGGTACTTCGGTAAAGTTTGTATTTCTTGACTAGTTACTCCGCGGTTTCACAGCTGCGGTGCAATCGCACATGTCATTACTGTTTAGTTGCATAATTGACGTCAGTGTAGATGTTTCATTGAGCCTTTACATTGTTTGTGCACTCTTTAGACGCCTAAACATCAGCTTAAGCCAAGAAATCCCTCAACTGCTGCCAATACATCTGATGGAGCCTATTGCCAATACTCTTCCCAGCCACCAACGCCCCTATTAAGGTCATAGGGGTTGTAATACTGATCGGGATTTTACTTTGATTTCAGAAATTATGTTTTCGTTTTTTTTTATTTATTTAAAAGAATTAGCATATTTTGTGAACCAAGTGTTAACACCACAATTATTTAAGTACAGTCGACAGCAACAAAATAATTTCAACAACCACGGTCGTCAAATATAGCTTCACGACACACATAAATACATAAAGTCACGCCTGTTACCCGTAGGGCTAGTCAGAGACCACAGACTTCTTGAAGACATTTATATAAAATTCATTTTGGTAATACAGCTAAACAAAGGATAAATAATTATTTTGCAATATACCACGTGGTGCTCGGTAAAATCAATCCACTACACCAAAGATCTATAAGCTATAAGCTTGCATTTGCACGCTCAACTGAGCGATACGCTCACGTGTGCAGTTCTGTATATTATGAACGGTGAATCGTGGATCTGTTTAAAGCATTACACTTTTAATGTTTGGAACTTACAATATCTTCGACCATATTTCGGATAAATATATTTATGAAGCTGGCTGTACAATTATTTCCCTAAGAGCAAATCGTCAGACGTCTCTACTTCTTTATCGTTATCATAATGTAAGTACTTAGATCAGATACACGTTCCATTATCAACACTATTTCGTCACCAGACAATGTACCTACTTCCTTTATAACTGTTATGATTTGCATCTAATGCATTGAAGTACCTACTCGTATTTTATAGGTTAGAGCATCAGCTCTTCGTCGTTCTATTGAAAGTAAACTGACTCAAAATGCAAATATCCGTTACGTTATTCGTGTTTGTGGTATTTATGTTCACATTTGCGAAGTCTGTTCCTGGTGGTATGTAAAAGTTTATTGTTTTAGATAAAAGTATCGTGGATTTAAAATTATTGTTTGTTTTTGAAATATCATTATCAGCTAATGTTTTATTGTTGTAATACTAAGGCCCGTATTAATAAACCATTCTCAAGATTGAGAACAGTCTTGTGACCGGTCTCAAGTAAACGTGTTGATTAAACCTAACTTGAGACCTGAAAAGATAGATAGATAGATAGATAAAGCATTTATTGACGCCACTGCGTTCACACAATTACACAATTTTTAAATTACAAAGAAATATACATACAAATAAACGTAAAGACTAGAAAATACAAAGAGCGAGTGTGTGCCGCAGTAGCACAAATGGGTTATAACTCAGTGTGGTACATCACTCAACGAGCGAAACACTGGTTTTCAGTTACAACCCCTACAAGTACGAGTGCATAAAAGTACGTGCATGTTCCCGTCTGCGTGTACATTTGTGGTCAATCGTTAGTGAAAAGTGTCGGTTGTTGATACAGCTAGTGTTGTGTAGTAATTTAAATTAATGACAATGATACAGGTAACGCTTTGGAATTCCAATTTTTTGTTTTTCCATTAAATGTGCCCTGAGATGTTTTTTGAACAAGCTCAATGTTCAAAAGCACGTGCATACTCAAGCAGTATTTACTTGAGAGGTGCGCGTATTAATAAACGAAACTCAAGACTATCATTCATTCGCCGCTGAGGTGAATACTTGAGAAGTGATCTAACTTGAGTAGATCTCAAGATTGGTTTATAAATTAACACGGAGCTTGAGATAGCGTCAACTGCTTAAGACGCATCTCGGTTGATACAGCCTCAAGACTTGATTGAGATTGATTTATTAATATGGGCCTAAGATATGAATCTTTTACCCGGTTGCGTCACTCACTGTGTGACATTCTTTGTGTTTTAAACATCACTTGTCAGTTTTATTATGAAGCCTTACAACAGGTGTTTAAAGGTTGTTCTGAGAGAGTTAGCAGAATGTCATATTAGACTCTATGGTACCAAATCATGTTTATCCTCAAAAACTGAAGGGGAAAGTTTGTAATAGCAACTGACAGCGCTTAATTAGGCCCCTTCGTTTAACCCTCAAAAACTAATGAGAAATGTGTCCATTTTTGACACTGACATTTTTACGGTCTTTCCTAGAACAAATAATAAAGATATGGTGTTTATTTCCACACTGATAGTGTTTACTCTTAGGGTACCTTCAAATTCGAGAAACACTGCAGTGGCACCACTGTTGTGGTGCTAACTACATGTCCCAAGTCATTATGGTATAAAATTATCTAAAGTAAAACTGATCCACATGGGTTAATTAACGTATTTTTCAATAGCAAGCACTGGCAGAAGCCCAGACCTGTCGGCAACTTATGGATATTGTATACTCCATTATATTCCTTTATCGGGCATTCTTGTTCTATACGTATCTGTTTTCCTATCCCATAAATAAGACTTGAATATGAAAATATTTAAGGTAATGATTCATGAACCTATCAAATTGCCTATTTGAGTAGCTGCACTTTTCAAGTTAGATGAATTTAATCATTTTATGTGTAGGTACAAAATACATCAAATGGAAGAAATTGATGAGACAAGTCTGAAATCGTATCTAACTGACTATTCGTACGTTCTTTCGGATCACATGTAATTCTCAGAGCAAAATGTCCTCGACATTTAAAAATGTTGTATTTGTACTGTTTCGTAAAGTATACATCTATTTTATTTTTGTGTAATAAAGTGTATTTGTATTGTATTGTGATTGAAATCATATAATTAGAATCAATCCATGTTGACATAAAAATAGGTAACAATAATATTAAATTTACAAACTAAACTACCAATAAATAAAAAAAATCATCAAAATCGGTGCCGTGGGACTGTACCTAGGAGGCTGGCGGCGTTACCTTTCTGTATCGCAATACTAATTGGTTGATATAGGTAGCTGCCAGCCCTCTTATCGCCGGACATAACGACCAAACGCGTAGACAATTCCTTTGCTAATTTCTTCGCCTCTCTATAAGGGTCTATAAGGCTGAGAGGTGAAGGTATATATTAATATATTTAATATTAAAAATAATTCTAAAAACAATTTTTGATTTAGCAGTAAGGTTACTAACCACTACACCAACAGATCGTATGTAGATATGTAATAATATGTATGTATGTCCGTTCAAAATTTGCAAGTGAAATAAGGAGCCAAAATTTTGCAAACTCGTTCAGTTTTGATGACTATACATTTATATGATAGGCATGAACTGATGCTGCAGCCATGATCGACCCCTAACGAAGGGAACTCCTTAGCGATTAATAACACGGATACGAAATTTTGCATAAACGGTTAATTTTGATAGTTAAACATGATTTTCACGATGACCTGATGCTACAGCCAGGATTGTCACCTCTAGATGGATCTCCTCAATGGTTGATAGCACGAATACGAAATGTTGCATCCACGGCTAAGGCTAGAGTAATGTGATAATCATGACGTTTTTAAAAGTATTTCTAATGTAGATTTTAATAAACACCATAAACAACCTTTTAACGTTTTGAAAGGATTATTTATAATAAAGATTAACCTTTGAATTGTAGATCCAAGAACTAGGTGTTCCTGCTTACAAGTTTTTGCGAGCACATTTTTTTAATTAACTTACAATGTCTAATTTAAAATGGTGAACCGGTTTGCTCACCTAGAGGTAGCAACAGGTTTTTAGGGAAAAACACTGCAATTTTTTGAAAACGCATAGAGGTTTGACATTATATACAGTGTGGAAGGATAAGTCGGGCCCTGGAGGGAAACTACCTTAAATCCTTAAGCTGGCTCATTTTACTTAAAGGAGACATTGCTTTATTTTTACAAAGAAATACAACGTTTAATAGCGATAAGACCGCTTGGTTGTACAATTATTTTTTTTTAAGATATTATTATAAAGTTTATTGTAGAATTTTTGTGCAATAAAGTGTAACTTGATTGATTGATTAATATTTACGTCATTGTTCTACAATATTTTTATTATTATATTCTTAGTTTCTCGGCCATTTCTAAATTTTCAATTTATGTTATTGATTGACATTAATCAATTATTTCAAATTATTTATATTCATAAATTCTTGTCTATATTTTTTTATTTATGCATGCATGACAAATTGCTGTGTGTATTTCATACCTTTAAATATTTTAAGCTCTCATATAGGCAACATAAATGTAACAAATTAATTGAGTTGATATATTTAATGATACGCTACTATGATGCATGCGAAGGAAATGTGAATAATGAATTAAGAATAGGTACCTAATAAGTAATTATATTTAAATGAATGCTACTCTCTCCTGTTGTTGTGCCTTCATGAGGTCCTTATTACACAGTGCACCATAATAACATCAAAATCTGTGTTTCCAATCGCATATAACCCGCAGCTCTTTAAAGTCAGGTTAAATAGGCATCTTCTGGGAAAGCTCGTTCCATCGTAGACCTTATCTCGACATTAGTCCAGATTAAGGTCAAGAGCGAGCCCATTCTAATTAAAAAAAAAAAAAAAAAAAAAAAAAAAAAAAAACATAAGGAATCCAATTGGTTTGAGTTTGAAAAAATACCATCGCTAAAATAATTTTACGGTTTCGTAAGTTTGTGTCTTTTATTTGAACTATAACTCTATTCACCTTTTGGCTTTATGGCAGTATGGATGTGAGACCAAAGCTAGTTATATAGACTGACAGACATGACGAAACTATAAGAGTTCCTAGTTTAACTATAGACCTGTACAAAGTCTCTATGGAAGGCCTTAAAAACAAATTTCTGTATCACACCATACTTTTTATCTTTCTAGAAGAATTCCTGGATGCTCAAACACTACTCTTTCGGCTTCGTCAGCCGAAGTGCAACTGTAACTCTTGCGACCAGCTTTGTAGGAACTTCGGCTTTCCAGGCGGTACCTGCATCAATGATAAGTGCCAATGTAACGACGCTACAGAAGGTCCACCGTTACACTAGATTTAAATTAAGTTAATTTCTATATACAAACTCATGTGATAAGGTTTTATGATATTATCAACAATTGTATTGGTAACTTACTAGGTAAGCCTTTTATACAATTTGTATGAGTTAATAGTCATTTATATGGTGGCTTTGATTTCATTGAATGTAAAAAATAAAGTAAGTAATCCAGCGAGGTAATGCATCCAATATCTTGGGCGCCACACGCGTCGAAGCTGTGCCACTTTCTAAATTAAATAATGTGGCACAGGCTCTTTAGATTAGTTGTTCATGTTAGGTTTATAAGTGCTCTTATTTTCTAAAATTGATAGTAGTATAGATATAGATTTATTTTATTTTATTAAGTAGTTATCCAGTTCCATGTATATTCTTCAGTTCTGTAAATAAAGATGTTCAAAATTTTAATCTACAACAATAAAGTTATGTAATATTTAATAAATACTTATTTTTGGAATAAACACATTGGAATAAAAATAGATTTTATTTTGATATAATTTATGAACGGGACTGTACTCCTGTGCTTCAGATGGGTGTAACTTATCCAGCGCGTCCATTTTACTTCTGCCGCCAATTAACAATGTCCGCTTTATTATCCGCCTCCGTGGCTCAATGTAAACAACATTAGGTTTACGATTCGGAGGTCGCGGGTTCGATCCCCAGCGGGGTACATGGAGTACTTATACTCGGTTTGGTTGGTGGTAGGGCATTTTAAATGTCCCCATGGCTAGCTACCACCATCTTATTTAAATCTGCCACTAAACAGCAATGTGAATGGTATTGTTGTGTTCCGGTTGTCAGAGATAAGATAGCCAGTCCCCCAAATGTGTTGGGGTTTCCGAGTCAGTACGCTTCCACCTTCGAACTCATCTTCACTTAAAATCAGGTGTGATTGAGGTCAAGTACTAATCTGTTGTGCATAAAAAAAAGGTGAAGTCTATTGAATAAATTTGACGATTAACGATGAAGTTCATTACCATTGAATTTCGACATGACCGATTTTATCGTAAGAAAAGGTTGGAAAGCCAGATGCAGATCAGCAAAGTTGGAAATATTGTCGATCCCTCGTAAATTGTTTGTTACTCTTTTACCTTATCCGAGCAGTCACTTATTTATTCCCAGATCTGGAATCACACAATTATTCAACGCATGTGTGTAAGGGTATACCCTTATCCCCGGACCAACTTCAAAGAACAAAGTTTATTTTGATTCCGGCCGGATCGAGTCAACTTAGATCGTTATCTGGGCCAGCGAAAGCAAAACATTCAATGTAGTTTAGTTTCACTGTTTTGCAAGCAGGAACTAACATAAGCTCGTGTAACTAACCTGTTTTCCAAAATGCGGATATCATACCTCCATATAGTTAATCATCATCATCTCAGCCCGTAAACATCCCACTGCAGCGATATAGGCCTTCCCTCGTATTATGAGGGGGTATGGGTACCATAGTCCACCACGCTGGCCCAATGCGGGTTGGGGACTTCACATGCCTTAGAATTTTTACTTCTCAAACAGGTTTCCTAACGATGTTTTCCTTCACCGTTTAAGAGTACCGTAATTAAATTAAATTTAAAAACTCATTGGTACATTGGCCTGCCTGGGAATCGAACCCAGATTCCTAAATTGGGAGACCGCTTCTTAACCGCTGAGCCACCGACGCTCTTTTTTTGTTTTGTTTGTTCCTCAATCACAGCGAAACCGATGAAGGGATTTGGATGAAATTAGGTATAGAGAAGAAAATACCCTGGATTAAAACATATAGTCCTATTTCATATTAGTATAGTGCCACTGAAAATGTGATTGAGTGGCTATAAGGTTATACCAAATAACAATTTTGTTTTTAAAAATAATAAAAAAAAACAACCTTCTAGACTAAGTGATGACGGGACACAAGCTCTTTAGGTTAGTTACTCTTGTGTTATAAAATTGGTACTGGTATATAGTAATAGAATATTTACGTATGAATATTCGGTTGCATCCAAATGGACACAAAATTTATAGTTCCCTAGGATTCCAGTTATCCAAAACGATACTAAGCCGATTTCCAGAGAATCGGAGGAATATATCCAAATGTGTACGAGGTAACAGGAGTTTGTAATGTGATGGTCGCATTCACGTACGCACAATTAGATCACATTTATGATCATTTCGTCCAAAATGTATCTAGGTTCGGTGGTTTTAGATTTAGAGGTCATGTAGCGGACCTTTCCTGTAAAAAGCACACTCGTAGCAGTAACGCAGTCGGACAACATGATGTCAATACAAGAAATAAAGATAAACTTGCAGGTCACATAAATCGCCTCCGCAAAGTCAATAATTCATTCAAAGGGTTATGTATACGCTTTTTTAATAAGGTTTCTGTTGATATACAAAATCTTCCTTTCAATAAATTTAAAGATACTATAAAACAGAAATTTATTAAGATAGCATATTATAAAATATCAGATTATGGACATGAACAGCCCGTTCGCATAACCAGGCTATTTCACAAAATTAAATAATGAAATGTTATAACATAAAATAATAATTAATAATTTTATAACATAAAAACCTTTTTTTAAAAAAAGAGCAACCTCTCGAGTTTCTTGCTTGTTCTTCTCAGGGGAAAATTGGATTTTGAACAAGCAGAAGCTTAAAAAATGTAAAATCTGACTATTTTAATTGTACCCTGTGTACCTACAAAATAAAGCATTTTTTGGTTTGATTTGATTTGATGGAGCATGCCACATATTATGCAAAACAAGTGACACCCTCGTGCTAATTAGAGGCATGTCGGAAGGCATGGTTTTTCTACCGCGCTTTTTATAGGCACGTGTGTGTGTGTTTTTGTCTTAAAGACTAGGTCAGTCCTCCGTGGCTCAATATAAATAACGTCGCAGGTTCGATCCCCAACGGGGTACATGTTTAAGTACTCGGGTTGGCTGGTAATAGGGCATTTTAAAATGTCCGCCTGGCTAGCTACCACCATCTAATCTAAATCTGCCGCCAAGCAACAATGTTAATAGCATTGTTGTGTTCCGGTTGTCAGAGATAATATAGCCAGTCCCCCACATGTGTTGGGGTTTCAGGGTCAGTACGCTTCCACCTTCGACCTCATCTTCACTTAACATCAGGTGTGATTGAGGTTAAGTACGAACCAGTCGTGCATAAAAGAAAAGTACGACTTGGCTTGATTGAGTTGACCAGACGGTATCTATCTAGATAAATTGGGTAAATTACGTTTGCTAGAAGGTAAATTTGTTATTTGTACAAAATACAAAAATAATAGTTTATTTGCTTTTCCAAATCATACAATAGCCAATGTATTGTGGGATCTTTCTTTTAAGCATCAAATGCCTGTGCCAGAAAGATCCACTCTTCCTTAACTTAAATATTATAGTATGATCAAGATGCAGATTATAACTTTATCTAAACAACTATAACCAAACAACAATAACTAAATGACAGTAACTAAATAACAATAACTATAACTAAATAATTATAAATGTGTGAAATTATTTGTATATAGGACAGAAAACGTGTTAGTCTACTTAAATGAACTTGCCTACCTTACAAATGAATCCTATATAACAAGTATATATACAGCCTACAGGGAAGCAAAAGCTGCAAAAACATTCTCAACCCAGCGAGCCTTCAGTTTTTACAGCTGAGTCAATGATTTTCAGGAATCGGTAGGCCAGTTTTATATGAGCGCTGTATAACTCAATGATTTTATTAAGGTTGCTGTCAATACCACGTTCTGATATGCTCGCTAGGACCCTAAATATTTTATACGCATCATACTCTGGATTTTATGGTTGTTCTTGTTATAATGGTCAAGTTTCCTGTAGATTTCTTACGCTGCTTCTTTTCTCACAAACGTATAAAGTGAGCATGATAGTGACCCAGGCCCAGGGTGGAGAAACTCCATGTTACTAGTAACATACATGTTCAACTTTATAACAGTCAAGAATTAGTGCCAATTACACCTCATTTGTAAAACAACCTACCTACTTATATACAACCGAAATATATGTTACTGCCGCAATCGAGTCCCACATACTATTGAAAGCCGCACTTCGCAGCGTTATCTGCGTACCAATAGGTATTGATAAAATTCGATCAGATTCTTTTTTCCCCACGTATTCAGTTTTAAAATCCTCTCAACGCTTTTTGTAGCATCGAACGGCACGTCAGTCAATCTAACTTATCCAAAATGGAACGATACAAGTTTCAGCTGTTAGTTTGTTAACTATTCTATAACATAATATGTTTTGTGTATGAATCTACTATATATTCAGATGTGGATAAGTCTCGTGTCTCACATCCGATATGACTTACGAGTTATATCAGAAACGATTGAGCTAGTAACTACGAAGTGGTCTTGTAGGAACTCGTCGACTTGACACCACGACCGCAAGACGGCATGCACAATTTATTCCAAATCGCGGATCACGATCTGAGGACGTGATTATTTTCTTACCGATTAATTACAACGCTCCGGATCAGTGCACCACGGGCGAGCAAATTGAATAAAGAATACAAATTATTATCCAAAGTTCACACCAAAAGTCCGCCGAATGTGAGCGAGGGTTACGCAGTTTACGGATTTCCCATACATTTAACCCCCGACGGTAAACCACATGTTATGTGTTTGACGGCGTTGTGTGTGTGTCTCCAATCTTTGTTTTGATGTATGACAGTTATGCGTGGTCTGATGTGAGTGCAGTTTTTTGTATACAAGTATTTCTTTTTTTTTCTCATTAATTTTAGGAACTTTGAGTCACTATGTGGCTAAGTCAGTTCCATAGTACACCAAAACAATGACCATCACTACTACAATAAGTGGCTCGATTAGTACAAACTTACATACACAATAGTACATTATTGCAAAGGACGGGAAATAGGCAATTGCAGGTCGAGTATGAGTTTGAAGGCCGAGCCGTAGGCGAGCACTTCACTAATACATCAAGACGAATTTTCAGCTTTGCCGCCGATTTTCTATTTATCATCTGTGCCGAAAGGCAAACGCATTTACGCACACAGCCGCGTGAACGCAATTTGTACTAAGCAAAGAGATTTTGGTATGCCAAGAATGATAAAAGAGATCCAATCAAAGAGTATATAATAACCCCAGCACGCCGTTACAACATTGCTGGAGCGTTGTAATGTTCCAAATTCAAAAAACGCTCCTGCAATGGATTTATTTTTCGCTGTCCGTAAATTAGATACTTCGCGTGTTCTTTTTTCGAAAGTAATGACAATATTTCCATGCATGTTTGAGAAAAACGATATAACAACCTGGCTTTATATGACAGTGGAGAAGACTACTTTGGAATAACCCCAAATCTTTAACATTAACTTTTAATGATCGTATAAACATCTCACGTTTGGTTTTGTTCCGCTGACATTCCATCAAAAATACTGAATATCTTCTAGACATCCACATGTTTCATAATTAGGTGACGGCGACTTCTGAAGCAAACTTTTTTAAAGGCATATGACCGGAGCGCAGCTTAAATGCAATTTTAAGATCAACTCCCAAATTTACAAGATACAAACCAAGGTATAGGAGGAGGCTGACATTGTATCGTTCGGTACCAAAATCCCCTTTTGTTTGATCTTGCATCAAAGTAAGTTTTCCGAAGAACACTCCACTTTCTTTTGTGAGAGTTTAAAATCTCCGAATAATCCAAATTGTTTTATGTAAACTTCATCACCATTTAGACATGAATATTTCACCAAACGGTCTAGCAATTACCACACAAACCCACATGTGACGGAATCCATTGCAACCTCAGTTTCCATTTTTATTGGTTAGATTTTCAACACATCATACGCTATCGATACCCCTCTACTACCAGAAGCGTATACGAGCATTAAAGACTAAACGAGGGAACAGATTATTCTCAGGTTATATGTTTACTAAAATACGTCAGGACAAAGACTGAACACACAGACATACAACGCCGTGAACCACGTAACACATGGACTGCTGTGTTATTCTCGCATGGGAATCCGAACGAAGTCTATAACAAAAATCCCCACAGATTCGGAGGCAAGCTGCCCGTACAAGCTTACAGAATCAATGAAGCTACACCGCGACACATTGCTTAACTTCATTAATCGCAAAGGAATAACTTTGCTGAAATCAGCTGCTCCACGAGTGCTTGCAATTGTATTATGAATCTGCCACTAACATTTGTGTGTATGTGGATATTCAGAGCAAATTGCCCACCACATTGTGCGCGATTACTTGCTTCATGCTTCATCATGCATGCATGTTCAAGCGATGGTGTCGCTTGAACAGGAGCTTAAGGCTGTGTACTGTTAGCGATTGACCGAGGATATTTATTTTGTAATGCTTGAACAAACCGAGACTAAACAAACTTGTTTGTTTGTAAACGCTTTATCGTACTTCATATGAATAAATATACATCGATAAATTACATGTAACTTAAAATTAAGTACAAAGGCGGACTTATCCCATAAGGGGATCTCTTCCAGTCGACCTTGGTAAATATAAAAAAACACATTGACTGGGCGTACAAAAAGCTAAACATTTTCATTAAAACTATGAATCTACATATTATATACCAACTATACTACAATAGATATGTATACTTACTTACATAATTAGATACATACATAAATATAATGCATACTTATACAATACATATATATTCTATATACAATGTGTCCCGGAGAGAAGTGACCAGCGGGCGTAGTTTGAAAATTTATACAAAATTATCGATAAATCATTTAAATTTAGAGACCTAATTGCTTTTGTTTTTTAAAAATTGTTAATCCTTTTTTTTTAATAGACATGTCTGACCTTCTGCACTTTTTTAGTCATAATTTCTTTGTTTTTACGTCTTTCCCAATTCTTTTTTTTTTAATTCAGTGCTGTTATTATTATTCATCAAATTAAGTTATGAAAATTATCCCAAAACAAATAAATAATTTATTAAAAAAGAAATAAACTTAAAATTCGACCAACAAAACTGTATTTCTTTAAGTTTAAAAATAAAAAAACGAAAAATGTCCCTATAACATCATGTTTTTTTTTAATTATTATGATACTACATGATATTCTCTAAAATATCCTCGAACAATGTTTTTAGTTATTTCAAATAAATGTGAACGTACGAGACATTGAAATTGACCTTTTATGCTCCAGTAACTAGATAGAGATAAGTTTAAAAAAATGAAAGTAATGTTTTAAGCAGTTTATTTGCACATTTAAGTGTTTTGTTATTACAATGAATCATTTTGATTTTAACATGATAGTTTAATAATAAATAAAAGATACTTAATTTGTTAAAATGGTTGTTTATTAAGAAAAATCAGGTAATTAATTAATTATGTTTCGTTACGTGAATTCATCAATGAAAATTATCCAAGATGGATTGGCAGAGGCGGTCCAATAGCATGGCCCCCGAGGTCACCAGACTTGACGCCTCTTGATTATTATTTCTGGGGCTACATGAAGCAAAAAGTTTATGCTGTGCCAATAATTTCAAGAGACCAGCTGAAACAGAGAATCGATGCTGCTGCCGCAGAAATAGCGCAGAATCATGCAGAAATAAGGCGAACTACACTAAGGATGTCATTTAGGGCCCTGGCCTGCATAACCGCTGACGGCGGTCATTTTGAAAACATAATTAATTAATTACCTGATTTTTCTTAATAAACAACCATTTTAACAAATTAAGTATCTTTTATTTATTATTAAACTATCATGTTAAAATCAAAATGATTCATTGTAATAACAAAACACTTAAATGTGCAAATAAACTGCTTAAAACATTACTTTCATTTTTTTAAACTTATCTCTATCTAGTTACTGGAGCATAAAAGGTCAATTTCAATGTCTCGTACGTTCACATTTATTTGAAATAACTAAAAACATTGTTCGAGGATATTTTAGAGAATATCATGTAGTATCATAATAATTAAAAAAAAAACATGATGTTATAGGGACATTTTTCGTTTTTTTATTTTTAAACTTAAAGAAATACAGTTTTGTTGGTCGAATTTTAAGTTTATTTCTTTTTTAATAAATTATTTATTTGTTTTGGGATAATTTTCATAACTTAATTTGATGAATAATAATAACAGCACTGAATTAAAAAAAAAAGAATTGGGAAAGACGTAAAAACAAAGAAATTATGACTAAAATAGTGCAGAAGGTCAGACATGTCTATTAAAAAAAAAGGATTAACAATTTTTAAAAAACAAAAGCAGTTAGGTCTCTAAATTTAAATGATTTATCGATAATTTTGTATAAATTTTCAAACTACGCCCGCTGGTCACTTCTCTCCGGGACACATTGTATACATATACCAAGTTGTGGGCGGTACACTTGATTTCATCCTCCATATGGCTGGATTTGAACTCAATTAGTTTACACTCCCATTTGTGAGGGTAGGAAACTTCTTTCCTACTTCACGCCCTTCAACTCTTCTTTAATTAGCAATATAGTCACGTAGGGCACCGTCTACCTTCAGTAGGCGCCGTGAAGAGTACTGTTGATCTTGAATTACAATGGTATACTATAGTGGAAGGATAATAACCAAGTGTCCCAAATACCACCTGCCAATGTTTTGGTGTGTGTGTGTATGAGGAATGCGGTGAATAGGCGGCATGCCCCTATGCGGCGATATTAACAGACGGCCGAATACTTTCACCGGCATTCCATATAGCCGGCGCAATTTCGTTTATATGACGGGAGTCGTCCTGAAATCGGTGGATGTGGGTGGAAATTCGAGTACTGTCTATCAGGCATATAGGTACAAGATGAATTGTATTGTTAGCTAGGTACAAAATTAAGTTTATGTCTGACTTTGCACACCTTCCTTCACATTTGTTTTTTTTTATTCTGTTATTCTACCTCTCATAATCATGGAGAAAAAGTCTTTCAATATGTTTCCGTGCTTTTGTATAGTATATTAGGTCCTTACCTATGAAATTTGCGTTTTGTATGAAGAATTTCATTAACACTGTTTTCTCCATACACATTTTTGATTTTTTTTTGGGAACGGCAAATCCAAATTTAGCTAAACTTTGTGTGTATTATCGGATAACATTAAGTTAAGTATAGTGTCACGGTGTAGGCAGCGTTAATTTTTAAAAGTAACCGCTTTATAAAAGTTTCAGCGAATCTAAGAAATGATTATGGGAAGCACATGAAAAGAGCTCTGTTCAAATTTTTTTTATTATGTGATTTAGCCCAGAAATTAAGAAATAGTTCATGTGAAAACTTGAAATCTTTTATTTTCTGACTCATTTTTGACTCACTACTGACAAAAATAAAAAAATCGGTGTCCTAATTCTTTAGTTAATCCGATATAACCGCCTCTGTGGCTCAATGTAAATAACATTGGGTTTACGATTTGGAGGTCGCGAGTTTGATCCCCAGCGTGGTACATGTTTAAGTACTTTGGTTGGTGGTAGGGCATTTTAAATGTCCACCTGGCTAGCTACCACCATCTTATCTAAATCTGCCGCCAAGCAGCAATGTTAATAGCATTGTTTATTTATTTATTTTATTTATTTATTTTCGGGAAACTGACAGTCGTTACATTATAATGTTAAGTAGTACAAAATAGTTATATCATAGACAGAAATAGTCTCCACAGATCATTGTTGTGTTCCTTGTCAGAGATAAGATAGCTAGTCCCCCAAATGTGTTGGGGTTTCCGGGTCAGTACGCTTCCACCTTCGACCTCATCTTCACTTAACATCAGGTGTGATTGTGGTCAAGTACCAACACGTTGTGTATAAAAAAAAAAATGTATATAATCTTCGAGCCAAAACTAAATCACATTTCCACCAACAAAACCTTAATGTTACTTTGTAAGGAATAAAACTAAAGATACGCATAGAGCTCAGAGATCCCCCTCTTTGAAGTCACTCCGCTGATTAATGGAGGGGAGGGGTGTGACAAAAACATGCGGAACTTCCCCCGAACTCGGCCAAGTTTTAAGTGAACTATCAGAGCCATGCGCGTGCGATGACATATTTCATTAGTGAAAGTATCACTTGGCTGGAAAGTTTGGCTGTTTTTATTGTATCTGCATTAACTAGTTTCAGTATAAAAGGTTGAAAGAGTAATTGATTGAGTTAATTATAATTACCATGTGGTAAGTTTAAAAAAATCATGATAACATTGATACATTATAATATAGGATGTATAATTTGGTCGTGATACCAAAAAATATGATAATTAGGCAATTGGTGTAGTGGATAGTGTGACCCTATCAGTGAAACCAACGGTTGCGGGTTCGAATCCCGCGAGGGGTAAATGTTTGTGTGATGAATACGAACATTTATTCCCGAGTCTTGGATGTTTACATAAATATTTATGTATGTTTATCCGTTATCTAGTATCCATAGCACAAGCTTTGCTTAGTTTGGGACTAGATGATCGGTGTAAGAGTCCGAAATATTTATTTATTTATATGTGAAGTGTGTAATTATTGGAGTAAACACATAAATTAGGCGTACTCATGGGCATAGGTCCGTTTTGTATGGATAATTACCCTATGTTACCCAATGTAATCTGATGCCTATTTGATACAAAATATAGTCCCACGGACAAATTAACTTAATCTATTGGTTTATTTTCTAATCCCGCAGTACTGGAGTCAAATACGATCACAACACAACATAAAAAAAATAGACATTCATTAATAAACACATCGAACAGTGGCGATATAATTGAATAAGTTGGCGACATACTCATGATTACCAGGAACTTTCCCAAAAAAACAACTTTTATAAAATTTTTTTTTGGACGATGCCTCCACTTGGGTCTTGTCTTCATTTAATCAAGTGCGTCATTTCCCAAAGTCAGTGGGCGGAGTGTGTTTTGTTTTGTTAACCCCCGACGCAAAAAGAGCAATGTTATATGTATCTGTGTGCACATTGTCTCTGATCGATGCGAGATAATTCTTAGCAATGTTGGATCTAAATTGGTTAAACCGTTTCGAAGAGAAATATAAAGCTTACAGTGACTTATTATAATACTGTATTATAATAAGTCACTGTAAGCTTTATATTTCTTTATAACTCACTGTGAGTTTGCATATCTAGAAACCGAACAAATCAGACCATACATTACTAAGCTACATTCGAACAAAGACACAACACACAACGCCGTCAAACACATAACACCTCTCGTTTTTCGTCGGGGGTTCAAAATAGAAGTAAAATTCACACTTCCTACACAATAAGTACTATAGATTCTAGATAATGAATAAACATATATAAAAATTTATATAAACATCCATGACTTGTGCACTTCGGTGTGATAGATAAAACTAAATATCTATTTGTTCTAGACAGAATATAATTTTTAATAAATTAATAACTTTATACCGGGTGAAATCGAATTAATGTAATTCCGTTAAACCAATTACTTTACTGCTGATAAAATTGACCCTAAATGCGATTTTTGTTGAATAAGTTCGGCCCTGCTCTACCCACATCCAGCGGCTTCCCGCGATCATCACCATATCATCCACCTCGCGCGAAGCCGGCTTAACCTGCGTCTTCCGGTGCGTAGTCGCCACTCGAGAACCTTTCCGCCCCAACAGCCGTCCGTCCTACGAGCAACGTGCCCTTGAGCCTTCTTATGAGACCCGCAATGAACGACCACGTTTCTGTTCCATATTGTCATCACTGATCAAAGACTTTCGTCTTGAGACATTGCGGTATCTGGGACGAGAATATATTACGTAGCTTCCCAAATGCTGCCCAGCCGAGTCGTATTCGACAATTGACCTCCTTTTCGAAGTTGGATTTACCTAACTGGACTGTTTGTCCCAGGTATACGTACTCGTCGATAACTTCGAGGGTAGTGTCTCTTAACTTCAGAGGAGTGTGAAAGACTGTGATATCAATGAAATACGAAAGTTAACTTTCGAATGAAGACTGATATTAATTAAATACACCAAAAACTGTATTAAAACCTGTATAATTATCTTCAAAATCAAAATAAAAAAATGCTCTATTTTGTAGGTACACAGGGTACACTTAAAATAGTCAGATTTAACATTTTTTAAGCTACTGCTTGTTCAAAAGCCACTTTTCCCCTGAGAAGAACAAGCAAGAAACTCGAGAGGTTGCTCTTTTAAAAAAGGTTTTTTGTTACAAAATTATTACTTATTATTTTATATTATATAATATTTCATTATTAATTGTGAAATAGCCTGGGCTGTTCATGTCCATGAATGTTTATCATCTAAATAATCTGATATTTTATAATATTCAAAATGACTTATCGATCATGGCTAAGAACCTCTCCCCTCCTTTAGTCTTTAATATAAAATCGGACTCGCATATTACTACAATTCATCCGGACAAAGACTGGATACACACACATACACAACTCCGTCAAATACAACATAAAATCAGTCGCTTTTAGTCGGGGTTAAAAATATATACGTATAACCTTAAAACTTATATCTAGCGATGATCACTAGAAGCCGTTCCCCGGTTCTCTCCAAGCATGAGCGAAGTAATAGGTACAGTTAGTATCAAAATTACATTAGCACTCGAGGTGATCAAAAAGATCTTAGCATTTTAGAGTCATGATATAATATAATCCATTTTTAACACTCGATGCAAAAAGAAAGGTGTTGGAAGTCTGAAGCTTATGTCTTTTGTATGTCTGTTTGTGGCACTGTAAGTCCAAAAGGGTTGAACCTGCTTGAAAACTGTTTTTTATTTTCGAAAGTGTTTGCGAGATTTTCTTTAACCTTGTTTGATGAAAATTAGTTAAGCCTTTCAAAGATATTTAGTTTTTAAAGCAGTTATATTTGGATGACCTTATCTTACGGTTTTTTCTTAATTTTCAATTTATAAATCTTTTAGGTCCAAATATTAAGTCAATCTTAACTTTAATAACCGGGGACAGGTTTAGTCTTTAATATAAAGAAAAAAACACTCAAACGGACCAAGAATTATTGAAATACATCCGCACAAAGACTGGACACACACCACATTTACAATGCCGTCAAACACATAACAGCCGTCGTTTAAGAGGGTTTATTCCGTCCAGTGGGTAAATTAAGATTTCTTTTTATCTATATAAAATTTCTTTTTAAATAGGTACAACATAGTCCAAAAATATTGCTCTGATCTGCAGCTATATAATTACAGTTATTGTAATTAAGTAAATATTGATAAAACTGGCCGCTTTTTTTTTATAGAGAATAAATTAAAAAAATCGCTCTGCCCTGCTCTCGTGAAGCATTATAGCTAATTATAAATAATATCTAAATAGCTTTGATGGGGGACTTTGCAGAATTGCCGATTTTAAAAAAAAGCGGCCAGTTTTATCAATATTTACTTAATTACAATAACTGTAATTATATAGCTGCAGATCAGAGCAATATTTTTGGACTATGTTGTACCTATTTAAAAAGAAATTTTAATTTAACCACTGAGGGCACCACTGGACAAACTAAGCAGTCTTAATAAGACATTCTTATAAATATTTATCGTTGATCTAAAGCTGGATATGGACTTTTGAACGCTACTGTACGTACCTAAAAACAAGAGTGAATGTAAACAGTTTACGAGGGACTTCGAATTAAAGAATATTTACATAATTTAAGCAACGCAGGTGTTCTAACAAGCCGGTTGCTGTACGAGTAAAAGGGTAAAAAAGCTGGCTCTGTTTCAGCGCGTTGTCCGTTACCCGGTTCTCCCTCGTGTAAAATGATTTAGGTGATGCTAAAACAAGTACACAGAAATGCTATGTACGTCATGCTATAATACACAAAGTGGAATTCAGTTTATTTTTTTAGTTATTTTATTGGGCATACAGAACAAGTTACAGTATAATAAGGCTGAATAGGTATACATAGAATTTATAAAACTAGACCATAACTCTGGATATGTATGCACAGAATCAAATATTAATATCATGCTAGCAGTGTAACAATCAATCTAACAGCTATTTAGACAGTGTCAAGAAACTGCTGAAATAGCGCCAAATATTGCCCAAAAGAAAAAAAATTGTGCTACTGTAGTTTAAGAGCGTTTATCCCACACGGCATTCCATACAAATTTTCAAGTCCAAAATTTCAAATTCCAAAAGTCCAAAAAAAAGAAGAATACATAGATATAAAAAGTTAGTAGAAATCATTTTCAAAATATCGAATTTAAACGAATATATGTATAGCATTTTTTCTGTTACTATAGAATAATTATAATCGCTCTAATTAAGAAGTTCTACTCTTTTTCGTAAATATTCTCTACTAACTTCTTAGATCTATGTATCCTACTTATACGTATAAAGTTTCATTATAGTCGGTCCATTCATTTCGAAAAATTTGGATTTGAAAATTTGTATGGAATGCCGTGTGTAATTAATGCTCTTAAGAGTTATTCAATATTTTAAGTGACCAGTCACGTGTTGCTGGAATCCTCATTCTCATACACAGAGACTGCTTCACATATGATTATAATTTATATCCAAAAAAAATGTGCATAAATAGTGCCGTCGAAATATACAAGTTCCATAAAAAAGGGGCAGCGCAAATGCCATTTGTAGACCGGACAAAAAATCCAAATCGGATAATTTTCCGCGAGGATGGAATGTATAGTATTATATGCAATAACACATACGGAGAACAAAAAAGTGCGGCCGTCAAACAGACATTTACATAACTTTGTTGTTTTTCAAGTACTATTTATAGGACTTAAATATTTTTGGTGGCACTATTTATCAAAATTCTACTGTGTGCATTCTAGCACCACGCACGCCAGATGCTCGGGAACTTTAGATGGATACTTTGTTTGCTTTTTAACGTTAAACTCTTATCTTGTTCAAAATACAGCGGCTTGTGTTGGTAAAACTCTACGGTTATTGGCATGAGGTCTGTCTACACGATGTTTGTAAAAGTTTGAAAATTTAGAAAGTTATTTGATAAAAACCCGGCCAAGACTCGAGCAATGAATATATATACCTAAAGTCAGAAATAAAGAACATCCAAGTTAACGTATATTTTTTTTTTCGGTCACCGATTGTCGAATGTGAGCCTTCAGACTAAAGAAGGAGCTCTTGAAAACTAAAACTTTTTGAGAAACCATTTTTACTGTCAACTACTTATACGAGTAATAAAGTTAGTTGCGTTTCTTTGCTGTTTTTTTTTTACATTCAAATAAGCCAACTTCTTCGTCTTCTTCTAAGGTACATGCTGCGTGATATTCAGTCTATTATTTTCTTTTCTTTTTTGTCGAATCATAAATTGTAAAAATATTTATTTAAAAAGAGCAACTCCTCAGTTTCTTGCTCGTTCTTCTTTGGGAGTCGGCCTTGTGAATGAGCAGTAATTTTAATTTAAAATTAAAAAAATGTATCATTTGCAAGTGATACATTCCAAGTGATACTAAGCTAACCAAGATCTCATACAAACGAATAGTCTCGCACTTCCTCTATTTTATAATGTAATTTTGTAGCAACTGGCAACATTGATCTAAGGTCAACATTTATTGTAATAATACTGAACTGGAAATCAATATTTGAATAGAAACTCGACCACGGACGTCTTCGCAAACTGTAGGGCCCCGATGGAGTAGAACCCAATTTGTATTTTAATTATAGGTACATTATATTCTGTCTATTTAAATCCTTGGATTCAAGGAATCATATGAATTTGTACTTGAACTGGATACTTCTTTTTAACCGACTACGGCGAAGTCAAAAAGAGTAAGGTATACCTTTCTCTTTACAGTCTAAACGTCTCAATCGATTTGGTGAAATGATGATTATACTTAATAATAAATATCCTTGGGCATACACGCAATGCCATTTAGTTCCACAGTAAGCAACTATATAGGCTTGTGTTGCGGATACCAGATGGTTGATATACTACTATATTCTTTATTGGACCAAAAAAATTCATATCACAGAGTAGAAACAATAGGTCATGTACAAAGATTGACTTATCTCTTTAAGAGATCTTACTACATCAATACATTTTTTTTTGTTAATAAATACTTATTATAAATGAAAACACCCATAACTCGATTACACATGTACGTATTTATCACACAAACATATGACCCTAGCGGGATTCGAACCCGCGACCTTTTGGTGTAGTGGTCAGAGTTTCTAAGCACTACACCAAACAGGTCACCAATGATGTGTCGTTTGATTTGTACAAGTCCCGCGACTAGCAGCCATTTTGTCCCAATTGACCACAAACAATTCCAGTAACCCATCGAAATGGGTACCTATCAACTGTCGACGAAAGAAATTTAAAAACAGATGCCAAGTTGAGCAATAAAAACACAAATTTTTTGTTTGTCGAGTCGCCATCTCTCTCACCTCACATAAGTTTTGCTAGCCCTGCTGAACTGACATCGACATGAAATGATCTTTTGAAAAGACATAAAAAGGTAGCACCACCATCACCATCACATTATCAAACCAGCAGAGCTAGCACAACTTCAGAACTTATATCAGGTGACAATAGATAATGAATCGTATCTAAAACTTATCACTTCTTGTAGAGAACTTGACGATTGAGAAAAATCTGGTGACATAATTGTTCAGACTTCAGATGGCTATCTTGACGGTGATACGTACATGCGTTCTTTCCTGTGTCACTCGAGTCGCGCTAAGGTTTTTTTTTTATGCACCACGGGTTGGTACTTGACCTCAATCACACCTGATGTTAAGTGAAGATTATGTCGAAGGTGGAAGCGTACTGACCCGGAAACCTCAACACATTTGGGGAACTGGCTATCTTATCTCTGACAACCGGAACACAACAATGCTATTAACATTGCTGCTTGGCGGCAGATTTAGATAAGCTGGTGGTAGCTAGCCAGGCGGACATTTAAAATGCCCTACCACCAACCAAACCGAGTACTTAAACATGTACCCCGCTGGGGATCGAACCCGTGACCTCCGAATCGTAAACCTAATGTTGTTTACATTGAGCCACGGAGGCGGTTCAGATAATTCAGATAATTTTCAGAGTTCAGATGGCTATCTTGACGGTGATACGTACATTTTTCGTTTCTGCAAGAACTCGACGAAACGACGATCAAAAAAAAACATGTTGACTTTCAATAAGTGATATTTTTGTATCCTACATTGAATAAAATATTTTTGATTTGATTTGATTTGATTTGAACAATTGGCTAAAATTCAAGAACCGGTTTGGAGATGTCCTCTGAAAGCCTTCAAAACCTATCAGATATGATGGAAGGATACTTCCAGTACGTGGCAACTTTATAACTGTAGTTGTTGCAGGTCATAAAATCCCTTTCGCTGTTGAGGTTTGGTATTCTGTTTGCAACTCGCCTACGTTCTCGTATCGCTTTTTGTTTTGACTCAATCATTTTATGTTGTTCCTTTCTTTTAAAATACTATGTTACTTAGGCAGAGTTATTATTTTTTAGCTATTCTTTCGATTGGCATCATAAAAGTAGGGTGTTTTTTTTTTCACATTTGAGTCGGTTCGATTCCCAGCCGAAGCAAATAATTTTTAGAAAATCTATGAATGCAGAATTACTAACTTTTAAAAATAACATAAAGTCTTCTTTGAGCAAAATTCACTATCTACGATATTTAAGGTACTTCCCCTTCATGTCCCATAACTTTGGGACGCCCTGTATAGTAACCCTAAGTGTGACCAACAAATACAGCGGGCGGTTGTTTAGACAAAAGATAAAAGATTGGGAAAGTAAACTTGTAAGCACTTGTTTGGTCACGATAAGACTGCGGGGTTTCACCCAACCCAATGTAAGTTGGAGCATCTTAAAGCGATATCCGCTAAACTTCGAGCAAAAAACATTTTAATACCGCTAAATTACTTTGATAATCCACTTTTAAAAGGTGTCGTCTAAGCTTTTTAGGGAGGATTTTTAACTGAACTTCTAAACTGCCTTGGTAAAAATTTATACTTAACATAGCTTAAAAAACACTTAGTCGCCGTTTACGATATCCACGGGAAGAGACCAATAAATTATGATTAAAAAAAATAAGAGTGGAATGGAACGCCGCATATCTAGCGGAGGATCCATTTGCTTATAATTATCACATGTAATTCTACTTCCTGAAATATTATTAAGTTCCCACTGTTCAGTGTAAGAACCAGTTCCCTCAATTATAATGCTAGAATCTTTGATCGTTTTGAGGTTAAGCATAATACAGTACTTCAAATATTAACGAATGAGCTGCATCCAGCGCTGAAATTGCTAAAAAACAGATTGTAAGGTTTCTGCTTTATCTCAAAGACTTTGTATTCTGGTGCAATTCTTAAACCGTTCGCTAAGCCCTGCTTCTGTAACTTCTGATTAAGAATGGGAGATTAGCTTTAAATTTATTGTTGCGATGCCTTCGTTTACAATCCGTATCAATCTCTTTTTACAGCAAGTTATAAACTTAAATCTTGTTTATTTACAAGCCTTGAAATTATATGCTACTGCGGTAATTATCTATTCTTTATATGAATGCAAAAAAGCTGATGTAAAATAAGATAATTTTATTGTTAAGTCTCCAAAATAAATTTTCGGGGTCTTGGTGAACGCGCATCCACCTTCAGCTTCATCTGACCATTCAATAGAGTACAGATTTGTATTAATAGAGGCATAGGCTACACACTTCAAACAAACCACTCATTTCCCTATCATCAGGCTGCAGATGCACTATATATATATATACACACTCGTTTAACATTTCTATGACCCCTTAGCAACTGCATTGTACAAATATATAACCACCCCTTTACCGTAGGTTTCCCTCAGTCAGAGTCAGGAGAAACCTGTACAACTGTAACGGTGTCGTTCTTTTGAGCTGATACTCATTGGTGGGTTTGGGTTATTGGAGTTCAAATTCGAAATTTTAAACTGACTGACTGACTGATGAACTGACGGATCCTTTTTTGGCATATTGATTTCCAGATTTCAACTCAGTCGCACCGTTATTCTAATATTTTTTTTACATCTCAATAGTTAATTTTTTAGTTTACCTTGCGATCCTCTGTACGACCTGTTTCATGTAATAAATAAGTTGGTGTGGTGGGTGATCCGTGTTCTGTTTTGACCCTGGCCAGAGCTGTCCCGCCCCATTCAGTACATATACACCTCGTGACTCGACTCGTGGGCATAGGCGGACTGGAAAGGTCACACAATTACAAAGTTGTGGCATTCATAATGCATTGTTGTTATATTCTCATTTCCCCTTATCTAAATAGTCCCACCGTTCTTGCTAAGCAAAATTGGTCCTCCACTTCAGCACATAGTCGGACCACGCTCGACTGTTGAATGAAATGATAGTGGTTGGCAGCGCCCAGTGTGCGAAGTGATTTTTTTTTTGAGCAGGAACTGTTGCTCTTAGTCAAGTGACTGTTACAGCTTCACCGGGCGGGGGGGGGGGGGGGGGGGGGAGCGCGCTCTGACTGTATGCAACAGCACGTAGCAGTTGCAACCGATGTCTAAGGGTGCCCGTTGCGTGGGAAGTTTAAAGACAGACCACCATCGCTTCGTAATTTTGTATAGGTCAGAGAGAAGAAACGACGCAAGAAACTCTGTGACACACAATTTTGAAATTAAAAAAAGCTAATATAGTGTGGTGTAGGTAATTAGTGATAGTAAGGAGGCCAGGACGACCGTAGTCGCACCTAATCACGATCGCGTTAAGTTGTGTTTTGTCTCGTTTTTAAACGTTACCATCGCGTTCGCGTTCATGCAAAAAGTATCTATGAAAAAAATCGTTTTGCAAACTATCCGCTAGAGGGGCTGCACATTTCTTCATACAAATCGTCACGTAAACGTGAACGCGGTAGTAAAGTCGAAACAAAACTCATACTCCGCCCTCAGATCACCTATGCCACTGTACTGATGGTTCGGTAAGTGTTGCAGGGGAATAGAAATGCCATACTAGATGCTAGCCATGCGTCACTGCTTACAGTCAGAACTCTCGTAGTCATGTCCATCCAGACAGCGCCCCATAGCATATAGCCATTGTTACAGTAGTAGTTATATGAGCATTCCATTCCATAATGAATTGTAGCTAGAGCTTCTGTTATTCTGTAAATAACAATTGTTTTAGTAAGATATCGATTCTTCATTTCACATTATACACATTATACATAATACGTAATACTCCCCATATTAGGTGATTACTTCGACGGACAATACCACCTCCACATTCCTTCCGCTGTAACTCCTGTAAGCCAGGATCAACAGTGGTACTCTACACGGCGCCTACTAAAGGCAGACTGTGCCCTACGTGGCCCTATTGCTACCTTGGACCGAAAGAAATAAGGTATATATAAGTAAGAAAAAGAAGTTTCCCTCTTCCAAACTTCAAGCATTTATTTCAACGTAATTGATGATGTCATTTCTGAATGTCATTTTAATTCTACTGGAAATAAAAAAAGTTTATTGCATTTATCTGTCAGTCGGTATGTCCAAGCTACTACCGCTTCGAAAAGGGAAATCATCTGTGGGAAAAGAAGCGGCGCAAGAAACCCACAGGATCATCCTTGTCCTTTTTTTTTTAATAAAGTATTTAATACAATTTTATAATTTTGGGGAGCTGGTCGAAGTATGCTAAGCGTGTTTGTCTTTCAGGTACTAATTTTATTCCATCGCCAGTCATAATTGTGTTATAATGTATTTGGAATCTGGACAGATATTGGATGACCGATGCGATCATTAATTAGGAAAACTTTACTACCTTCGAACTAGTTGCACTTACAGCATCATCCCACCAAAGATTATGCAAGTTTCGGAATACTTGACGGCCGCTGCTCTTAACCCAACATGAACTAAGTTTGGAGTAATTGAAAACTGTCCAACTTTAGATCAGAGCGGCCCGGGCTTCTGAGTGCAGGCTAAGACAAATATTGACCTACCATAACTGCATAGGTGCCTATACCTATTTTATTCAACTGATTCTTCAACGTCTAAAGTAATTGAACTAGAAAAATTCATGAAGTGAAACCTCAAAATCAAAATTTAAAATTCCATAAAAACTCAGAGCTATTAAATCATTACCACAGAATTCATTGTGGATATTCCAATTTTACCGTGCATTAAAAAGAAATGACTAAATTTGTGTGCAATCAGATTTCGGTTCAAAATTCTAATTGCCGAGATCCAGCTGTGGCGCTGCTGGGACGTCGTCGTCCTAGCAGTGCAACCATTGATCTTTAACTACTTCCTAATTTTGTGGTGTTCGCGGTGGGATTTTAGCTTGTGCTAATGGTAAAAATAATTACTAAATTTTAGTTAAATAAGATTTACGATATGTATTACAATTAATGAGATATAGCTGTGGCGCTGCTGGGACGACGTCACCCGAGCATGCGAAGTGAAAAAATCAAGACTATACGATCTTGACTAAACATAGTCTAATTTGTATGCAAATCGGAGACCGTGGCGTTGTTGGGACGATGCACAGGGAAAAATATATAATACAATAGCGCGTATCCCGACTGATCCACATACACGAATTAAATTTGGGGTAACTACGAAACCATTCAATTTTGAGTAGATAAAAACTTAAATTATTGAAAAAGAGAAGCATAATACGGTTTGAATAAAACAAATCAATAATGGTACAAAAGAATGTATTCTATTAAAATACAAAAATTTATGCTTTAATAGCATAAATACGACTTTTATATATACAACTTTTTTTATGTTTGAGCAACTTAATTACAATACTATTTATAGCTAAATAATATTTACAACGACATTTGAAGGGCCAGCGTTTGGGTAACTTAAATAGGAATGGACTGTATCGGACAATTTCGACGAATAGTAAGGTTTCAATTTTCACATTCGCCCAATGGCGAAGGTGTTGACGGTACAGTTCATTACCACTTAGACAATAAGGGGGCTGTTCTGAATGTCCAGCGGCACAACATTACTATTTATGGATAGGTATTTAAGAATAATTACAAAAAGGTACAGCTGAATATTACAACATCTGAAAATTTGTTAGCTTACCCGACAGTTCACGAAGGAGCGTAATATTTTGGGTGTATATAACAAATAAGTTTTTATACCGTAAGTGAAATAGAAGGTATTGCATTTGTAGATTTATTTTTTATATTTTTTTTTAAATCATAATCGATTATAACGTAGTGGCATTTAACTGTCGCGTTTGTTGGCTACACTATATAATTAAATCATAATAAATTTTAAAAAAAACTTGAAAAAAATATGAATTCCAAATGAATATCGCATGATAGAAACCCTACGAATTCTGTCAGTCGCATATCAATCTAAGAGCCGGCGTTTGTTTGAAAAAAGTCGGAAAAAAATAAACTACGAATGTCCATCACTTCTATTTCACTTACCTATTATGCGCAATTTTTTCCTTATACGGTAAAAAAAACTCACCGGTATATAGGTTTTTATGTCACCTCCTTTTTTTATGCATAACGGGTTGGTACTTGACCTCAATCACACCTGATGTTAAGTGAAGATGAGGTCGAAGATGGAAGCGTACTGACCCGGAAACCCCAACACATTTGGGGGACTGACTATCTTATCTCTGACAACCGGAACACAACAATGCTATTAACATTGCTGCTTGGCGGCAGATTTAGATAAGATGGTGGTAGCTAGCCAGGCGGACATTTAAAATGCCCTACCACCAACCAAACCGAGTACTTAAACATGTACCCCGCTGGGGATCGAACCCGCGACCTCCGAATCGTAAACCCAATGTTGTTTACATTGAGCCACGGAGGCGGTCCATGTAGTCTAAACGGCTCGACTGATTTTAAAATGCAAGGAGTAGTTAGATTCGATTCGAACGACAAAATTAGCTATAGTGTTTTTTTATATATTTGTATGTATTTATATTTGTAATATAGTATCAATAATCGATCAGCTGTAGCTCCATGTAAAAATTATTGCGTTCGATCCCTTAATTTGGTACCACTTAGCGTCCTAAAGGTAAGGATAAGGTGATAAACGTCTAATGGATTACCATAATTTACTTCTTGGGCGGTTACGTGATACCAAAATGAAGCGATCTAACACAAAAATTTTACGTGGTACCGCTGTATGTCGATTTGTGTCAACCAAAGTACCCAATCAAATGTATCGGAACAAATTATATACAACGAATCATAAATAAGTTTCAACTGCAATCCCGTTATAAAACAAACTTTATTTTAATATAATTAAAGGTTTTTCTTAAATATCACTGATACATTTGACCGGCTAGACCTACCAAACTCATCACAGACTACCTACTGTATGCGAAAAGTTAAACTAATTAACACTACGACCCTCTCAGTACAGTAACAACTAGACCCATGCATATGTATAATGTCACGACCCTTATTCCAATGGGGTGGTCAGAGATATCCCAAACACTATAACTTATATGATCCTTTGGCCAAAACAATACGGCCATCCTTACCGGTTATTGTAGCGGGATTTGAACCCGGTCAAATCCCGCTACGGATAATAAATATGTGTGTGGTTATTTGATTTTATGTGAATAACTGGATATGCATTTGACCACAATCTCACCTGAATTCGAACATTTATTCCCGAGTCATGGATGTTTACATAAATATGTACATTTATCCGTTATCTAATATCCATAGCATTCCGGACTAAATAATTGATCTAAGTGTCCGAAATATTTATCCTTATTATTCTAATATTTCGTCAACGATTTAATTTTTATCAGAAATTTTGTAAAACAATTTCCAATCATTTTTCATTCACAAGAATTGTGAAATAACCGGAATAATAATAAATCATAGGTTATATATGATCAAATATAGGTATGTATGTACATAATATATTATATTGTAACATAAATCCGAAGTTCACCCGAAACATATCTAGATTCCAATAGCGATCGATAATCAAAGATGGATTCTCTGCATTCTTGATCTCGGATTTTTTGAATCGATTTTTCGCGACTAAATCGAACCTTATTTTCTGATCTGATGTTTGTGTCGTGAAATGGATAGTACAAAGATTTCTATACCATTTTATTCTAAAAAGAAATGGAAATAATTATAAACTTAAATAATAAATAAGCAGTTGGAAAATTCTTTGTTCGAATATGGTATAAATCTTAGACAGCTCTAACACCATGGAGTATGGAATAAAACTGTTTGCTCATATGATAAGACTCCATATTTGAAATCAGTCAAGTGAGTATTCCGTACTATCTACTATTTTAGTACAGCTTACAAATTTTTGACAATAGCACACATCCACTTTGAATAAAAGTTTACACCAATACTAGTGTTATAGATTTTTTTTTATAGCACTATAGTTTTATAGAACTCCTATAGATATTTTCCAATAAAAATTATGTTAAATATTCCAATAAAAATGTAGTTTTGCCCTGAGCATGATCTCAGTATAACTGATATAAAATCAAATTGTAGACAATGTATATCTCGCGACCAGAAGTAAGACTATAAAAAATCTAAGAGCAAAGATTACTTATACATTGGAAACTAACTTCTACGTGTCTGATATCCTTTTGAACAAAAAAATATAGAATAACTAATTAAAAGTATGCTTACTACAGTTAGACTTCGACGTAGCTTCAGTCCACGCTCCGCCCCATTTTGTGACGTCAATGCCTCAGTGTTTGACGCTTGGCTTAGATGCGTTGTGACACGTCCTATTCCTTACTCCGTGCCTAAAACCTATTATAGCTCCCAACTCTGAATCAGTATTTTTTCTATCAAACTACCCTATCAAATGTCATATTGTACATATAAAATATTACATTTCGATTCTTTACACTCCGTGCCTTCACCTATGAGTATTGAGTTGTCATCTTTAGAAAAATATAATGCAATTCAGAATTTTCCCACCTTTTAATGCTTAACTAATGGTAAAATCTATGTATTCATTGAAACTTTTACACAAAGCAATAATGAAAAAATGCCAACTGGGTACTGCAAAAAGACATTCAGTTGCAATATTCAATTCAATTAATTAAATTACCTATTCCCATTTTACATCTAATGCTACGTTTCGAGTTTTGATTGACTAGTGTTCCTAGAGGTCTCGCAGGACTCATCCCTTGCAGAGCTGCCACGTTTTGATCCAGCTGTAAATAAATTAAAGAAATATGAGCCATTATAATCGAGGTTTATTTTTCCAACAGCTGTTTCTTGCACTAATTATAAGTCTTGAAACAAATTTGTGATAAAACTAGACTAGTGCAAATGATTTCTAAGTAATTAATTAGTCTACCTGATGTTTTAAACCTACTGCTTTAAGAGTTGGTAATTAAAAAGGTCAAACGCGAAACCAGTTTTTAATAAAACAAAAAAACAAAAAAGGTACTGTATGATATGGTAATCAAAGCCTATTGGGCAGCAAGCATCCGCAAATAATCCGGAATAATGACTCGACAACAATTGTTACAATGATTATAAGAAATGCCTACTACAAAATTTATTGTTTTAGTTGAATTTTTCATATGTAAAATTTGTTATGTGTGTGTACATATATGCAAATAAATGCTTATCTAAAATAAGAAGTATAGATAAAAATGTGCGCAGTCCCGCGTTTCCCATAACTTATGAAAGATAAAAAAATATGTTATAATTCGAAATACTGGCAGCGTGACTCCGTGGAATACCAAAGCTAATCCGCTGTCCGAAATAGTTGCCATTTCTTTGGTTACGACGACATTTCTTTAAAAAATCTTCGTGCTTCCCGGGTTTAAATACGTAACCTGCATACAAAGATACTAAACTAAAATTAAAAACAAGTGAACTCACTGAAAATTCTCAGGAGTATTTTCTCTATGCCGTGTATGGGTGACTCAAAGGTGATACACAATACTAAGGCAAGTATGAAAGTCAGCACCATGTGGGAGACTGCGTTCGCCAACTGGAAAATATAGATCGTTTAAGTCTGAGCATCGAGCACACAGCTCAAGAAATCTGACCACCCGAGAAATGTTAAGTTTTATCCTAAATAGGTTAAAAGGATTGTTTGTACGCCTGGTTCAAATCCACCTGGTTCCTGGTTCCTTCGTTATGCTTGCATATACAAAAACCTTGAATGCACTAACAGCAATAATAACTTCCCAGCAGCTGACCTGAGAGCACGTTTGTTATCTAATCTAATAAAAAATTTGCTTACCACAGTGAAGAATGTAACGTGGAGAGGATGCCTCAACTGGCCCACGTAATACAATTCAACAATCCCGTTCACCAAGTAAGCGCAGTACGTCAGTCTTGATAAAGGCACTAAGAATCTCCACATGAAGAGTTTTGTAAATAGTCCTAAAAAAATTAACAATCATTTAAGACACTAAGGATTAAAATAAAGTTTATGTCTAAAGCAATGACAATGAATTTATCAACTTACAATTGAATTTGAATGTGAAAGAAAATATAGCAAACTAGTTTTCCACCCGCGGCCTAAATAGGCAGATTAAAAAGTATCCTATGTAAGACATAGGCTCCAGGGTATAATTTAATTAATCAGATCACCGATATTTTGTTTGACTACTAACATAAATATTGCAGCAATGGTAAAGAAAAAAGTACACAATTGTACGAGGCTAAAATTACCTTAGATACAGTCTGAAACAGATATATCTTGAACAGTCCTGAATCATACAAATTAAAGTTTCGCAGCAAATCATGAGTATTTTTAGATAATACGTTTTGTTCATTGTTGAATTCAGTAATGTAATTTAAAAGCGGCCTGTAAAGTTTTAACGGTTTCAGACTGTACTCATTTGATTTTTCAATTAAAATCTATATTAATCTACTAAAAATAAAGCATGAATAGACACGTGACCAACTGTGACAATATTTACCTCCATTACCAGTAGCGCAGGCTATAATAAGCCAACCATTAGAAATAGCCCAAGCTAGTTTATGCAGAGAGATATACGCAGCTGCCTCTATCGAGCTGTATTGATACCACTCCTGATAAAAAAGTGACACAGAGAAGGTAGTGACAGTACCGAGGACTATACTGGTTGTCCAACCAAATATCTTGATCAGTTTTGAGAGCTGGTAACTAAAAAACATATTAACATTAGTTGTCAAAGAAGACAAAATATTATTTGAAATTGTGATGACAGTTTTTTAAAACACGAAGCTAATGCACGTTGTTATTAGAAATAGCTTTAACGTTGTTTTTTTTTATTTTTCCTCTAGTCCTCTAGTCTCAAACTATGGATACTAGATAACGGATAAACATACATAAATATTTATATAAACATCCATGACTCAGGAATAAATGTTCATATTCATCACACAAACATTTACCCGTCGCGGGATTCGAACCCGCAACCGTTGGTTTCGCTGCTAGGGTCACTATCCACTACACCAATCGGTCGTCAAAATGCGTGGCATGCATCTATCACATTGATTTATTACTAACATTATTTTAAAGATTCTAAAAATAAAATCTAATTTCTTGTACAAGAGGAAGGAACACTCCACTCGTGAATATTTTATTCGACGATAAAAGCCATATTCTAGCAAAAATAGTGAACGGCTGTACTCAAATGTGGAAAATTTATAACAATAAGAAATAATTTAATTCGAAAAAGTATATAAGCTACTTACTTTTCAGACTGAATCCTGTGTAAAATATAACCAGTTAAAAGTCCCATGAAGTATGGCGTCATCTTCATGTGAGTTTTGATATACGCTTCTTTGAAATAAAAGTTTGAAACTATGTCCGTAAACTCTCTGGAAAGCAAAACCATTTTATTTTACAGTTAGCTCTAAAAGAAAAGGAACCGTTTTCCCTGATTGTTAATTTTCGTTTCATCTACATATGTTTCGGAAATAATTTAAAAATACCTCGACATAATGTAAGATTTTTGTAATAGATATTTCACTCCAAACTCTGTGTTGGAATAACTAAGCTGACTTGCATCAAATATAGCTAAGAAATACATCTTGAAAATCACAATTTTCAAACTAACGGAACGCAATGAACAGTCAGCTACAAAGTTTTCAAACTATAACAATACCCCTCTTCTTCCATCAGAGTTAATTACAATGAAGTCGCGTAACTAATGCTATTGCCTTAACCACAAAAATTTCAAATATTATGTGTTGTCCCACTGCTGGGTAACAGCCTCCCCTACTTTTTGCCATATATCTCTATCAAACTTCAAACTTCAAGCATTTATTTCAACGTAAGATACATGATATCATTTGTTGACTGTCAATTTTAATCTATTGGAAATAAAAATAGGGCATAAGCATTTTTCGGTCAGTCAGTATGTCCAAGCTACCACCGCTTCGGAAAGGGAAATCATCTGTGGGAAAAGAAGCGGCGCAAGAAACCCACAGGATCATTTTTCTTTTCTTTTCTTTTTTTTATACATATAAAAGTATACAACTAATACAATTTTATAATATCTCTCCACTCCTTGCTGAACGAATCCAGTTCACCGCACCATCGCATTTTAGATAGAGATATAGCAGTGTTTGTTAGATATACGAGTGTTTAGATTTGTTGTTTATACTTACTTGGCATAAAACAAAATTGTTGCATCCAAATGATCTTTAAAAGTGATGATAGAAGGAACTAGGAGTGATGTCACAGTACCAATTGCCAAGAATGTGGGTCCAACCTTCCTCCATCGCCAGAGACTGTAGATGAATATTGGCGCTAGGAAAAACAGCTGAGTATCCACGGAGAGATACCAAGATTGGAACATACACTGGAAATAATAAAAATAAGAAGTGTTAAAATATTGTTAAATTCAATTTCAAAAATGTCCTGATCATAAAGTCGACATTGGCGTTGAACGACTGCACCAATACCCTTTCAAACAATTGAAACTACTTGCATCTGTTTCTTGCCACTGCCATTTATTCAGATGCTGTTACTGATTTCCTGGTCATCATCAGAATATTCCACGTTATTTCAAAGTTAGATGACAAACTGTTCTATATGGAAGAACGAGGTTTTTTGGCACAGGTATAGTGAAACTTACTACGTAGTCTTGTAACGTGACGGTATTGCGTCTCGTTGGTGATTTTAGTTAGTAATCTTTTTGTTCTTTTTCCTTTTCGTTTCTCTATATTTAAATTCAAATTCCTATTTCGAACTCAGACGGCCGAACAAAACAACGTATTATATTTTCAATAGTTCTAAAGCTCGGACGTTTCTGTCAAATTTATTATATTATATCCCTATTGTATTATATTTCCGCTGAGTGCGCTGGAGCTATCGCATTTCTTATATTCATTCTTATATTCATTATCATTCGTAAAGGCATTGTTTTATAACGTGAGTGTTTTGTAGTGTTTATTGTGTTCGGTATATATTCCAAATTCTTATGTGTTTTATTCAATCTATCTTTTATATTCATATTCAGTGTTTTTATACCTTTTCAGAGTGCCTTTTTATTACAATACAATATTCACGTGTTCCTGATTTTTATTATTTATTGCGGCCTACTCCTGAACAATCAGTTGGAAGCCTGGTTTAGGAGTAGTGCCACAGTCTTAACCAAACTAACCAAAAGATATTAAGACAAGAGCCGCTTCTTTTTTCTTTAATAATAAACTATTCATTAAGACAATATATCAACAATCGTGGCAGAAAGTCAGCAATAAATAGCAAAGAAACAAAAATTGCTAAGAATCCCAATGAATAACACCGCGTCAACGTGGAATCATATAAATTTTGAAGACAATTAGAAAACTATATTCGTGATAAATACATTAGAATGAAAACGGTCGAATTGAGAACCTCCTCCTTTTTTGAATTCGGTTAGAAATATGTTAAAATTACAAGGTCTTGTGGTATTAATTTGCTTTTTTATGGGAATAAAAGTTTTTAATCATTTGCAGGATAATATCAAAGACATGCCTCTGTAACGGTTCAAGATACAACTACATGGCTGGCTATTAGACAAATGTTTCTTATTCAATGAATGAATTTTTCATACAGATTTGATTCTGTATAGGAATCACTAATATAAATAAATGCAGGCATTTTTCTTTAATGATAATAATAGAGTGGATAATATTTTTCCTATTTTATACATGAATTTCAATTATAATTAATGCTGAACGATATATTTTTGACGAACTCATTAGTATTTCATATTATTAATTATGACGGGGATAATTTAGAATTCACTGTGCTTAGCTACGTAAAATAGTGGAAATTGTAAAATTTGTAATTTAAGCCTTCAATATTTGCACGCCTCGTATAGGCAGGTTTTTGCGGGAATTTTGTAATATATTTACCACCCACGCCACCAAAAATCAATGCAAATAAAGTGATTTCATTTAAGTTCGTCTATATTTGGACAACCTAGTGTTCGTCTGCGTGTTGACGCTAGAGATATAAGTCAGTCTGCTTCAGTATTTACATTTTCTAAATACAATTGGCTAGAAACAGTAAAATTATGCCTGAATTAAACAGTTATTGCAATCAAAACATTTTATATTATTTTAACATTTGAATCGCTAACTAACCGTATTCCCGACGAATATCAGAAGTAGATACCTACAATGAAACGTACCTACCTACGTAACTGCTCGGTTACTAAAATCATAATTTGTTTTAAGGTACCGTACCTAAAAGTAAAAATGGAACTCTTATCGTCTGTCTATCCGTCAAGACGTTTTTTCTTCGAAGCGACTACACAAGTATCAAATTAAATTTATTATCATACAAAGTGATATCTAGTTTTGTAATAAATTAAAGTATCTAACTCATCATCATTATATCAGCCATAGGATGTCCCCTTCCGAACATAGGCCTCCCCCATAGGTTTTCAGAACGACCGGTTCGAAGCGGCCTGCATCCAGTTTTTAATTCAACCCTATAAAATTATATGGTCTTTCAAACACATTCCCATGCTACCCAATTTATGATACAACCCGTTGACAAAGAATCTTGAAGGTACCCTCGAAGTATAGAAACACTCGTATGAAAATGCTAGTAGTAGTCAACCATTGACGGAGAAGTGCTTAACTTCACTACAAAAATATCAAATGACAAAAAGGACAAAAATGTTAAATGCCAAAATTGCGAAAAATGGCTAAAATTTTATTTATTTTTTATTTTATTTAGGAAACAAACAGTCATTATATAACATACAGCTTATTACTTAATCACCTAAATAGACCCATAGTTCCTTGTCTTGAATAATTTATTTATTTATTTATTTAACACTTTATTGCATACACAGAAAACAATTACAGTGATACTTAAGAGTAAGATATACAAAAGGCGAGCTTATCCCTAAAAGAGATATCTTCCAGCAAACCCAACATAGGAAATAACAATAGTGAAGGGGAAACATAGAGTGCACACAAGTAAAATGAAAATAAGAAAATAAATATTAAGTACATAATAATAAGTACATAAATAAGCCTACGAATATGTAAATGAATATATACACGAACATATAAATGATATATAAATGAATATATTAATACATATATTAATAAATATATAAATAAACAATGGTTATTGACAGGACCCAAGATAATGCTCTTTCACACGGAATTTAAAAATGGGCAATGACTGGCAATTTATATTACCTACGAAGGTAAATACAAATGAAAAAGAAAAAAAAAAAATTAAAAATGTTTATTTCAGTAACTTAATATAACAATCAATGAGGTATCGGAGGTCTCCTTTTAGTATAAAATACCTGTGTTAGAAGGCTCCGCTCATCTATAACTAAAAGTCAAATATTTGTCCAATTAAGGTGAAGGTGAAATAGGTTAATATTATGCTACTTATTAAGAATGAAATAAAAATGTAAAAACAAATTTGTTATGTATGTGTGTGTGCGAGTATGTCTTTGTGCGAGTATGTGTTTGTGTATGAGTGTGTGTGTGTGTATGTGTGTATGAGTGTGTATATATTTATAGTGCATCTGCAGCCTGATCATAGGGAAATTAGTGGTTTGTTTGAAGTGTGTACCTATATATTTATTTAATGTGCTATCAGTGTTTCAACTTCGTCATAGGTTTTAGTGTTTAGCCAGTTACTTCGAGTTTTTTACATTCATAGTACGTCATTATAATAATAATAAATAAATAAATATTTCGGACACTTACACCAATCATCTAGTCCCAAACTAAGCAAAGCTTGTGCTATGGATACTAGATAACGGATAAACATACATAAATATTTATATTCATTGGGTAATATATATTTGTTTATTAATTAAATTATATAGGTAAGATGCTTGTTTAAAAAACTATCTTCCAGCAAAACTTGAGTCCACTGAAATAATACAAAACAAACTAAAATTGAGATAACAACACACTTTAATTATTTCAAAGAATAATTGAATACCTATATCCACATTACAAAACTTTCCATTGCATGTAATATTGTTCATATTTGCTAGATTTTTATAATTTTTTAATTTCTTTTTCAATATTTTACCTCGAGCGCAGCTCGCTGCCCGAGAAACCAACCGGAACACTAGTTCCATATTAATACAACTACACGAGTGATTCCGAAATGTAACTAATTTCTAGTGCACTCATCCCTTGACAAGGGTACTCACCATATCATCTGTATTAACGTAGTTGTTGATATACAAGATATTGGCCCACCAAGAGGTCCAGCACCTTTCTTGTTCCAAAAGAATCCGATTCTCCCATAGAGGACCTTCTCCTATCTTCGGCAGCCAAGTCATATAGAATAATATCACTACCGCGTAAGCTGGTGTTAACCTGTGAAGAAATTGAAAGATTAAAATTTTTTATGTATTCCATAAGATTAATTTCTGCCGTGATGTTATTTAATAAACTTCCGGTAGAATTTAAAGCAACATAATGGTTAATATCTACAAAAAAAAACTTATGGTACTTCTTTTGGAAAAATGCTTTTAAACCATTCGACAGTTTCTCCACTGTAGATTGTAGTGTGTATGTTTGAATTTGGCATAATTATAGTTATACTAGTTGTTGCCTGCGATTTCCTACGCGTGGAACATTTCATCAAAATCGATTCAGCAAAAAAGTAGACTATGTGTTAAACCAGGCCCCAATCTTTCTACCAACCAAATTTCATCCAAATCCGTCCAGCCGTTTAGGCGTGAAGAGATAACACACACACACACACACAAATTTTGGCATTTATAATATTAGTGTGATTAATATTAAACTGTAGTTCCCGGTAGAGGAGAATAGGTCTCACAAGAGGCGACTTATTGGATCGTGAGAGTAACACCAGTCAAATTTATTTGACCCAGTAATGACGGCACATGAATGCATAAAAATAAATAATAACACCTCGGGAATAGATGTTCGTATTCATCACAAAAACATTTACCCGTCGCGGGATTCGAACCCGCAACCGTTGGTTTCACAGACAAGATCACTATCCACTACACCTTGCAGTCGTAAATTCTTCCCAATAGTGGGTCCTGAACGTTATGGTTCGCTATGTTTCGCATTACAATTACATTATAAGAACAAATTGGCTACCCCTATGTTCAGACTAAGCAAAGTTAATACATCATTTGTGGGATACTGTATACGCTTTTATAACCTTATACCTGGGAATATCATTAATTTAACTGAGAAAAAATTCAAAGATTATGTCAAAATAACTTTAGAAAAAAGGGTTAGTATAAAATTTGTCGGAAAATTTTTCCGGAAATTCAGGTGACTACCTGAATGACAAACACCCTTTGGTGTACTTCGACCAGCTCCCCAAAATTATAAAACTGTATTAATTATTATACTTTATTTAAAAAAAAAGGGATTCTGTGGGTTTCTTGCGTCGCTTCTTTTCCCACAGATGATTTCCCTTTCCGAAGCGGTAGTAGCTTGGACATACCGACTGACAGATAAATGCAATAAACTTTTTTTATTTCAAGTAGATTTAAATTGACATTCAACAAATGATATCATGTATCTTACGTTGAAATAAATGCTTGAAGTTTGAAGTTTGAATTTATTATTTGTTTACGTGGGTATGGATAAAGAAACTATTTCACATGGTGTAGGTATTGCTTCTTTTATCTTTTCAGTTTTAGATTATGTTTAATTGACTTTTTTTTTTCATTTAAGTATAAGTAATAAAATATTAAACTTTACCTTATATACCGGAACACCAAAATAGGGATAACATTCAGTTTCCCCTGCCGTTTGTCCAGTTCGATCAGCAGAAGGCGGCAGAAGAGGAAGGCGCTCAGCATGAGGAAAGTATCCACTAATAATGCGTTGTTCACAACGAAGGCATTCACAGGATTACGGACCAACTGAAAGGAAATAGTACTTCTAGAAATGTAAAATAACAACTTAAAGGAAATTACCAGCTTGTGGAAAAAATTTCAAAAATTTTAAGCCAAGAGAAGGTGGGTGGCTTCTTTTAAATCTTACATAAATTAACAATTAATTGTAATAGTAGTGCTTGCAAGGAATTGCTTATGGGTGTTAACAATAACAAGGCAACTTCAACAAAGGGCATTCTTTAAGTTCACAATATCCGATTCCATGTCCAACGGTTTCAAAGCGTCCAGTTTCCGAAATTCCCAATTCTCAAATTATCCAAATCCCTAGAAATCCAATTCACATAATGTCCAATTCCCTAAATGTATTATTACCTAGATGATCAAATACGTATTTTCATAAATAAAAATATTTGTTCAAAGAAAATAATCTTTCTATCTCTTCCTGTGTGTGCTGTCATAAAAGGCTTCTCGTGAAATTCGTGAGTGAAATGACAACACCTATAGCCTTCAGAGCAGAATCGAAAAATCTACCACTGCTGACCCACCTGTCTATTGCGTGGTAATTAAGGGAAATTAGGCCATGAAATACTCGTGGCGCAGTTAACGAAGTTAAGCATCGTCTTATTGCGTCAATCCTTACATGGTTGACCACTAGTGACACTAATGTTTTCGTGTTTTGGAAGAAACATCAGCTTGTTTACAGCTGAAGATCGTCATGCCAAGTCAATTGCGTGGTAGATTGTAATTCTAGAGAGGTAGGGGGAATAATGTTAAGCTAACACTAAATAGAACAATAGACAGAGTCCTAAAGTACTTAGGCAGTTACTTAACTTACCCTGTCCCAAGCATCGGCATCCATAACAGGCCCGCTGCCAATAAACAAGCATGCATGACCAGATATAATAAAGATCATGGCCAAACTCTTGATTCCAGTTATACATTCCAGCCCAAGACTGTTATTTTGCTTGGTAGAGAGTATCTTCTTTACATTGTTTATGATGGAAAATGACACTATGAGATCACGAATGTTAGATGGCTTATTATTTCCACATTTAAGCCAGTAAACTTCGACGATAGTGCTGAACAGCAAAACAGCGGCGAAGAAGAGGAGCAGTGATCTGTAAGAAGAATTAAGAAGTAAGAAGAATCTGAAAGGCTTGGAGACAGTATCTTACTTAGAACTACTGTACAAAATTTCATACTAAACGTAATTAGGTGCTTTGACAAATAAAAAGTATTATTATTTATCGTCGTCGAGCGTCGGTGGCTCAGCGGTTAAGACGCGGTCTCCCAATTTAGGAGTCCGGCTTCGATTGGGTAATGCCTGGGTGGCAGGCCATGTACCAATGCAACCAAATGCAGTGGGATGTTTACGAGCTGATGATGATGATTACTTATAGATTATTTTTTTATCATAAGTACATCAAAACAAACGTGTCCCACCAGACTCGCAGCGCCGATTTTATCTGTGCTGGTAAAATGGTATTGGTCGATTTTCTGATCGCGAAATAAAGTAATTCAGAGTAGCCATCTATGGGATGGCGCTGACTGACGGGGCCACTTTGTTTTTAGTTAATTTTAATTTAATTGCTACATTTTCCAGTGCCACGCTTATAGGCATAAAAAAAATGATAACGATTAGAAGGTAGCCCATTTCTTCTTTGGTGGCAGCAACTACTCTGCTAGGGTGGGACTGAAAACCAGCAACACTGCCGAGTCCTTACCCATTTACTACAATAATGTGGGTCCCGATTCTCATGAATGCTTGTGTTTTTTGTGATGAATAATTTATATACCTTTTATTTATTTGAGTGTTGACGATTTAATAGATCCTTAAACACCTTAGAATTAGATCTTTCCTCAACCGTTTCATCTGTTTTTATATATTTTGCCCATTTTTATACCATTGCTTTGGCAACACTGGATATGGCGGGCCGGGGAGGGGCAAAGCAACGCGTGTAGGCGCCAGCCATTCTGTCGTTCCTGTTTGTTTGCTTTCATTCGATCGTGATCTTATACTTCATTCTAAAACTTTGTAATAAAACTCATTGATTTAAATGTTTTAGCTTCTTTTTTTCACAGAAACTTAAAAATATATCTCTTAAAAAGAAGGAAGCGGCGCGCCGCCCGCCGAACAATTCAAGGTCGGCGTGCATATCTAGTCCAAACCAAATGTCGTCGTTAACGACGATATCACAGTATTAAAATACTGTGATATCATCGTCAATTACTACTACTAATGTTAATATTGTGCAGATATCGTTATAAAATATATTATAATTGTGCCCAAATATCGATAGCCGAATTATTTGAAATAGACGGAAGTATGACGATAACTGTTCCCGTGACCGCTGCTGGAGCAAATTTTTTTTTATGCACGACGGGTATGTGCTTGACCTCAATCACACCTGATGTTAAGTGAAGATGAGGTCGAAGGTGGAAGCGTACTGACCTGGAAACCCCAACACATTTGGGGGACTGGCTATCTTATCTCTGACAACCGGAACACAACATTGCTGCTTGGCGGCAGATTTAGATAAGATTGTGGTAGCTAGCCAGGCGGACATTTAAAATGCCCTGCCACCAACCAACCAAATTTAATACCATTTGGACTTTATGTGTTAATTTGGACTTAAAAATACTATCAGGTGGCCACTAATCTAACACATATCCACCAATCCGCACTGGGCCCCCGTCAGTGGATTATTATGCCCATACCCTCTCCCAGTCAGAAGAGGCTCCGCCTCCGTGGCTCAATATAAACAACATTGGGTTTACGATTCGGAGGTCGCGGGTTCGATCCCCAGCGGGGTACATGTTTAAGTACACGGTTTGGTTGATGGTAGGGTATTTTAAATGTCCGCCTGGCTAGCTACCACCATCTTATCTAAATCTGCCGCCAAACAGCGATGTAAATAGCATTGTTGTGTTCCGGTTGCCAGAGATAAGATAGCCAGTCCCCCCAATGCCCCAACAGTGGGGACGTGTAAGGCTCTGATTATGAAGTGGGAATAAATCTTTGACACTTTTCTCCTACTTCAATAAATTATCAGATATCTCACAACTAATCATCACAATTTTATGATGAGAACGGTACCAATGAGACAGGTATTTCACTACGGCGAATATTAATAGTAGTTACCAGTTAAGTTGCGTGCCGCAAAAAACCAGTAAAACCATATCGCAAACTAAACTCAGTAATTTATTCTGAGTGTACATTTTATATTTAATCATCACCCAATGTTTTTATATTAATCATAATTAAAAGCCTCGTCGTATCATTTAGAATTTAAATAATTATGTGCAAATTCTAAGAGTTGACAATCAGTAATGGCGGTGGGTGATCAAAGTAAACGAGTATAAAAACAGAGGAAAAAATTAAATAAAAACCGGCCAAGTGCGTATCGGACCACGTGCAGTGTAGGGTTCCTAAGTTTGCCGTAACAATATGGACATAAAAGGGGACTCTTTGTTGTTTGATAAATAATTTTCGAAGGTTATTGTATATGTTGTATAAGTTCTGCTATTATTATTCATTAACTTGTAAACCTTACTTAGCTGTAATAGTTTTTCTTTTCATCATCAGCCCGTATACTGCAGGGATATAAGCCTTCCCTCGTATATCAGGGAGTATGGCCCATAGTCCACCACGCTGCCCCAATGCGGATTGGGGACTTAACATGTCCTTGAATTTTTATTTCTTAAGCATGCAGATTTTTTCACGATGTTTTCCTTCACCGTTTAAGATAAATAAATAAATAAATCAGTCGGATAAATGGACATAAGTAATTATTTTAATTTAAAACTCATTGGTAAATGGCCTGCGTGGGAATCGAACCCGGACCTCCCAAATACCGGAGACGCGGAGACCGCCTCATCTGTTTTTCTTTTAGCTTCGTTATATATACTACTGCCGTGAATTTTTTCACGTATCCAAAACCAACCGTTTAGGGAGGACACTGGACTCAAACAAAATTGGCACTTCAAGGCTTCATATTTCGCAAAGGGATCCCTAAATCGAAAAACTGTTTCAGGTAACCTCTTAAACGACACTCCACGCGGGTACAAACATAAAAGAAAATTCATCCCCACTTTACCTGTAGGGGAGGTACCCTATTTTTCACAATTTTATTTTACTATTTTGTCGGCGGGTTTAATATGTATACCAAATTACAGTCTTCTAATACAGTCGGTAACACAATTAAGGTAACAGGCATAATTTTTATGATGTTAGGGTCTTGGTTGGATTTTGTTATATTTTCCTTTTCATCTTGATCGGAGTAAATCATGTGATAGACCAATTTCAGTTAAACTTAAATAACATACATACATAATGTCATTCAGATCAGATTGTTAAAACAGATATATTAGAGAAATGACTAAACATACATATAAGAAAGTTTAATGATTGGAACGCATCTACGGTTTACCTTATGAAATAAACAGAAATGCACACGTGACAGGGAGTGCAGGGAAACGTGCAAAACTATAGATATTTCTTAGTAGAAAGTCCCTTAGTCGCCTTTAACGACTCCCACGGGAAGAGCCGGATTAGTTCTACTCTAACTGAATTTCCCTTTAGACTTTCTCCTATATATATTTATAAATAAAAGCCTGCTACCTTATTTGTGTTCCCGGCTGTACTAATAGCCTATGAGCTAAGCCTCGGAGAAACAGACAGACATGGCGATACTATAAAGGTTCCTTGTTGATTACGGAATCCTAAAAATTACCTTACTGCGAGGTATAGCTAAACATCTCCACCTCCCGTAATCCGCCTACACCCCTCACTAACCTGTCAGAGCTAGCATATGCCATAAGGTCGTATGCGACAGAGCAGTAGGTAACCTACTAGGTAGGTACTTTTTATTTAAAATTAAAACTATCATTAATAAATTGAAGTAATTTAGGACATTTTAGGTGCGTCGGTGACTCAGCGGTTCTCGAATTTGGGAGTCCTGGTTCGATTCCCAGGTAGGCCATGTACCAATGACTTTTTCAATTTAATTTAATTACTTATGTTCATTTATCCGACTGCTCTTAAACGGTGAAGGAAAACGTGCACGCTTGAGAAATAAAAATTCGAAGGCATGTGAAGTCCCCAACCCGCATTGGGCCAGCGTGGTGGACGATTGTCCCATACTCCCTCATTATTCGAGGGAAGGCCTATGCAGTGGGATGTTTACGGGCTGAGATGATGATGATAAGTACATTTTAAGTCTGATATCACTTTATTCAAGTCTTTGTTTTAATATATTTCCATTTTTTATGATAAATTTATCGCGCTCTAATGGAAGGTTAAATCTCAGATACTGCAGTGTGTAGGTACTAGGTGCTTTTATACCTGTATTTTATTCTTTTTCTAGTAGAAAAAAGAAACCTGAATATATCGAGTATTACACTACGGTAGACTATGTACTTAAATAGTTTGAATTAAAATGTTATTCGCATCGATTGACCCGGAACACCCAGTATAGAAGATTTTGAGGCTCATATCGGTCCGGCTTATCTGTAAAACGAGTCATTGTTTTATACACTTTTCGATTGTCTTTCTGTTATACAAACAATCGTGTGAAGCAAAAGGCACCGTTCGTTCGTTTCTACCTTCGGCCTCATCTTCACTTAATATCAGGTGTGATTGAGATAAAGTGCTAACCCGTTATACATAAAAACATGCAAAATGATCTCAAACACATGATAATAAATATTAATAAATATTTCGGACAGTTACACCAATCATACCGCAAATGTGTTGGGTCAGTACGCTTTCACCTTCGACCTCATCTTCACTTAAACATCAGGTGTGATTGAGGGCAAGTAACAACCCGTTGTCATAAAAAAAAACATCTATCCCAAACTAAACAAAACTTGTACTATGGATACTGGATAATGGATAAATTTATATAAATATCAACAAATATAAACATCCATGACTCTGTAACAAACGTTCGCATTCATCGCACAACAATTTACCCCTCGCTTCGAACCCGCAACCATAGGTTTCGTAGGACACTAAACCAATCGGTCGTCTAGTAAATAAATATGACTTTCATAACTTTTGTTAATATTGTAAACAATCAACAAATATTTATTTATATTCATAGGTGTAACAATTACACTTGAGAAAGGTCAGTTTTTGTGAAGCAACCAGACATTCGGAATAAACAGTCTTATTTGAGGAGAAGCCGAAGAAGGTTATTTTTTTTTATGATCAATAGGTAGATGCACAGTAAGTTCGCGTTCTCTATTTGCAATGAGTCGTCTTAATTATTTACCAAAGAACTAAGTACATATGAGTAATAATGAAAAAGGAGGAGAAATATTATCTTCCAATAAGTGATCAATCATAATACGTCGAAAGTTGCCGGTGGGTGCGACGATCATTTTGTGCCAGGATCTCAGACAGTTTTATTGACACTCACGCGCTACAAATTGTGACAAACAATATTTATTTCTGCGCTGTATCACACAAAAGATAATTCTAAATTTAGTAGATCTAACTACGAGTTTTTACAAACCAAGAGCGTTAAATAAAATAAAATTATGCGGATATAAGACTGTCAAGACAAGCAGCAGTGTGTCAAGTGAAGTTCGAGAAAAAGGAACTGGCGATGCAGCAGTCGTGTGTTACACGAACCATTTGCACCTACTTATGACACTTTAATAACTCAAAATATATTTAACCAAGATTAAAGCTTAATCGAGGGGCCAATAATTACTCAAATATCACATTATTATTACTTTTTTGTTACATGTTATCCTCTTTCTGCGGTGACGCACGAAAACTTAAACCGTCTGGTAAAATTTAGTCTTACATGAAATAATCCTTTCAAATAAACAACTCTTAAGCAATGTTTTGTCTGTTAAGACGTTGTTAAGCCGTTTGTTCCAAACCAATTAATTATAGCACAGGGTAAGATAAATAGTAGCAAATATTGTAATCAATACTGTAATTATAGCATAGAGTAAGATAAATAGTAGCAAATATTGTAATCAATAAGTCAAAGTCAAAAATACTATAATTATAGCACAGGCTAAGATAAATAGTAGCAAATATTGTAATCAATACTATAATTATAGCACAGGGTAATCATCATCATAATTAGCAAATATTGTAATCAATACTATAATCATTGATAAACATTATTAATTTTTCCGTTTTCTTTTACGGAAAAAGTACTTTGTTATATTGGAAGGAAATTGTTATAATTACGAATGGGTCTTCTTAATGTTGACGTTTGTTTATCCTAACTATAAATTGTGTTGACCTGTAAGTTGTGGATCAACAATAATTGTTACATCTGATAATAGCATTAAGATTTAATCAGTATTGTTGGTAAGCGTTATAAACTAAAAAAGTAAAGGAAAACGCATTCACAAAATTTTCTAAGCTAAATATCTTCGAAACAGCTTAATCGATTCTCATCAAATATGGCTAATAACCTGTCCTCTAGTCTTTAATATAAAAGAACCGCAATCAAATCGGACTATGCATTATTGATGCTGTATTAGCTACATTCGGAGAAAGTCAAGGTCAAATAATATTTGATATATTATGCTTTATTTTAAAATTAAATTTTTATTAATTTAATTAAATTAAATAAAAAAAAAAAAAAATTAAAATAGTCAGTGTTAGCTACGGGATGTTTGAGGAGCAAGTGGACTGTATAAATTGAATGATAGGCAGATCGCAAGCTAATAATAAAATATTATAGTCAAAAATAACCTAAAATACCACTTCACAGCAAGAGCAGAGAGACAATGACCTCACCATGACATCTACAGAAACAAACAATCTTCAAACTTAAAACTAAAGCTGTCAGGTCTGATTGCCAGTACCGAACAGTCAGATTTTACATTTTTTAAGCTACTGCTTGTTCAAAAGGCAATTTTGTCGTGAGAAGAAGCAAGCGGCAAGAAACTCAAGGGGTTGCTCTTTTAAAAAAGGCACAATAATGTTTCATTATTAATTGTGAAATAGCCTGGCATGCGAACGAGCTGGTGTCCATGGATGTTTATCATCTAAATAGTCTGATATTTTATAATAAGCTTTCTTAATAAGTTTCTGTGGTATAGTATAAAGAATGGATACACACACAAAACTCCATCAAACACAACACCCGTCTTTTTTCGTCAGGGTTAAAAAGTAACAGTGCAAAAACACTTACAAATATCCAACATCCAAGTTAGTAACGGTGACGGGGCGTCTAGTGAAGCAGTCCCTATCCCTGACATACACTTCGGTCTTGGTGGCATTGCCCACTGTGTTCGCCAACACAGTTGAGACGAAACCCTGCACATCTGAAGCGTGGCAGGCGCTGGGCACGCATACTGCCCAGCGGAGAGATTCGCCCCGCCCGGTCCGAATCTGAAATGATAAAAGGGCATGCTCAACGGATTCAATCAAATAGATTTGGGACTAATACCTCACTGTACGTGTCTCTTGTGAAGTGACCACTAGATATACTTAATTTTCTGGCAATGTACAATATTATTGGTGTGTGTGTTACCGTCATTATTAATAATCCAAACTAATATTCAGTGTTGCAGCATGGTTTAATCAAAATCAAATCAAAATCAAAAATGCTTTATTTTGTAGGTACACAGGGTACACTTAAAATAGTCAGATTTTACATTTTTAAGAACAAGCAAGAAACTCGAGAGGTTGCTCTTTTTTTTTAAAAAAAAGGTTTTTATATTACAAAATTATTAATTATTATTTTATATTATAATATATAATTAATAATTGTGAAATAGCCTAGTTCGGCCGGGCCGTTCATGTCCATGAATGTTTATCATCTAAATAATCTGATATTTTATAATAGGCTTTCTTAATAAGTTTATGTTTTATAGTATCTTTAAATTTATTGAAAGGAAGATTTTGTATATCAACAGGAACCTTATTAAAAAAGCGTATACATAACCCTTTGAATGAATTACTGACTTTGAGGAGGCGACTTTAGTGCCCTGCAAGTTTATCTTTATTTTTATTGACATCATGTTTATCACTATTTTTTCCTAAATGGTGCTATATTAATTTTATGGGGTAACTCCTTAGATGCAGGACCTTGTAACGGTTGATCGAATGCCGACTACATTACGAAGTTAGTTTTAAATAAAAATTGTAATGATGAAAAATGTCCGCAATGTACTCGGATATCTCTCAACCTTTCTTCTATCAAACGTTTTTCGGAGTAGTATAATTCGGTATACCATTGTACACCCGTAAACAACTATTTAAAAGGAAAAAGTTTTGCCTTTATTAATAATAATAAATAAATATTTCGGACACTTACACCAATCATCTAGTCCCAAACTAAGCAAAGCTTGTACTATGGATACTAGATAACGGATAAACATACATAAATATTTATTTAAACATCCATGACTCAGGAATAAATGTTCATATTCATCACACAAACATTTACCCGTCGCGGGATTCGAACCCGCAACCGTTGGTTTCGCTGACAGGGTCACTATCCACTACACCATTCGGTCGTCAAAATTTTGCCTTTGCCTGCCTTATATTTCAATGAGGTATGTTTAGTTGTCAAAAAACGTCAACACAAACTTCGTTCGGAATGTAGAGGCAGAGTGCCGCCCAAAGATAATGCGAATAAACTAGTACGACAAGCTAAATAGCCATTTATAAAAGGAATTGTTTGTGTATGGCAATTACTTTATATATGACAAACTACCAGTTGAAATAACGAAGTTGAATTATAACAAATTTAGAACAGTACTTTTTGAATATTTGTGTGAGTGTGGGTTTTAATCTGTACAAGAATTTTTAAATAAAGAACTCTTATTGACATTTCGAATGCAATTTCTTTATGTTTAATATTGTATTCTGAATTTTGAATTTTGACATCTTCTATTAATTAATGTTTGGTTTGTTTGTCGACCTGTTTGGTGTAGTGGTTAGAAACTCTGACCACTATACCTAAAGGTTGCGGTTCGAATCCCGCAAGGGGCATATTATGTTTGTATGATGAATATACGGACACGTGTACCCGAGTTATGGATGTTTTCATTTATAATAAGTATTTATTTAGAAAAAAAATATTTATGTAGTATATCAACCATCTGGTATCCACAACACAAGCCTATCGTTGCTTAAAGTGGAACTAGATGGCGCTGTGTGTATGTCCAAGGATATTTATTTATTGTGTGTATTATGTATTTATGTATGTTGGCTTGTTTATTTTGTATAATTTAAATTATTATATATAAATAAAATTAACTTAACTATTATTAGTCGTTGATTTATATTAAATATTTGCACGTCATTGCATGATGACGGAACATGACTATTCTGAGGACTATTTCTGATTGACAACACCATGTTTATTCTAAACATCAGTCTCATGTTTTGGCAAATAAATATTCATTTCATTGCAGAAACGGAGATTGCGAGTGGCATAATCTATTCAATGTAATTATATATTCTATGCTTAGTTCAAATATTGGGTCTTTACCTATGAAATTGAGTTTTTTTCTTCGTTAATCATATGTACCAATTTTGTTTGCTATATCCAAATTTCTTTTTATTTGGAAAATGGAATATTTTTTCAAGGTTTCACATGAAATATTTTTTTAATTTCTTTTCATGTGCTTCCCATAATCATTTCTTAGATTCGCTGAAACTTTTAAAAAGCGGTTACTTTTAAAAAATAACGCTGCCTATACTTAACTTAATGTTATCCGATAATACACACAAAGCTAAATTTGCCGTTTTTTTTTGGGAACGGCAAATCCAAATTAGCTAAATTTGGATTTGCCGTTCCCAAAAAAAAACAAAAATGTTTGTATGGAGAAAACAGTCATAATGAAATTCTTCATACAAAAAGCCAATTTCATAGGTAAGGACCTAATATTTCTCTAGCTAGCTTCTGCTGTCTAGCAGTAGCAATACAAATAGCATTCATGTGTAACGGCCATCGAATGTACTCGATGGTGTCGACTGCTTCAGATAAGATAGCTGTCCCTTCATAAGTGGTGTGGGGGCTTTGAGAAAGCGCGTATTCCCACTTGCCTTACCTTGAATTATTCCCTAAACCATTGTGCATATTTAAAAAATACCTGTTGCAAAAGCAAAATACTTATTCGAAATTCAATCTTTCGCCGCATATGACTGTAGTCCACAGAGAAAGGGTGTTTTTTTTTCCTCTATTGGTTCGTCCGTTTGTGCATCGACCTTAAATAACATTAGTGATTATCGAGTTCTGAGAAACTAAATTATGTTATCTGCTGTTGTTAGTCTTTTTATGCACATTGAGTTAGCTCTTGATAAACACTGTGACGAGGTGTTCAACCTCGACTTCTTTTTTTATTCTTCTCCATCCAATGATTTTTTAAATTTAATTAGACTTATGTGCATTTATCCGATTGCTCTTAAAACGGCGAAGGAATACATCGTGAGGAAACCTGCATGCCTCAGAAATAAAAATTCAAAGGCATGTGAAGTCCCCAATCCGAATTGGGTCAGGGTGGTGGACTATGGCCCATACTCCCTCATTGTTTACGGGCTGATGATGAATAAATAAAAAAAAAACAGATCGTTGATGGTGGTGATCTCAAAATATTTGTGTTTAACAATCAATTAAATACTACTGAGCAATTTTGAGTAAAAAAATATGTCGAGATGTGAAATGTGAACGCCCTGCCTTTACAAATAACTGTCATCTGTGAAAGCAAATATAGATTTCCATTAAAAATATGAATTCTGATAAAGATTGCCTTCATCTTTGTCGAGACTTTTCATTTGAACACCTACAAATTGAAATTTTTAACCGCCTCCGTGTCTCAATGTAAACAACATTGAGTTTACGATTTGGAGGTCGCGGGTTCGATCCCCAACGGGGTACATGTGTACTCGGTTTTGTTGGTGGTAGGGCATTATAAATGTCCACCTGGCTAGCTACCACCATCTTATCTAAATTTGCCGCCAAGCAACAGTGTTAATAGCATTGTTGTGTTCCGGTTGTCAGAGATAAGATATCCAGTCCTCCAAATGTGTTGGCGTTTCCGGGTCAGTACACTTCCAACTTCGACCTCATCTTCACTTAACATCAGGTGCGATTGTGGTCAAGTACCAACACGTTGTGCATAAGAAAAAGTTATATTTTATTCGTTTTGCTCGCATTTACAAAGTGCAATGTGTCTAAAACTTATTCATAGACTAGAGAAAAAGAACTATGCCTAAGTAATGCTTGCGTGATTTTCCTTGTTTTGTTTATTACTGTTATGCAATAAAGACTATTTCTTTGTAGTTTTGTTTCGTAAGTTATGTGAATAACATTTGAAATCGTCATGATATACAATTTAAATAAATAATAAATAAATAAAAGGTATTTATTCATCACAAAAAAGAAAAAAACACAAGCATACATAGAATCGAGAACCACAGTATTGTGATGAATGGGTAGGGACTCAGCAGTGTTGCTGATTTTCAGTCCCCCCCTGTAGAGTAGTTGCTGCCACCAAAGACAGTATGGGCGACTTTCCAATGGCTAACGATTTTTGTTACATATATTTTTGTTTTTAAGTTTAGGCGTGGCTCTGGACAACGTAGAAATTAAATTAAAATGTAAGAAATAAGAGGCCCCATCTGTTAGCGCCATCTTTCGAGCCACTTTGAACCACCTTACTAAGCGATCAGAAAATCGCCCACTAGAACTAAAAAAAAAATTAAAAAAACTAATATTATTAGCATAATAAAGTACAAATAGTTTAAATTTTCCTGTGGCCATTATCGTTCATTCACTAGGCTGAGTCCCCAGAGAAGAACGATCAAGAAACTCAGTGGTTACCCTTTTTAAATAAGTATTTTTACAATTTATGATTCGGCAAAGTAAAAAAAAAAAAAATAATAGACTGAATTTCGCCGAGCGGTTCATATCTACGCATTCTTAACATTTGGATAACTTTAAATAACCAGCCAAGTGCGTGTCGGGCCATGCAGTAGGCATAGGGTTCCGTAGTTGCCAATCACAAATACGCTGACTAAGAAAGGTGCTTTTGTTATGTAAAGATGTGTATGTAAATATATGAAATCTATTCACGTAGTTTGTATCTGCATTCCTATTTAATACTGCACAACCTGCCTATTTCAAATGTCCTGTCCTTATACCCAGCTTGCCTGGAAGAGATCGCTTTTAGTGACAGGTTCGCCAAATTGTACATTTTATTCTTACCACTTTTCTGAAACTGTATTTTCTTTTCTGTTGTGCAATAAAGTGTATTTGTATTGTATTGTTTAATAAATAATTTTCACCGGAAAGTACATTTTACAAGTTTTTGACGACCTGTTTGGTGTAGTGGTTAAAAATTCTGACTGCTATACCAAAAGGTCGCGGGTTCGAATCCCGCTATGGGCATATGTTTGTATGATGAATACAGACATGTGTTCCCGAGTTATGGATGTTTTTCATTTATTTATGTATTTATTTACAAAATAAATGTATTTGTGTAGTTTATCAACCATCTGGTATCCATAATACAAGCCTAGTTGCTTAGTGTGGAACTAGATGGCGCTGTGTGTACGTGCAAACATATTTATTTATTTATTTTCGGGTATTACTCCTTAACTTGTAATGCCTATTTGACTGTAATAGTTTTCCTTTTGATTTCATTAAATAAACCTACTGCTTCGTTTTCACTTATCCAATAAAATTAGAAAAAAACATAATCGCACCTTTTTTGCTTCTTCTCCTTGAGGCCATTTTATGGTGGCTAGGCAGTACTGACCCTCGACGGCCACTCCTCCATCGTTCGCCTCGTCGATGCCTACGCACTCGTCGAAGTTGCCGAGGTGATACGATGACCCGAAGAGCAGACCTTGGGGCGACTTCGCTGATGCGTCGAACACTGGAAAGTTCATATAAAGGTATACATTCATATTATATCAGTATACAATGTTAGAAAGATAAACATCTAAATAGCAAATAAAAATTAATTAAGAATAAGAAAACTTTATTTGATCCATTAGCCAAGTTAAGCAATGACTGGCGCGGTTAGTCCTTGGATGGGTGACCACTAGGTTCTACCAAAAAAACATCTATAGATGGGCACATTTTAACGGGGCGATGGGTTTCATTGCCTGTCACATGTGCATTTCTTTAAAATTCGTGGATGTTGTTTCAAGCATTAAACTTTAAGGTTTGGGATATCTCTGACCACCTCATTTGGGATAAATGCCGTGTATGTGTCTCTAAATAATTAAGATTGAATCCGTTCAATCATACAAACGGAATGTCACCCAACATAATTAATCTGTAATTCTGTATAGACCAATGTTACATATAACGAGCTCATCAATCTCATCTCTTTGTTTCTTAACAAAGGCATGCGACTCGCGGAAAACGCCCGGTCCTTGCGTGCGTCCTCGCTGACATAATGGCTTCCCTGTATAGTACCATTGACAGTATAGTCATTTATAGATCCATCTTCGCCGATGTCTTCACTAAATTCGTATTCGGAAAGTTGGAAGATTTTTGAGGCGTTGAACGAGAAAATTATAGACTTTCGGCTTGTTTATTGGTGCTTGCAAGAAACTACATGAACATAGCAGGTCGGTGGCTCAGTGGAGGTGACACAGTCTCCCAATTTAGGAGGTCCAGGTTCGATCCCCAGGCAGGCCAATGAGTTTTTTAATTTTATTTTAATTACTTATGTGCATTCATCCGACTGCTATTAAACGGTGAGGGAAAACATAGCGAGGAAACCTGCATGCCTGACAAATAAAAATTCAAGGTCATGTGAAATATACGGTTGGGGTTCGAATTCCGCTAGGGGCATATGTTTGTGTGGTGAATACGGACATGTGTTCCCGAGTCATGGATGTCTTAATTTATAATATGTATTTATTTACAAAAAAAAATGTATTTATGTAGTATATCAACGATCTGGTATCCACAACACAAGCCTATAGTTGCTTACTGTGGAACTAGATGGCGCTGTGTGTATGTCCAAGGATATTTGTTATTTATTATTACAGCATACATCTTGAATATTACAAAATCTGTGACCTTATTGCTAATAGCTCTAGCTCAGCTTCCAGGAAAACCTTAGGGTTACAAGAGAGGGGTTTGCACTAATCGTAGCAAACTTTAGTAACTTATTAGTAATCTGTGGCAATAGATACATTTGTTAACGTAATTATTAGGTATATTTGTAGTTAGGTTGTTATGGTCGCCGCGGGGTTTCCGCGGGTATACCTCCCGTTAGGAAAAGGGAGTCTCACATAACCGTCTCCCCGACTGCTTAGTATAGGTATATTTGTTATAGTACCTTGTCTTAAAGATATATATTATGCTGCCAAAACTTGGCAAAATAACGGACGCCTGTAAAGTTCCACTCTATCTTCGTAGTGTATCATTAGATCTTAACCAAAACAACAATATTCATGTTTGGCCACATCGTTACTTTCCATGAGAGTGATGGGTTAGGGGATATTGTGGTCAAACGTGTATACATTTCTACATAAAAAAAAACAATAATCAAAATCGGTTAAAAATTGTCGAAAATATGGGTGAACATACATAAAAAAAAACGAGGGTTTCGGGTTAGGGGATATTGTGGTCAAACGAGTATACATTTCTACATAAAAAAAAAAACAATAAGCAAAATCGGTTAAAAATTGACGAAAATATACATAAAAAAATACATAGAGACGAACATAGTACCTCTTCCCTTTTGGGAGTCGGCTTTTTTTTCATGCACATCGGGTTAGCTCTTCACCTCAATCACACCTGATGTTAAGTGAAGATGAGGCCGAAAGTGGAAGCGTACTAACCCGGAAAAACTCCATCCTATTTGGAGGACTGGCTATCTTGTCTCTGACAACCGGAAACAAAAATGCTATTAACATTGCTGTTTGGCGGCAGATTTAGATAAGATGGTGGCAGCTAGCCCGGCGGACATTTAAAATGCCCTATACCACCAACTAAACCGAGTACTAAACATGTTTACATTGAGCCACAGAGGCGGTTAAAATACATAAACTAACCTGACAACGAACAAGCAAAGGAGAAAACGAGAGGAATTTATTGAAGGAAGTGCGCTTTGACGTCCGCTTTGAATGCGTTTATTAACTCTGGATTTCTAAATAGTCCTTAAAGAACTTAGTTCATTTTCTCACATTCATGTTTTAGTGGGATATTTATGTATTTTCACTTCCAAGGTTTAGACAGATGGCTTAAATTAGCATGTAGATAAGTGTACAAGAGAATGACGTCACGAAATAACAGTACAAATAGAACGCGTTCTTACGTACGCTTGCAGACACATCTCTACGTCACAGAAACCAGGCACCTATATGTACCTGGTATCGGGTGATAATGTACATATTATACAATCAATTTGCACATCATCCACTTCCCAATTTGGTGCAATAATGATGCAAATAGTTAGCAAGTTTGGTCTCATGCGCAGTTATGCCTTAAAACCATGTTTAGAGTTTCGCAGGAATTTGACGGGTGGAGGTGTCACGCTTATATGAACTTGCGCGACATGTAGGTACTAAAATATAGTATAAAAACAAAATATAGTATAAAGACTTCACAGATTAGAAAAATTTTTTAAAAATCTGGCACCCGGGTTGTTGGTCCGTTTTCTCAACTACCGATGAGAACTGAGGAGTGTTATGCGTTTGACCGCGTTGTGTGTATCCAGTGTTTACTTAACAGTACGGTTTTTTTTATATTTAAGCTCAAGCTAGGGGAAAGTTTTTTAACCATGTGTAACAAAAATAGGTGTATCGAAGTTCTCTAACTTTTTACAGTGGCTTTAGACATATATCTGGATAAAATTATTTAATCAATCAACTACCTAAATACTCTATGTATAGTACAATAACCAACTACTACATAAAATATTACACAATGCTATTAACATTGCTGTTTGGTGGCAGACTATAAGATGGTAAACCAGGCAGACATTGAAAATGCGTTACTACATACCAAGCCGAGCACTATAAACATGTACCCCGCTGGGAATCGAGCCCGCGACGTCCGAATCGTAAACCCCAATAAATCTTAAGACTTTATTTAAAACATGAATTAGAACAACAAAGAAATCGATCTTATAAACGCAAAAAGGAAAATATCTTTTCATATCGCCTCGCCACGGAACAATATAGGTTTTACGATTCGAAGCTCGCGGGTTCGATCCCCAGCGGAGTACATATTTAGTACTCGGTTTAGTTGGCGGTAGGGCATTTTAAATGTCTGCCAGGTTATCTTGATAGCTAGCCAGGCAATGTTAATAGCATTGTTGTGTTCTGATTGTCAGAAATAAGATAGCCAATTCACTAAATCAAAATAAAACCCCATCTGGTTTTCAGGGTCTACGGTTCCACCTTCACTCAACGTCAGGTGTGGTTGAGGTCAAGTGCTAGTGCACGTTGTACATAAAAATACAAAATGTGCCAATTATGGGAACTCTTTTGTATGGGAAACGAAGTTCCCATTGCTGTGTTAAAACAAATTCAAAGTGTGTAAAGGCTTATTACTGATGATTTACTTTGTTACTAGCGATTTGGTTTCCAATAAGTATCTAAAATTGCAGCATATGCAACCTTGGCCATGTGCGTTGAATTTATGCATACAGCACTCTTAATGTTACGACACATGCGCACAACGTACAGCGTGACTCAATCCTGCGCTGCTTTTAAATTCCAGTTAGTAATATTATTAAAATAGTTGTATAGTTCATCTTGGCACGGCCATCATCACCAACTTGAAATCTGACGTTATAGAAAATTAATCGATAACTTGTCGTTTGTCATAAAATATCAGAATTTGTCAGCCCGGTGTTTAGAAAATATAGGGGTGTATTGGTGGCCCGGTCAAAATGAGCGCTCATCCTGGAACGGCCACCTCGTATTGCCAAACCGCAGCACGGAGCTAAGATCTGATAACACCAATAATCAGTCACAAAAAGCATAATATTGGTATTGGTGGCCGTGCCTTGTTGAGCTCTCATCCTGGCAATCACCTTAATATCTCCAAAACTACAAGTCCTAGCAAAGATTTGATTACACCAGCAATATATCGCTAGTTTTCATAAACAGTATTTGTCCTAATAAACTATAACAAAGATTTCGAGTTGGTAATGGTGGCCATGCCACGATGAGCCATACAAAATTAGTTTTTGTATTTTTTTTTATGCACAACGGTATGGTACTTGACCTCAATCACACCTGATGTTAAGTGAAGATGAGGTCGAAGGTGGAAGCGTACTGACCCGGAAACCCCAACACATTTGGAGGACAGGCTATCTTATCTCTGACAACCGGGACACAACAATGCTATTAAAACTTGCTGCTTGGAAGCAGATTTAGATAAGATGGTGGTAGCTAGCCAGGCGGACATTTAAAATGTCCTACCACCAACCAAACCGAGTTTTTGTATCCAAATGATTTTCGATTTTTAATGCCGTGGAACTTGATAAGAATAAGAATAATGTTTATTCAGAAAATGTTACATAGTTGAAACTAAATATGTTAGGCTATACTTAGTACCACTAATACAAAACCTTTTACAAAAAAGTTTGATACCAAACACCTTCATGTGGTCAAAGAAGTCTCTACGCTTTGCTTCAACTTTCTCACTCAATTCTTCCCCCCAAAAGTTGTGCCAAAGAAGGAAGGTTGGAAGTAATTTTGAAATTCGTATCAGGATTAATAAATAGACATTAAAAACGATTTACGGCTCTGCGACTCAATCAACAACGTCGGGTTTTTTTTGATCGATCGATTTCGGTCACCTTACCACCGCCCAGGTGGTAAGCCTTCTATTTTTGGACAAATATTACTATACTATTTTGTATGACACCTATGTAAAAATTAGCTCAATAAATACCTGTCTGACTCGCTATTACTATTCTAGATTTACCGCACAAAGCAGTGTGGATAACATTGACAATGTCAACTGCTTAAGTTTCAAATAACCTACACAATAAGTTTAAGATGGTTTCAACTTCTTGCTCGACGACCTGTTTGGTGTAGTGGTTAAAAACTCTGACTGCTTTACTGAAAGGTCGCGCGTTCTAATCCCGCTAGGGGCATATGTTTGTATGATGAATACGGACATCATATACCCATGTACCAGAGTTATGGATATTTTTCATTTAGATATGTATTTATTTACAAAAAAAAATGTATTCATGTAGTATATCAACCATCTGATATCCATAATGCAAGCCTAGTTGCTTAGTGTGGAATTAGATGGTGATATGTGTTATGTGCAAAGATATTAATTTATTTAATTTAACTTCGGCTCCTTTCTCGAGACGTGATGGAATAATTAATGCTATAACCAAATATCTTGTAAATATTGACTAAGACACACTGAATGGTATGGTACTAACAATAGTATAACAACTGGTATGTGGGCAAACTGACACTTTACATTTTACCTTAATAGACCTTTATCACCTATTTAAGAACAATTTCCATTCATATAGCGAGACTCCTCCACGACCATTTATCTTACAGTAGTATTGGCACACGCGGCCGCACGACCACCGTAAGACTCCCAGTATAAATTGGTCTAGCGGCGTTCATATTTCCGATAGCGTCGCGCAGCCATCTTACACTGGTAGTGTTACTGACAGCTTGCTGTTGACAAATTCTCAGTACAAAATCAGTATTTTATGAGACAAGACTTCCTCCTGCTAATTTACCCCCGTTGATATTCCTTTGATCGCTTTTCGCTTGACCTCCCCTTTATCCTCTAATGCAATGGAATTGGAGAAGTCTATTTAAAAACTCGGTCCAAATATCTGTCTTCTTGTCAAGTCAAGTCAAAAATGTTTTATTTTGTAGGTACACAGGGTACACTTAAAATAATCAGATTTTACATATTTAAAGCTACTGCTTGTTCAAAAGGCAATTTTCCCCTGAGAAGAACAAGCAAGATACTCGAAGGATTGTTCTTTTAAAAACAGGTTTTTATAAGGCATAAAAATAATTCATTATTAATTGTGAAATAGCCTGGTTATGTGAACAAGCTTGTTATATCCATGAATGTTTATCATCTAAATAATCTGATATTTTACAAAATGCTTTTGTAATAAGTTTCTGTTTTATAGTATCTTTAAATTTAATGAAAGGAAGATTTTGTATATCAACAGGAACCTTATTGAAAAAGCGTTTACAATAACCCTTTGAATGAATTACTGAATTTGCGGAGGCGACTTATGTGACCAGCAAGTTTATCTTTATTTCTTGTATTGACATCATGTTTATCACTATTTTTCCTAAATAATGCAATTTTTTTTTGTCGTATATGAGATTTTCAAAAATGTATCTGTGACGAAAAGGTTAGAATGTTATATTCTTTAAACCTCTCTCTAAGTGACACTGCAGGTGTCAATTGAATAATTGCTTAATTTGTAAAACAAAGATTGTATTTATATCCGCGGCATTTCCCCAAGCAAGATACCATAAGACATTTACATTGCAACTAGAATACTTAGTTGTATATATGTAAGTGCCTAGACAAAAACATATTGTTGTCTAGGCACTTACATAATACAGTTTTTACCTAAGTTTTTCTCTTTCTTTTGTGTGTACAAATGCGTGCTTTTCTATAAAGCCACTTAGTCGTTTCCTTCACCGATTTAAGAGCAATCAGAATAATGCACATAAGTAATTAAATTAAATTTAAAAGTCATTGGTACATGACCTGCATAGGAATCGAACTTATTGGTGACCGTGTCATATCAGCAGCCAAACTGTGGGAGTTCAGGGAAATCCACGGATTTGTATACCCACATATTTACTATGAATGTACATAATAAATGTTTAGTATTGACTGTATTCTAATACAGGTACGCTAGAAAATCTCACATAGAGTTAAGCTCACTTTTTGTATACATTAAGTGTCCTCGTACATAGGTATGTAAGTACATAATATATCAATAAAGTGTTAAACAAATTAAATAATTAATGTTACTTTATTTTACCCACGTGTTATTCCTTGATGATTGGGAATCATATGCTATATGACACCTAGGAAGTACAATCAGCACAAAACGAGGGTTATCAATTTTATATTATACTGTGTCATATGGTTCCTGTGGCTGTCCAAAAAGGCGACTAGGGGATTTTACACCAAACACAACTTGCACGATTCGGTGAAAGGTTCAACCCTGTCACACGTGTAAAAAAGTCTAAACAACATTTTGAATGTAGGATACAGTAATCTTCATGGTTCTACTAAACGTGATTCTCTGAAAAACTACATCGCTTCACAAGATGCGTTTCTGTTATATTTCGAATGGTGAATCATGCATGGAAGACCACCCAGAAGCGGTGAATCATGGAAGCCGACAATCTTTTTGTGATTTTTACACAGCTAGTGAAATAAGATAGGCAACCAAGCAAGCACGACTTTCCGTCTTGATAAGTGCGAATTTTTTAATCTAAGATGTCCTGTGCTGATTAAACAGTTAATAAATAAGTGGGCGGCGGTGATTGTTCTCCATCAGGCGACCCGCATGTTCGTTTGCCGCCTTCTCATATATATAAAAAAAAAAGCTCCTTAAATTTTGTAGTGGTAGAGCCACGCTGTAAGCTATTAGCTTGCAGCATGAATGGGCCGGCTCGACCGGGGAAGTACCACCCTCTCGCAGAAGACCGACGTCTGAGTAGTGGCATTTTGCCACTGCGCTTCGTCCGGTGAGCGAGAGCGCCGGAGGCCCACCTTCCAGTCTCTCTCCATAATGGTAGCGGTATTTAAAGAGTTAGTACCCCAGGAGGGTACCAGCACTGCTGGAGAATCCCTCATCGCTCAGGCTGCCCTACTTATTCTGGGGTGGACACCTTCCGCAAAGGCCGGCAACGCATCTGTGACCCTTTTGGTGTTGCGGGTGCCCATTGGCGGCGGTGATTGCTTTCCATCCGGTGACCCGCATGCTCGTTTGCCGCCCTCTCATATAAAAAAAAAAAAAAAAAATTAAGAAAAAAATAGTCAATAGTCCTGATCGAGTATTTAGTAAGACAAGCCGGGCTTTTGGACCAATCTTGATTACGAGCTACTTTCCCCAAGGAACCATAGCCGATTTCCGCCGAAAGTCCAACTTCCATAGGTGCTAAAGGTGGTTTCAGAATGTTTGCTTTATATGGGTAATCGAAATTTTTTTTATTAGTTGTTCGTAATCAGGAGTAGAGTCCCCAGTAAAGAGGAATTACAGGAATTAAATTTCACCCTGTATGTAGGTACAGCCACTGAGACCACCACACATAGTTCTTGACGTTATGTAAATATGTATGTTTAATATACTTGCTTGACGAAGTTTCTGCTATTCGATAAGATTTTGAATATAATTTCTGGCGGCGCAGCCTACGTACCTACTCTTCAAGTTCATGGTTAGGTGTATTACTTATACGTTATGTATCTGATAGGGTTATCTAATTTCTGGCTCGGTAATTTGACGATTATCATTGATCAGCGTCACCAATGACGATAACAATGAAGTTACATAATAGACCCACTAATAGACGACGCATTCGAAATGTTTAGTAGTCTCCATTTAAAATGGTTGTGACATAAGGACGGACCAACATGACGTCATGTCACGGAACATGATTGCGGAACCTTAATTTTATAAGATAGTATCAATTAAAATTATAAAAATAAATAAAATAAAATATCCTTAGACATACACACAGCGCCATCTAGTTCCACACTAAGTAACTATAGGCTTGTGTTGTGGATACCAGATGGTTGATATACTACATAAATACATTTTTTTTTGTAAGTAAATACTTATTATAAATGAAAACATCCATAACTCGGGTACACATGTCCGTATTCATCACACAAACATATGCCCCCAGCGGGATTCGAACCCCCAATTTTTTGGTATAAGGGCCAGAGTTGCTAACCACTACACCAAACAGGTCGTCTAAACTACGTACGTACTAAAATTTATACGTTTTAATAAATGAATATTAAAAATGTATGAATTACATAGGTACGTAGGATATGTTACCATATTTACGATACGATTTATGAAATTATACGAATAGAATGTTGTTGGTTAGGTACGGCAACTGTCAATTTCCTTATCAGCTTGCCCCCCTAGAGAAATGTTTAGCTTACCCTAAGCACTACATTAATTCTCTGCCCCTAACCCTAAGGTATTATTCGCCATGGGGAACCAGAAGAAAATGATTTAAATTTTAAAACCCACGCCAAAATGTCATTTGTTAAGAAAATATTAAAATCTAGAACCCTAATTAAACATAACTCTGAAATAATGAAAAAAACCACATCTGTATCGGTTTAATCGTTTCGGAGAAATATACTGCATCGCCCCGTGATAGTAACAATGGTATGTATACATAAGAATCCGCTCTGAAATGATACCTATGTACCTAATGCAGTTAACGGCCTCAAAATCGGTTCCACGGTTTTGGAGAAATTGGTAACAGATATACAAACAAACACACAGACACACTACCTCTAACCCCAAAAGTATATAGGTACCTTCTTTGTTACGTCGCGGGTAAAAAATATTTAAAATCCCAACTAATATTATAAATGCGAAAGATTGTATGTGTATGTATGTTTGTTACCTCTTCACGCATAAACGACTAGACGGGTTTAGATGAAATTTTGTTAGTAGACAGATTAGGACCTGGATTAACATATAGGCAAATTTTTTGCTGAACCAGTTTTGATGAAATCGCACGAAGTCGAGGGCGGAAAGCTAGTTTAAAATAAATTGGATACCAGCTGATATAATATATGTCGCGCGGCATTAAATTCATATTTCCAATTTCAAAATCGACGAACTGAATAAACTGGTTCTAATGAAACTTAAGCAAGATGTAACCGTCTAAATAGTTAATAGAGAACGTTTTCGACAAATAGAATTGTAACCAAATTGAGACTGATTTAAACTTACCCAAAATAACAGAGAAATCTTTAAAAAAAATTGTTATCTCTCTTTTGTCAAAATCATTCTCCGTCGATTCTAATGAAACTTTAGCTGAATACGTAAATGAAGAAAAATAAAAGAAGTCGAACGTTCAACTGCGTGCAGTTGCAGTCCGTCTGATAGCAGATTAAGCCTCACTTACAAGGTTTTTAATTTGGTACTAATTATATTTCGAGCGGCAAATCGATGGATGCAGGTCGTTTTCAACCGGTTGCTCTGGAACTCCATAGTAAGTCTATGTTCAGCAATGGATGTCCTGTAGCTGATGTGATGATAATGATAAATAAATTAATATTTGGTGCACTTACACCAATCATCTAGTCCCAAACGTGTTGGGGTTCCCGGGTCAGTACGCTTCCACCTTCGACCTCATCTTCACTTAACATCAGGTGCGATTGAGGTCAAGTACGAACCCGTCGTGCATAAAAAAAAAAAAAAAAAACTAAGCAAAGCTTGTACTAGCGATACTAGATAACGGATAAAAATAGATAAATATTTATAAAAACACCCATGACTCGGGAATAAATGTTCGTATTCATCATACAAACATTTACCCCTCGCGGGATTCGAACCCGCAACCGTTGGTTTCGCTGACAGGGTCACTATCCACTACACCAATCGGTCGTCGATGATGATGGCTCTATTTAATAATTAATAGCAACTAGGGCGCTTCCATGGTACCAAATTTAGCGACCGAACGTAAACGTGCGACGGTTGAAATAATGGACTCTATCATTATGATAGGTAGACTTGCTCTCGACTGTACATATTGTATAATATTAGTTCTTAGTTCGCACTTACATGACATGTGGAACATATTGTATGAAACGCATATGTTGTCATTGTAAGCAAATATTATCGTCAAATACTCTGTGTATGATCATTGGAAATAATAGATAAGGAATTACCAACGATTATCCGAATATTCACTCAGATCATTGGCAATATACAGGGCAATATCAAAATTTACCTTTAAATAAATTCAAAACCATCATAAAACAGACATTATTTACCAAAGGCTACTATAAAATTTCTGACTATCTGGATGATAAGCAAGCATGGACATAGACCGCTCGGCGATATTCAGTCTAATTATACAATACAATATAATTGTAAACCAGACTTATTTAAAAGAGCAACCCTTGAATTTGTTGCTCATTCTTCTCTGGGGAATCAGCTTTGTGAATGAGCAATAATGTCAAAAACTTTAATAATAAGATAAAAAATGTGACGTTTTCAAGTGATAATTTTTATCCTACGAAATCAATAATTTTTTTGGATTTTGATTTTGTGCAATCTCCAGTCACATGCACCAGCTTTATCTTTCGAGTTTACAAGACTAATTACAAACACGAATATAGTTTTTACTCATTTGGATTTTACCAAAAAAACGAGCAAAATTTTGTAGGTTTATCTTATAATTTATCAGTACCCGTATGTGTTTAATGACCTGTGTCCGTACGTCATCTGGAGGCTCCCCTTGAAACCAACGGCTACGGCCCATACTGAAGACCTTATTTGCTGCAAGTTGCAACTAAGACAATTATTATCAAATAGGTACCATAATTTACAGTAAAGCCTTTAAACAAGCGTTGCAGTTGTTTTGAAACTGTTGCCGTAACTTGGTTTCATTTTTTTTTAACACTTTATTGCATATATACTAATTTATTTAAGATAGATTTTTAAATTTACTACGATCTATGATATATATATATATATATATATTTAATGTTTGACTGGATTCACGTTTGACCACAATCTCACCTGATGGAAAGTCACTATGTGGTCGATGATGAGGCATGCAATCCCAGTCGATGCCTACCGTTATAAGTAATTTAAATGTGTTGGAAGTAATAATAGGGCATAAGCATTTCTCTGTCAGTCAGCATGTCCAAGCTACTGCCGCTTCGGAAAAGGAAATCTGTTGGAAAAGAAGCGGTGAAAGAAACCCGCAGGAACATTGTTCATTTTTTAAATAAAATTATAATTGCTATTACAAGTGTATAGATTTTGGGGGCTGGGTGAAGTATACAAGGGTCTTTGTCATTCAGGTACCTAGTCAATAATTTAGTAATAACCTTTTTTTACCCAACAGCCCCTAAAAGGGGAGTAATGTTTATCGAGTTATGTTTGTACCTAAACGGCTCGACCGATTTTAAAGCGCAGAGTGTCGCTCGATTCGTCTTGATCTCTAGAATGTCATAGGATACATTTCATATTAAAAAATCTAACATGGAGCCGGCAAAATACCACATATTTATATGCTTTCGGGTTTTTTGGTTTTTAACTGATGATGATGACGACCGATTGGTGTAGTGGATAGTGACCCTGTCAGCGAAACTAACGGTTGTGGTTCGAATCCCGCGAGGGGTAAATGTTTGTGTGATGAATATGAACATTTTTTCCCGAGTCATGAATGGTCATATAAATATTTATGTGTTTTTTTTTCCGTTATCTAGTACCCATAGTACAAGCTTTGCTTAGTTTGGGACTAGATGATTGGTGTAACTGTCCGAAATATTTATTTATTTATTTCTATAACTTGGTTATATTCTGAGGTATAAAAAGGTTATAAAAGCGTATACAGTATTTCCGCAAACCGCCGATAGATCCTAGATTAATAACAAGTTCCGAAGTCCTAGTAAACCAATAAAATCGCTGCGATCAGCGATTTCCCCGCATCCATAACACATTAGTAGTCTCCGCAAGCTCGGCCTTGGCGCTCGTCACGAATGCCTAAGCAGACATTTGGAAGCCATACCACCTGAGACTCGAAAAGATGGCCGCTTCGCTCGCTGCATTCAGATAGAACATCGCTCGCACTGTGATATTGACCTAAATTGTGTAAGTTTACGTTTGCACCTAATAAGGTTGATTGGACGGATTTTACTCGATTACTTCATGTTCATTGGTATCATACTAGCTATATTGTGTTACATGTTAAACACTAGTGTTGCCGCTCGATAGTTCACTATCGATGGTCTATCGATAAATTATTGATAATTTAAGAAAAAACAATAGTATCGATAGTGTTGATAGTATTAATATCACTTTTCGTGCATTCCTATCGGAAAACAACAGTAATAACGATAGCATCGAGCCTTGACAACGATTAAACTATCGATAGTATCGATAGTATTTCATTTTAATATTACACAAACATTTACATTTTAATATTACATCGTCAGTACCGGTGTTATCGATAACTTTGAATAATCGATTGTTACCTTTATTTCAATATTATCGGTTGCGTTTATACTGGCAGGTAGGAAGAACAGAACGAAGCAACCATTTAGAAACATGCGAATAGCGATGACTGTCATTTCGTTTGTTTGTAAACGCTTTATTGTACAAAAAGGCAATACATTAATTTTGCATTGATACAGAATTTGAGTACAACGACGGTAATTTTATAAACTCGTTAAACCTTGTAATCTTGCATATAGTAACCGATATTATTGAAATAAAGGTAATTGATTGTACAAAACTATCGGATACTATCCTATACTATGTTACTATAGATAGTATTGCTGCTTACCGATAAAATTGCTCTAAATAAGAGATCGATACTATCGATGCTATCGATACTATCAGTTGGCCTATCGATAGTAAAACCATCGATTTTTCGACAACACTAATAAACACAAACATTGTAGAGATTGTAAAAAAATTTGCAACGCAATTTATGCGGGTGTTAATTTGTGTTAAGTAATTAATTATTTTTAGAAACAAAACAATTTATTAAGCTACTGTTAATTTTTGTGTAGATACGCATTTTGTGTATTTTTAACAACAAAACAATTATTACACGAATATAATTTGAAGTTTTGTTTCTAAAACACTTGGTACTAATCTGTGCTTTAGTTTAGTTTAATATTCCCGTGTTTTACCGCGTGTTGTCATGCATAGTAATATGTCAAACTTTATAATTGGCTTAATAAGTATGTAATTTAATCTTAAGTAATATATAAGGATATGCTGTAAAGTTTGTTGAAAATAAATAAATCACGTAATAAAAAAAATTTGAACAGTTTACTTTTAAAAATTAACACAGCCTATACTTAACTTAATGCTATCCGATAATACACACAAAGATTAGATAAATTTGGATTTGCCGCTCCCAAAAAAAAAGCAAAAATGTTTGTATGGAGAAAACAGTCTTAATGAAATTATTCATACAAAACGCCAATTTCATAGGTAAGGACCTAATACATAACACCCGTAATTCGCAGTTGATATTCATCAATCGCATGTCGATAATCCACTGCTATGCGTTTTATTAAGTTTATAAAATCTATATTATCCACACACTACATCAAGGAAATGGGGCCCATGCGGAAGCGAGCAAAAATTGTAAGTTCCCTTCGAAGTGAACGTACTGCGTACCCTTGTGAATGGTCAAGTGCGCAAATTATTATGGCGTAAATAAATTAGTGGACCGGTAGTGTAACGATTTACTAGTACACAGAGAATACAGAGATGCTATGTTTTATAATCTATGTACATTTAACATAAGCCACGGAGGCGGTTAACGCCTCCGTGGCTCAATGTAAACAACATTGGATTTACGATTCGGTGGTCGCGGGTTCGATCCCCAGCGGGGTACATGTTTAAGTTCTCGGTTTCGTTGGGGGTAGGGCATTTTAAATGTCCGCCTGGCTACCTACCACCATCTTATCTAAATCTGCCGCCAAGCAGCAATGTTAATGGTATTGTTTTTTTTTTTGTCAGAGATAAGATAGCCAGTCCCCCAAATGTGTTGGGGTTTCCGGGTCAGTACGCTTTCACCTTTAACCTCATCTTCACTTAACATCAGGTGTGATTGAGGTCAAGTACCAACCAGTTGTGCATAAAAAGAAATACAACTGCATTGAAAATTTATAAAATGTATACAGGGCGTCCCACGGCTATGCCACATGGAGGGAAAGTACCTTGAATTTTGTAGATGGAACATTTTACTGAAAGAAGACATTATTTTAATTTAAAAAACAATTTAAACTGCATTCATAGATTTTTAAATAAGTACATAGTTGAACCGGGAATCGAACCCTTTATTTATAAAAAACAAATTACCATGTAGCTTTATCATACCGATCGAAAGGCTTCATCATAAGGATTATTTTTGCTAAATAACATAGTGTCAGAAATAAAAGGAATACCATGAATTTTAACATTTTTAATACAAAATTAATCAATTTATCAAATGCTCAAAATGAATCCCATCCTGTTCAATACAAAGTCGCACTCTTTTGATTATTTCGCTCCCTGTCGATTTTTTGATCATGTTGTGGTGGATATTTAGAATAATGCGTCGAAGTTCTGTTTGTAGCTCGTGGACACTTTGATACTGGTTCTTGTAAACTAAATTTTTTACATAACCCTATAAAAAAAAATCTAACGGAGTTAGATCTGGGGATCTCGGCGGCCATCTTATTCGTCCATTTGTCCCGATCCAGGAAAGAAAATGTTCATTGAGATAGTCCTTTGTTCTGTTACTGTTATGAGCCGGAGCCCCATCTTGCTGAAAAGTAAGGTTTTGTCGTTCTGCTACCGAAATGCTACCATAAGGTCAGTTGTATGTCCTTACGGCAATGTCAGCTTTCATTTTTCTGAACAAAATTGCACATCTAATGTTAAAATTCATGGTCTTCCTTTTATTTCTGACACTATGTTATTTAGCAAAAAATAATCCTTATGATGAAGCCTTTCGATCGGTATGACAAAGCTACATGGTAATTTTTTTTTTATAAATAAAGGGTTCGATTCCCGGTTCAACTATGTACTTATTTAAAAATCTATGAATGCAGTTTAAATTGTTTTTTAAATTAAAATAATGTCTTCTTTCAGTAAAATGTTCCATCTACAAAATTCAAGGTACTTTCCCTCCATGTGGCATAGTCGTGGGACGCCCTGTATATAAAAATCAAAATGTGTTTAAAAGCTACATATCTTATCAAACATGGCTAAAAACCTAACCCCGGGCTTAATCTTAAATATATTTAAAAAGAAATTTAGAAAACCTTCGAAAGGCTTATGATAAATAAATAAATAAATATCCTTGGACATACACACAATGCCATCTAGTCCCACAGTAAGCAACTATAGGCTTGTGTTGTAGATACCAGATGGTTGATATACTACATAAAAACATTTTTTTTTAAATAAATACTTATTATAAATGAAAACATCCATAACTCGGGTACACATGTCATGTCCGTATTCCTCATACAAACATATGCCCCTAGCGGGATTCCAACTCGCGACCTTTTGGTATAGTGGTCGGAGTTTCTAACCACTACACCAAACAATTCGTCATTTACATTTATATCGTTGTCATGATAAACAATACAATACAAATACCCTTTATTGCACAAAGTAATTTACAATAATATTTGATGATAACAATAGGTACGACATGTGTCAAAAGCATTGATCTACAATGCGATATTGGCTGAATTGGAATTAGTGTAATTCCCGTTAACTGGCGATGCCACTGTTGATAACGAACAACTTTCCTGAAGGAACCATAGTCGCATTCGATCAAAAAATACAAATCATTTCGCGCATTTCTTAGTAGATAAAACAGCGCCATCTCTTAGAATCCCCGAGATCTAATAAGACTGCTTAGAATGAATGGCCAAATCCGAAAACCGCGAACAACTGTTCTCCCCACGTCCCCGCGTCTGTGCTCCCCACCCAACTTATAAAAGCGCTAGAAAAATTACAATATTAATTAAAAATATGAGTTTGCAAGTAATATATTATGTTTGTTATACTTAATAGATACTCGCATGTTTATAGTTTATTTTCTGTGGTAAATGTTGCATATTTCAGTTCAGAGAGTTCGCGAACGAAGTCGGTGTATGGCCGAATTCCCATTGGTACCAAACTTCTGTTTTTCCAAAAATCATTTTTATTTTATTTATTAAGTACTAATATAATTTGGCCGCTTTAGCTAATACTAATATTAGCTAAATGAACAAAATAAAGTGTTCTTATTCTTATTCAACAGTTGTGTTCTGTAAATAGTTACAGGGTGTATTGGCCGAATTATAATGAGCATCGACATAATTGATGTCTACCTTAATATTTAAAACCGCGGCTGTGAGCCACATTTGTCCCTTTCGAAGTGAGCGTATAGTAGGTATGTACCCTTGTAATATGAATGGTTAAGTTCACAATTATTAAGGTTAAGTTAAGTTAACAAACACCTCTTATTTACTTCCGGCATTGCAAATGAAAGAAAATAATTACATTTAGAGCGGGCATTAAGATCTATTCTTAGCTTCATGGTAATACCACTTTTAGAAAGAGACTTCACTTTTTTTAAATGAAAATTAAATAATTAAACCGTAAAAGTTGGCAACACAATGGATTTTCCGGTCTCTATCGCCAGAGTGCAGTAAACTCTATTAAACAAAAAACAATCATCAAAATCGGTTACCAATTGATATCCCTACATTCATTAAACAAATCTATACACACGAACATAGAATGCGAAAAAAAAACGAAACAATAGCCTACTGTTTGGCGCATGCTTAGCATAAAATTCAGTGAGGGCTTTTGGTTAAAAATGAGTGATCAATATATAGACGTTAAACGTCATTTCACTTTTATTTCAAATATTTATTTCAATGTAAGATATAATATCATTTACGAATGTCAATATAAATCTATTGGAAATAATAATAGGGCTCATTGCATTTGTCAGTCAGTATGCCCAAGCTACTATCGCTTCGGAAAGGAAAATCATCTGCTAAAGGAAGCGGTGCAAGATAATAACAATCAATACTTGCCTTTCTTGTAAAATGGAATGAAGTAAGATTTTACAGTAAATAAATAAAACTTTTAAATAAGTACACTTCCACATACTTCTGATTTAATACAAGTAAAGAGATAAGGTATAGGTGACAGCCCTGACAAATTCCTCAGGGCGACAGCGGAGCTTTGGAGGCTAGAGGGGAAGTAGGTATTTGTAACAGCGGCTTTTACACATACATAAAAGAGATTCACTTCTATACTCGTATCATTTATTATTCTTATGGTAGAGTTTATGCTGTAGTGTTGTATTTAAATTTTTAATTCAATATGATTATTTCGCCATTTTTTTTAAATTTGAATGATATGTAAAAGTGACGAAATAATCCCAACAATAAGTTATATATTAGGTCATTACCAATGAAATTGGCATTTTGAATGAAGAATTTCATTAAGACTTTTCTCCAAACAAACATTTTTGATTTTTTTTTTGGGAACGGCATATCCAAATTTAGCTAAACTTTGTGTGTATTATCGGATAACATTAAGTATAAGCAGCCTTACTTTTTAAAAGAAACCGCTTTATAAAAGTTTCAGCGAATCTAAGAAATGATCATGGGCAGCACATGAAAAGAGCTCTGTTCAAATTTTTTTTATTATGTGATTTTGCCCAGAAATTAAAAAATATTTCATGTGAAACCTTGAAATAATATTTCATTTTCCAAATAAAAAACAAATTTGGAAATAGCTTTGAAAATCGCAGGAATTGGTACATTTTTTTATTTTTTTTTTATTTTTTATGCACGATTTTTAATGTATATGATTAACGAAGAAAAAATACTCCAATTTCATAGGTAAAGACCCAATATTTATACCTATTACAGTCACGGTAACTAAAACCGAACTACTTCAACTTTCATTACTAAAATACGGAAAATATTGCATACCTTTTTTAGATGAGGTAAATTATAATTTGTATGAAATTGTCTAGTTAGTTGAAATTATTTTTTTTTACCACTCGGGCTTGTAATCTGTCTGTCTGGTTATATACATAATAATATGAGTGTTAAGTATGCAAGACGCGTCAACATCGTCATTGTCTAGAACTTCCAGTGACGTAGAACAATACGCTCCTAAACGAAAGGAGTCAGTTAAACAGGTCATTTGATGTTCCTTCAATACAAAGACTGTTTGTATAGCTACTAACATTAAATATTGTTATTATTGTTCAAATACTCGTGCATCGCAAAGGTTTCTTGCATCAATAATAAAAAATTAGATTTTACGAGATTAAATTTAGCGTTGCCAATTTGTGGAAAATTCCTCAGACTGCGGGTAATTTTAAACCGGTAATTTGTAAAACCGATGCAGGCTAAATACGGTGATTAATTAGAATTTAATACTTCTTAACAAAAATACCTGTAGTAAACAAGTGTACTTGTTACATGTAGGTAACAAGGTGTCGGAAAAACGTATATAGATATTTATATAACTACCTATGCCAATACCTTCTATTTCACTTACCTAATATGCCCTATGTTTTTCCTTACGGTAAAAAACTCACCCGGTATAGACATTGATGTTATTGGTGAATCACTCGATCACAGATAACATTACTTTTGAAGGATTTTCAGGTCGGAAAATCATTATCATATTAATTTTCTTCCCATCCAAAAAGAGCAATGATAAAGTACCCATTACAATTAAATATCGGAATTCGGAAGTCAAAGTACCGATTAAAGGTTATTTCGGATGTAACCTTGAATCTTACCATTATGGAGTGGTAATTGCTATGGTTATTTTTAACTAGAGATAAGTACTTACTCAATTGCATGTACCCGTAAAGGATGGGAAACCGGTTAAATAAAGCCTTCATTTTTAATGTGCAATGAACCTTGCAAGAGTTCTTTCAACTTATTTCTCTTCTTTACGTAACTGTCATAATTTTGAAGCATATCATGATAGATAGATTGATAGATAAACGTTTATTTGTTTCTCCAGCCACACACATACATTAAATAATATTTATAAATAGTTAATACAAAAGTAGTACACACAATTTAGACTATACAGTACAGTAATAAGAACCAGATAAAGGTAGATTAACCTAAGTATGTACTAAGTGTGCACTTTTGCTAAGGAAGAACGCAAATTTAATGTAGAAAGGATTTACAAAACATGGCCTATGAAAACAGAATATATAAAAGTACAAACAAAACATAGGTAAATACAAACAAAACTTCTAACAAAACTGACTTTTATAATTATTCGTTTTCTGTTCATGCGGTCAGGCTATGGAACTCACTTCCTGCCAGCGTACGGGATAGTCAAACTCTTGACGTTTTTAAAGCTAGACTTAAAGAGCACTATCTTGAGGTCTCACGTCAAGTCAATTAATCCGTTATTTTATAACAATATTTAATTTTTACTTTTCATCTTGTTGTACAGGTTATAAGTTTGTTATAGGAATTTTTGTATGATGTGTATAGTTTATGTATATTATATGTGTATAATATTATATTATATATATTTATATATAATGATTGTATGTATGTATTTGTGTATTTATGTTGGGTAATTTTTCGCTTAATGTATTATCTTGGCTTTATTCTTTTATATTATATTTTTAAAATTTTTTGTTTCTTCTGTTTCGTGTACACTTTATGTCTACCTTTTATATCCAATTTCGATCTCACGGGTTTGCTGGAAGAGATCTCTTATAGAGATAAGTTCGCCCTTTGTACATTTTTCTTAAATCTTTGTTAATGACCATTTCTTTGTGTATGTGTATATACACAAAGAAAATATAATAAAAAAAAATAGGTATAAAAATGAATCTTGAATGTTGACACCCAATGAAAATACCCGTCGTGGGTGTTATGTATTTGACGGCGGCGTTATGTGTATGTGTCCAGCTTTTTTTCCGGTCATATCTCAGTAATGCGTAATTCGATTTGAGTGCGGCTTTTTTATAAGTAAGACTAAAAGAGGGGACATGTTAGCCTTGTTTGATAAAAGTCGGTTAAACCATTTCGAAGATATTAGCATTATATTTAGCACTTAACACAATTTTTGGTGTATTTCGATTGTAAAACAATAAGTATTTCGAGAGTTTTTTCTTAAATTTAAGATGAAACATGAGATTACGTTTAATGGAAATCGGTTATGCTTTTTCGAAGATACAATACAAATACACTTTTTTGCACAACAAAAAAGAAAATATAACAGAAAGCTTGTAAAAGTAGAACGTACATGATATTTATAAAAAGAGGGGTGTCGTAAGTTTGATCGGTCTGTGTGTGTGTCTGTGGTATCGTAGCTCTTAAACGGGTGAACCGATTTGGATGCGGTTTTCTTACTTGAAAGCAGGTTTTCTAACGATGGTTCTTTAACATGTTTTATCAAAATCGGTTCAGCTGTTTTGATTTAATCACTTGTTTTCTCTGGGGTTTTCTAAATGTTCAATTTGTTGGTTGTTTTTAAACGTTTTGTCTTTTTTACAATTTCTTGGTTTAATGCAATGTACTCAAGTTAATTGGCCTTTATAACTCCAGGTCCTAAATATCCTAAGACGACCAATGATCAAATGCACATTAAATTAGATTCCGTGAGACATTTAGACAAATCAAAAACAAAAAACGAAAAATACCTGTCTTCTTGTTTTGCTTCATATAAAGTTTTTCTAAGATTTTTTTCTTTGAAGGAATAACAACAAGAAATAACTCGATTACAAAGCATTTTTAATAATTTATTTGCGTGTTTTTCCATGACAGTTATTTGTCGAGGTCAAAGTTATAACGAGTCTCTTATTATACACGCATGCGTAAATTGTAACAGCTGTTGAATCATTTGTGATATGTCTGGATTTACGTATATGCGATATTATATTCTTAATCTTTATATGCATAAGATAGATAGATAGATACAAACAAACAAACAAAATATTCTTTATTGTACAACAATAAACAATAAAGATAAAGCATTTGGTTACGCCAATGCGTTCACACATCTACTCAATTTTCAAATTACAAAGAAATATACATACAAATAAAAGCAAAGAATAGAAAACACAAAGAGCCAGCAGTAGCTATAACTCAGTGTGATCATCACTCAAAGAGCGAAACACTGGTTTTCAGTTACAACCCCTACAAGTACGAGTGCATAAAAGTACGCGCATGTTCCCGTCTGCGTGTACATTATTGTGGTCAATCGTGAGTGAAAAGTGTCCGTTGTTGATACAGCTAGTGTTGAGTAGTAATTATGATAAAACGTTAAATGAATGATAATGATGTGACAAAAGGAAAAAGAGAAGTGCATAGGAAGTTCCACAGCAGGCAACGCTTTAGAATTCCAATTACGGGTAGCACTTGACCTCAATCACACCTGATATTAAGTGAAGATGAGGCCGAAGGTGGAAGCGTACTGACCCGGAAACCACAACATACTTGGGGGACTGGCTATCTTATCTCTGACAACCGGAACACAACAATGCTATTAACATTGTTGCTTGGCGGCAGATTTAGATAAGATGGTGGTAGCTAGCCAGGCGGACATTTAAAATGCCCTACCACCAACCAAACCGAGTACTTAAACATGTACCCCGCTGGGGATCGAACCCGCGACCTCCGAATCGTAAACCGAACGTTGTTTACATTGAGCCATGGAGGCGGTTGCGGTTGTATAGCCACCTTTAAATAAATAAGAACAACAAGAAGTTATGATAATTTAAAGGTAGGTAACATGTTAGCATTGAACTTGATCTGTCCAAGCAGAAGCACACGTCATCGGCGACTACCTATCCATGAAAACGACGGTCCGTAGTGTTAACTGTTAGGTAGGAATTTTAAATATTTCATAAATATTTGCTTATTTGAGAACAATATTACAACATCATTATCAAATAAAACATACATTATATACACATTATAAGTATCTGAGTAGTTAAAATTCGTCACTAGTTGCTAAAAATAAGTAATTTTGTTGATAAAACAAATAAGCAAATATAAAAGATACTCCTATTTGCTTTAAAACAGTATGGTGATGACTTAGTCGAAAACCAGTCAAGTACCTAGGTACTTGTCCACAATAACTATAAATCGGAAATTTAGAAACCCCACGTACCTACCTACCACGACTAGCTAGCTACCACCATCTTATCTAAATCTGCCGCCAAACAGCAATGTTAATAGCATTGTTGTGTTCCGGTTGTCAGAGATAAGATAGCCAGGCCCCCAAATAAGATGGGGTTTCCGGGGCGGTTTCGGCCTCATCTTCACTTAACATCAGGTGTGACTGCGAGGTCAAGTGCTAACCGGTTGTGCATAAAAAAAAACCCTGAGATAACAAGCGATCCCATTATGGGATCGGAAGATAATTAACTTTTTGGTTCTTTTAATTATCTGGATTAATAATATAATCATTGTTTATTGGGGGTCTACTAAATTCTCAATTAAAACTTATTACTGTAGTAGTCTAGTACGGAATAGTTATTTCTGAGGAATAAATTTAAGAAATAAATATAGTATTGCATTATATTTACATAAACTTAAGGTAGGTACGTTAGAAAGGATCTGCAATTGATTAGGAAAAATAGTGAAGTACATAATGTAAATACAAGATATACAAATAAACTTGCTGTGCATATCAGTCGGTTACACTAAGTCACTAGGACATTCAAGGGATAATGAATACTTTTTATAATAAAGTTCCTGCAGACATTCAAAACTATGTGCTAAAGGCTATTATAAAAAAAAATCTGACTCTTCTTTCTAGATGATAAGAATGCATAGACATGAACCGCTCGGCGATATCAAGTATATTATTTTCTTTTTTTCTTTGTCGAATCATAAATTGTATAAATGCTTGTTTAAAAAGAGGAACCCCTGTGTTTCTTGCTCGTCTGGGGAGACTGCCTTGTGAATGAGCGATAATTATATGTCATGACGTTTTTTTATTACATACGAAAATATAACACTTATTTGAGAATGAGTTGAGTAAGACAGATTTCCCAGGGTGGACTACAGCGAACCAGAGTGACGACAGGTCAGCATCATCAAACGTGTCTCCAAATCCTATACATCATTCTATAAACATCCGTTCAATGAATGAGCAGAAATACCCATATTTGAACAAAGTATCATTAAACATTAAGCTTCTGAAAACCGCAAGCCACACGTGTTCATAGAGTTATATTGTAATTGTCATATCTGTTACTCATCTACAACCCAAAGAAGTAGAAAACCCGAATTTTCCACGCCCATTTTTAAACGGTGACTTATTGAGTTGTGTTCCATATTTACTTACCTGTTTGTACAGACACAGCCGTGATTTTAGTGTTACGTCAAATTGCAGTATTTGTAAGTAGAAGATAATGTAAATTCTCGACTACTTACCTAACCAGAGACTTACGTTCTTATTGCAGGGGCAAAAGGTACTCATCTTTAGATCAGAGTAAACAACGTGAAGCACATGTGGCGCAGTGGCATTCGCTATTCGTTTTCGCTTAGCGAAATTAAGTAAAGTTTGGTGCTCCCAGGCCTTAACTAGATGGATCATCATCATCATATCAGCGACAAGACGTGCTCTGAACATAAGCGAGAGCGACCGGTTGGGCTTGCATACAGCGACTTCCTGCGACTTTCAGTCTTTTCCTTTTTATTGGGGGGGTGGGGGAATGTGTTGCGCATACCGCTCGCCTGGGGCTCGACGATACTGTCAATTGAACTCCCCTCCCCTAACAGGATGTATACCCACTAACCCCTGTGGCGACCTTATTCGGCGGTAAGGAGGACCAGGGACCGTATAAGCGGCATCCAAGTCCGCCCCCCTATGCGCCCGCCGCGTGACGCACTGTTACGCTTCACACCGCGATCAACACGCGGCATGAGCTGCAACAGGGCCCTTTTCGACGATACTGTGGGAAGACGTCCTACACTGCCCTTGGCGGTGCGCGGAGACTCAAAAAGAGGGGTTTTATAAGTTTGACCTCTACGTGTGTGTGTGTGTCTGTGGCACTGTAGCTCTTAAACGGGGAAACCGATTTGGATGAGGTTTTTTTATTTGAAAGCAGGTTTTTGGCAGGTTTGACATGTTTTATCAAAATCGTTTCAGCCGTTTTGTTTTAATCGCTTGTTTTCTCGCGGGTTTTCCGTATTCTCAATTTATATCTTGTCTATTCACTGTCCAATATCAAGGGACGAAGATCGGCATACTAACAGTACTCAATATTTTGATTAATAGATTTCCACGTACACAAATGTAAGCAAAGTCACAGCACGACCTATTCAACGACTCTTAGAACTAGTCTCACAAACTAATTCATCTAGTCTTTGTTCACGATTCTAGTTAAGTGTAACAAACACCAACTAGTTATCTGATACGTCGCCGAGAACTAAAAACCTGTCAAGTGTAAGTTTGACTTGTGATAATTATCTGTGACGGACAATTGGTCAATAGTTTAGTTGTATTCGTTCTTCGAAACCAATTGATTCTTGTTTGAATCGTTTGTTGTATGAATATTATGTCATTTAATACCCGTCTCTTCCAGTGGGTGTCATTAAAGGCGGCTATTCAACCAAAAAACATGTATAGATTTGCACGTTTGAACGGCGATGGGCTCATCCTAATATGTGTGCATTTCTGTATTCCACAGGTGAACCGATGATGTTGTTACCCCTCCCTCCCTCTCTCCCTTCCGGGGCGTCAGTCATTCCTGAATCCTACAACCTTGGGATCTGTTAGATCAATCCTTTCGTTTGAATTTACTTTCACTCACTGCATGGTTCGCACTTACCAGTGAGAGGACGCCACTTGAAGCATGGGCCTCTTCTACGCGAACTATTCAATTGTTAAAAAAATTTCAAATGCAAATTTTTAAAACATGGATACTATGCACGTGCTCTAATAATTATTGAAAACGGAAGATAAAGGCCTGATATATAGCACAGAACCTAGCGTGTCTTGCAGAGAGCGTCCCGTGGCTGTTGTCCTCTACTAAGGAACGGAGGTGAGTGGTGCTTTTGCTTATTCTTTTCAAGTCAAAAGGTTTGATAGTACAGCATATCACACTCGTATTGTTATAGCATTTTGCTGTACCTGAAGGCTGAATATTATAATCATCTATCGCTTAATACAGTCCACTTCTCTCTATACATTCTTTCCCTCTCCGCGACTTCGTGAGTCGCCGGCCTTTACTAGCGAAACGTTTTCGCCACAGGATCTTCAAGGAGATCACGTGCTTCATCTTCGACCACATCGTCACTTCCCATCAGGTGAGATTGTAGTCAAACACGTATCCAGTTAATCATAAAAAAAAATCATTCATCCGTTTCGCCGTGATTAAGCAACAAACATCCAAACTTTCGCTTTTAATCCCCATAAAGTGAGTAGTTCCCGCAGGATAAACAAATTTAACTTATCCGCGATAAAGCTATTCCACGCAGGCGAAGTCGCGGGCGGAAAGCTAGTTATCTATAATGGTCAACTGAAGTTATAGCATGTGTGCCCGCACACGACCGACTTTTTATAGGACCGATAATCGGGCCGATTTTTTCGTCAATACTATTAACACCGACATTGTGACCGATTTTTTGTAGAACGTGGGCGTTGAAATATTGCAATTAGTACGTTCCATTTTTCTGCTCCAAACAATCGGTCACCGATTATCGGTCGTGGGCGGGCAGCCTAAGGACAAATAAAGTTACGACAAAAAAAGTCGTACGTCGTACGTTTCAACATGCGATCGCAGTCTGGATAAAACCCCCAAGTTGTTTTCGAGAAACGAACAAATTATATTAATTTTAAGGTTATGTAGTCTCTTTGTTTCTGACTTTTTAGTTTTATTAATTAGTAGTGTTTTATTAATTGTATTCAAAGTAATGATTAACAATGAAGAAAGTTACCACTTAGTTCGGTAAAATTGTTTATTCAGTGTAATATAAAATACTATGGAATACAAAATACTATGGAATACAAAGATTTTCATATTAACGCGCCAACTATGACGCAGGTTTGAGTTGAGGAAATTACGTTTAGCGGCATCTATTACGTTGACTTTGTTTCAATGCATCTGCTCGGAGTGAACTATGGAGAACGAATGAAGGAGTGATTGACGGATATACTATTCGTTCGCTGGAATGTAGGTCATGTGTGACGACGACTGTTTCTGTATTCCAAACAGTTAACACGTAAGCTAAATTATTGTTAATGCTTGTTTGTACAGTTTTCTGCCTATTTTGAGTATAATTGTTTACACATAAAATCTGACAATTTATCGAGTAAAGAACTAAAACCAAAATCATTCTTTTATACTCATGTGTATTTTTATTTAACGTCTATCACGGCTGAAATTAAATGAAGAGTATCACCAACCAAAACCGAGTACTAAACATACCTAAACCTGGGAATTGAACCCGCGACCTCCCTTTTGTAAACTTTATGTTATTTACATTGTGCCACGAAGATTGCAAGTTGACCTCTTGACCTCAATCATACCTGATGTTAAGTGAAGATGAGGTCGAAGGTGGAAGCGTACCTACTGACCCGGAAACCCCAACACATTTGATCCACGTGACAGTACCACGAGACGTTCATTGTGTTGTTTTCAACTGACTGTAAAAGGAGGAGATTCTCAATTTGACTCTGTTTTTAAGTATTTTTATGTATGGATATCTTCGCCGGCTGTTTCGAAAATTCTGTTTTTCTGTTCAAGGGTACCATTTAAATTTGGTCAAGAACTGTTGATGTACTCCAGAGTTAAGATTTTATTTATAATTAAAATAGGTTATTTTATCCTAAATGGACACACCAGAAACCTGTTGAAGGTGGTTGTTGTTGGTCAATAATTTGTTATCCTATTGTAAAGTAGTACGTACCTACTATCTAAACTTTACGATACAATAGCATCAGAATCTTTGGGGCATGACTTCTAACTGTCCATGATTTTTGTTTGTTGCAAAAATGAATTAATTACTAAACAAAACATAAATCAAATTAAGTATACTTAATTGCATAATTACTTCCTCGTTAAGTTACTCACAGGTAATAGAGGTGTATAAAAGTACGTATTTTGGGCTATTCTAATTCGTAGAAATTGAAAAGAGAAAAAGATTTGAGAAGGAACTTTCACTATGTAAGTAGTCCTCAATTCTAAAATTAATAATAATCTTTTTTATGGTTGACTGCATACGCGTTTGACGACAACCTGATGCAAAGCGACAAATTGATCGAAGATGAAGCACGCGATGGTCTTAAAGATCCCAAGGTCATAGGATTCGGAAAAAACTGACGCCGGAAGGGCGTTCCTTGTCTTGGTTGTTCGCATTATGAATTACATGAAGACAAACCGCTTATTGCGAAAGTTTGGTAATACTGATGCAAGACCAGCAACCATCGAATTGGCACCTATGAGTCTATCTACCTTATATTGGGTCTTTACCAATGAAATTGGAGTTTTTTTCCTTCGTTAATCATATGCACCAATTCCTGCGATTTTCAAAGCTATATCCGAATTTGTTTTTTATTTGGAAAATGGAATATTATTTCAAGGTTTCACATGAAATATTTTTTAATTTCTGGGCTAAATCACATAATAAAAAAAATTTGAACAGAGCACTTTTCATGTGCTACCCGTAATCATTCCTTAGATTCGCTGAAAGTTTTATAAAGCGGTTACTTTTAAAAATTAACGCTGCATATACTTAACTTAATGTTATCTGATAATACACACAAAGTTTAGCTATCTTTGGATTTGCCGTTCCCAAAAAAAAATCAAAAATGTTTGTATGGAGAAAACAGTCTTAATGAAATTCTTCATACAAAACGCCAATTTCATAGGTAAAGACCTAATATATTTAAGAAAATAAACTATCAAAAGGAGAAGAATCAGACCGAGTACCAATATACACAATGAGGACAAATATGCAGCAATTATTATGTGCAAGAGAACGCGACTATAATAAAATTATGTGAACCCTGCCATGAGAAGTATTTTTTGCGACTTCATTACCGTACCGTAACCTAACAAGGTGAACTGATCATATTTTACACGAATAGCGATTATATCCTCTTTGTTTTACATAATCACAGAATATGTGGCCACTGCAAGAGTGGCAATACTAACTAAACAGGACTACCCTACCGACGGGCCGCGCATCTCTAGGTGGCCATAGATGGATGGAAAAAGCATTCATGTTTTCGAGAAAAGAATCAATTTAGTAGCGTAAATTTAACGTCATGAAATCACATTCATTAATTCAGTCGGCCTTTGTTCTTTAAATAAGAAGGTGTGGATGTTAGCTTGCTTAATAATCACGTCGAAACAGTTGAGGGAAATTGGGTCGTACACGTTTTATGCCGTTAAGTGAGTAGTTCCTGCGGGATAAACAATTACATATCTTATCGAATTCTACGCCGAGCGAAGCAGTGGATAAATAAATTTGTACGGCTGCGATAGCGATAGTATAGCTGTATCGTAATACTATCGTGGCCATGAAAATCAGTCATACTGTCGATATTCCTATCGAAAGTATCGACTCTTGACAATACTATAGATAGTATCCATTGATAAAAGTAAGTAATTCTATTCCTAAAGATTAATATTATCGATACTATTGCTTATAAAAGGTAATATTGATGGTGATTACAAAGTTCATCAATCCCATCACTCATAATATTATACATTCGCAGTTCATTCATATAGTTGCTTTATTACATTGACCATACTTAATAACGATATTAGGTGTCGTTTTATTCTCAGTCGATAGTATGGATAATAGTTACTAAAGCAATACTATCGATACTATCGAAAGGCGTCGATAGATCTTAGATAGTATCGATAGAATTGATATCTAAACAATATCAAGACAAAGTTCAATTGTGTAGTTTAGAGTTTCTTGCTCGTTCTTCTTTGGGGAGTCAGCTTTGTAAATGAGCAGTAAATTTAAATGTAATATTAATATTAATAGTGACGTTTTCAAGTGATAATTTTATCCTATGGAATAAAATATTTTGATTTGATTTGTGTCGAAACGTGTCGATAGATCATAGATAGTATTGATAGTATCGATATCCATACAATATCAAGACAAAGTTCAATTGTGTCGCCTAATTTTCGCAATCGATACTATCAATGATATCGATAGTTTTGCAGCATTTCCTTATTTTCGATAGGACTATTCGCGCTATCGACTGTTTTTCAAGGTCAACTATCAATAACTAAACTATCACTATTGCAACAACAATAATACTAGTTGATAAATAAATATTACGCTCGACGCAAAAAAGGTTGGGAAAGCCTGGGAAAATAAAGATTCCCTTTTACGCAAAAAAAAACCCTCACCAACATATAACAAGTAAGTACAAGAACTTGCACTTAGACTAGACTAACCGGCCGTCTACATTGATATATTTTTTTCATCAAACTGCAGGAAAATCTCTTTGAGCATCTATTGTTCCATTCCGGTATCAACGGCTACTTAGATGCAAGCAATGACGTCACATTGTAAGGAAGTCGCAATTAATTGTTTCTAATATTACAAAATCATGAAAAATCTGCATTCTGCATATAATTTAGGACCTGGATACATGGAAGAAATCTTGATTAATAGTCTAATAATATGGAAAGGAGTTATGAATTCCAATTTCGTAAATTTGTAAATAAAAACCGGTTTAAGTGTGAGTCGGGACTCGGGAAAAGGGGGCCAATATTTTTTAATATTTTCATGGATCTCAAAAAACGACGAATTATTTATACTTATTTATCTGCTAAGTCTCACAGGTCACGAATAATCAAAATGAGCAAAGATTTCAATAAATTTACTTACTAAATTTGATGCTAACTAATATTAAAATGCGAAAGTTTGGATGTTCGTTTGTTGCTCAATCACGGCAAAACGGATAAATGGATTGGGATGAAATTTAGGTAGAACATACCCTGGATTGAGACATATGATATTTTTTATCCCGATAAAGTGAGTAATTCCCGCGGGATATAAATTTCCGTTATAAAATTATTCCACGCGGGCGAGGCCGCGGACGGAAACCTAGCTTATTATAGTTGTAATAGTGTCTCACAGAATGTAGGTAATCAGAAACAGGAGAAACATTTTTTTTTTTACTAAAAACTGGTTTCGCGTTTGGCTACAATCTCACCTGATGGAAAGTGACGATGTAGCCGAAGATGTATCACGCGCACCCAGTAAATGCCTATTCAGTCTAGACTTGAAGATCCCAAGGTTGTAAGTGTCGGGAAAAACCGACGCGGGCAGTGAGTTCCACATACAACATAGAACAACTTCAATTGTAAATAATCGAAAAGATAATTATTGTAGTATTAGTATATTATTTTAAAGTTTGCCAACGTTTGTCGGGTTAATTTTGTTAGACCTTAAGTAAGCCATATCTAAGGCTCATATATCAGAATGTCACTCAAGCGTACTGCACTTACAAAGAGATGCCGCTAAACAAGTTACATAAAGTTGTCCCTTTTTACTGCCCTCAAGTGAAGATCTCTGCTAACATTCTGAAATACGAGCTTAAGAATGATCTTTAATTAAAACTTGCGACACTGACAAGCATCTACTACAAACCTGTTTTCAGCTGTTGCACTATCGAGCTAGGAGGTAATTTGTTTTGCAATATCTTAATACTTGTTTACGGTGGGTCGATCTATCAGTTCTGTAGTTATTGCAGTCAATGACTCAACCACAGCTCCAGCAATACTGTACCTATCCTATGAACATTTGTAGGTGTATGGGGAGCGTCGGCGGCTCAGAGGTTAAGACGCGGATTCCCAGGCAGGCCGATGTACCAATTAAATTAAATTTAAATACTTTTGTTCATTTATCTGACTGCTCTTAAGCGGTGAAGGAAAACATCGTGGGGAAACCTGCATGCCTGAGAAATAAAAATTCAAAGACATGTGAAGTCCCTAACCCGTATTGAGCCAGGGTGGTGGGCTATGGCCATACTCCCTCATATACGAGGGAAGGCCTATATCCCTGCAGTGAGATGTTTACAGGTTGATGATGACGATGTGTGTACTACGTATTCTTGAAAATAAATGATTTGATTTTAAAATTTTCAAGCATTCATTATTAATACTTTAATTCGGTTTAAATTTGGCAAGTTTTGTAATAATCATAAATGTTTCATTGTCATTTAATTTTGACAGGTGAGTTAAGTCTTGCCATCTAATGATCCTTACATAATGATCGTCAATCCTAATTAAAAGATGGCGTTTGATGAATAATGATCCGCATTATAAAACACTATGTTCTAAATTAGTACCAAATCGATACAAGCTTGGAATAAGTTGTCATATGAATAAATAATTAGCTCGGCCGACTCCGAGCCGCAACTTCCCGCATCCGTGCCGTTTCCTGATACAGTGAAGGTCTCTATAACAAATTGGTAATAATTATACGTCTCAAATAGGCAAAATTGTACATTTTAAATAACATATAAACAAATAGGTTCATGGTCGATTGATGCCAATAAATGAACAAGTTTAAGCTTCTGTAGGCGGTGTGTTTGGTTATGACCCAGACCTAGTAGAACAGTGATCATGAACAATTTTTGAATATCCGAACATATGCTGCATTATGTCGATGATATATCTGTCATACATATGTCATATTTAACCGCCTCCGTGGTTCAATGTAAACAACATAGTGTTTACGAATCGGAGGTCGCGGGTTCGATTCCCAGCGGGGTACATGTTTAGTACTCGGTTTGGTTTAGTAGGACATTTTAAATGTCCGCCTGGCTAGCTACCACCATCTTATCTAAAGTCTGCCGCCAAACAGCAATATTAATAGCATTATTCTGCCTCATCTCCACTTATCATCAGATGTTATTGAGGCCAAAGGTTAATCCATTGTGCATAAAAAAATACAATCAGAACCTCTCAATAACCCTTGGATAGATAATTGTTTATTGTCTAGACATGACACCGTGACAGCTTTGAGAACTCGTACCGAACACATTTCATTGCATAAATTCGCGTTTTTATGATGAGGAAGGCCCCACCGCCTAAGAGCACAGAATGTGACGTCCTGGAGGATATTTACCACATACCATTTTTTGTAGTGGTAGAGCCACGCTGTAAGCTATTAGCTTGCAGCATGAATGGGCCGGCTCGACCGGGGAAGTACCACCCTCTCGCAGAAGACCGACGTCTGAGTAGTGACATTTTGCCACTGCGCTTTGTCCGGTGAGCGAGGGCGCCGGAGGCCCACCTTCCAGTCTCTCTCCAGAATGGTAGCGGTATTTAAAGAGTTAGTACCCCAGCAGGGTACCAGCACTGCTGGAGAATCCCTCATCGCTCAGGCTGCCCTACTTATTCTGGGGTGGACACCTTCCTCAAAGGCCGGCAACGCATCTGTGACCCTTTTGGTGTTGCGGGTGCCCATGGGCGGCGGTGATTGCTTTCCATCAGGTGACCCGCATGCTCGTATGCCGCCCTCTCATATATAAAAAAAAAAAAAATACCAATGGAGTGTGTCCGTAACGAGATTAATAGTGGACGTTTTCATGCTATGGGCTGTGGGTAGGTGCAATAGTGCTATATCCTCTCCGCTATCGGACTCAGCTACTGCACTTATACACCGTGTAACGGTTAAGTGTAGTCATATTTTAAGGGCTTGTTCTACCCATCAATACGAACAACTTTTACTATGGGGGCAACTTCGAAATCGCGAAAAAAAAATGAGCTGTTCCATAGAAAATTTCAATAACCTCCCGATGCAATGTATGAAACAGCTGATTTTTTTTTCGCGATTTCGAAGTTGCCCCCATAGTAAAAGTTGTTCGTATTGATGGGTAGAACAAGCCCTTAAAATATGACTACACTTAACCGTTACACCCTGTATAGCACTGTATAAATTTATAAAAGTAAGTTTAAATTTAAGGGGATGATGGACTACTGACTGTACAATAGAGCGGCATAGTCAATATTGCCTAAGCTCTTAAAATTAAGATTTTAAAAAATATCTGTCATCACTAGTACGCAAATTGCAACTATCCTATAATTATGTGTTGCAAGCCGAATAGTACAAAATAAATAATCCTAAAACTAAGAGGTCAGTTGCTTTCGGGAGCCAGAGGTAAAATTGAGAATGAATATTCAATCAATCAATCAATCAAGTATAATGCACTTCATAAATATAGCTGAAAAAAAAAATTATAATTGTACAACCAGGCGGTCTTATCGCTATTAAACGATTTCTACCAGACAACCTTTGGGTAGAGAAAAAAGTAGAACGGGATAAAAGAAAGTAGGCTGTGCACCAGTGACTAAAAAAATATGTAAAATAATAGATACTAAACAATAGATATAAACATACATACGTTAGATATGAACATCAACTTACATGCAATGATAATGTAAAATATACCTACATATATAGTGATAAATTATTATATATACATATACAATATATGTGACATACACAATATTCTTTAAAATGTTTCTTGAACCTTGGGATCTTCAGGAGCATGGCGAACAGGCATCTACTGAGATCGTGTGCTTCATCTTCGGTCACATCGTCACTTCCCATCAGGTGAGATTTTGGGGTAAAAAACGTATCGATTAAACAATCATTAAAAAAAAATGTTCAACATGTTTTTTCATTGGTCAATAAACGTTATTCTTATTCATACGCGAGGTAAGTTTAAATATTTTACGAAATAATGTAAATCCAACTTCCAAGTAATATTATAAATGCGAAAGTTTGTGTGTGTAAAAGTTTGTTACCTCTTCACGCTTTGGGATTGGGATCTGGATAAAAATTTTTTGTTAAATCGATTTTGATGAAATGTTCCACGTGAACGAAATCGCGGTTAACAGCTAGTGAAATACATAAAATAAACGCGGAGAAACTGTAGTGGTCATTAAAAGGATTTATACCGTACAGTGGTCTCAATGGATAATTAATATTTCTTTTTAAATACAGAATATATTAAAAAAATCACTCTGACCTGCACTCGAGAAGCCTAAAAGCTAATTATAAATAATCATAAATACCTAGCTTTAATTACGGTTATTTACGAGATTTACAATTTTTTTATTAAAACGACCACTTCTTTTTTAAATCGTGAATTCTGCAGGTCTAAAAAAATAATATGAATCAGAGGTTTGGAAGTTACCCAAGCGGATCGAACATGAATACCATCCATAAACCTATCTGCGAGCCGGTATTCACTACCATTTAATCTACTTTATTACTTCCGTATACATACATTATCTAAGCCATTTATATATACATGTATTTTCTTTTATTTATTTTTTTTTAAATAGTTTAAAACCTTTATCCATTTCTTGAAGAAAATAGATTTTGTTCTGACGGTATGAGTAGTACATTATCCCCACTATCCCAACTAATGTTAGAAATGCTTAAGTTTGTGTGTGTGTATGTATGTATTACATATTCATTACCTCTTCACGCCTGATGAAATTTGGTTTGTAGACAGATTGGGATCTGAATTAACTTATAGGCAAATTTTTTGCTGAACCGATTTTTATAATAAGTATTTATTCATTTATAATAAGTATTTATTTACCAAAAAAAAATGTATTTATGTAGTATATCAACCAGCTGGTATCCACAACACAAGCCTATAGTTGCTTACTGTGGAACTAGATGGCGCTGTGTGTATGTCTAAGGATATTTATTTATTTATGAAATCTTCCACGCGGACGAAATCGCGGGCGGGGAGCTAGTTTAATAATATAAAGAAGCTCTTTTCAAAGGATGGAAACCGAAGTCTCCTATCCTGTATCCTGAATATCCTGGAACGCCAAATCTATATACCATCACTACGGAGATGGTACAAACACATTATATTTTATATTCATTATGGGACAAATGCTTGTCCAAGGTTTGATTTAGATGGCTTTTTAACCGACAACGAAAAAGGACGGGTTTGTCGTCGTGTGTGTGTGTGTCCAGTCTTTGTGCGGACGTATCTCAGTAATGCGTGGTCCGATATTTTCTATCAACGCGGGTCAAGTTCTTGTTTGTTTGTTTGTTTGTAAACGCTTTATTGTAAAGTTCTTCGATATATGCTTGATAAAAATCGGTTAAGCCGTTTCAAAAATATTCAGCCTATAACACAGTTGGTTTTGTTTATCTGGATTATTCGATTTTCCAATTTTTTTTTATATTTAAGATTAAACTCGCGGATGGGTTTTTAGATGTTTGATTGAAATCGGTTAAGCCGTTCTGCAGATGGTTAGCTTTTAACATAGTTCATTGGATCTATCCAGATGCTATAATCATTTGTTTTCTGGGGAGTTTTCGAAATTTTCAATTTATTGTTATAGACTTAGAATATCTTTTAGAAGTACCTATAAGAAAATATTTCCAACATTATACCATTATAATTCACTATAATTAGATTATTGCATCAAGTATTTCGTGTTTACATGTAGAAACAATAAAATTATCACGCAATGCGAGATCTGTAATCTGCTTTGCTCTAAACTACAAATAGGCTGTATATATTTTTAATTCAAATTAAGAACAAGCCACCCGCGACGAACAACCAGATTGTGTCTAATTTAAATATTTTTAGACGAATGTTTGCTTGGAGCATCGGTAGCTCAGCCGTTAAGATGCGGTCTCCCAATTTGGAAGGTCCGGGTTCGATTAGAAAATACCAAGAAAGAAGAAATAGTGATTGAGGTAAAGTACCAACCCGTTATGCATAAAAAAAAATATGTAGTAGCCATTGATATTTTTTTTTAGAAAATCGTTTTAAAAGATCTTAGCATCTTCTACAACGCAATAAAGTTCAATGTGGTAACTTTAATTTAATATTGTATGTTTTATAACTAATTACCTATATATAACCTAAAACAAGCTGCAGAAAGATTGTTATTCTATTACTGATTGGTACTTCCTTCTACAAAAAATGAGGAACATTCAGATTACACCACAAAAATTACGTATTTTTACTGGAGTAGCTGTAAATAAACAAGTTTTTAGTGTAACCCAATACAAAAAAAAAACAGGCTTTCACTTTGAAAGCCATTTGAAACTAAAAGTCCTACAGACAGATTATCAAAACAAAGGGTACTTTCCAGTGATCAACAATGTCGAAATTTAGCACGAAGGTAGTTCTTGTGGCACAAGTGAAGAAATAGATACGAAAAACAAATTTTACAACTCATGTGTAAATTATTACGAGACAGACAAAATATATTTGCTGTTTTCTCCATATATAAAGTTTGTCAATTTAAAAAAGTTGTCAATGTGACGTTGTGTGTACTTCTCGTAATTGGCCGTTTTTAGGGTACCATAGTTAAGAAATCCTTACAGTTTCGAACATGTTCCGAAATTTTGAAAAAAAAAATCATTTTATCTCCCCTACTCGTGAAGTAGGGGTGATTTTTTTTATACTCCATCGTATAGGATGTCGTTCGATGGATCTCGATGGAGGTTATCTCGAGCAATTTCTCGATTCAGGGATCTGTTTGCGAAATATCTGACCCCCTTGTCAGCTAAACGTTTGGTTTTGGATATGTGAAAAATTCTCTATACACTTTATATGAAATATTCATACTATTTATAATGAAATTAAATGGAAAACTATAGGCTTTGCAAGATGAGTGATACTCGAAAATAATATAAAATGTACTTCCCGTTGAAAATGATTTATCAAACTGCAAAAGCCCGCTTCTAAGTCCGCATATTGGGACTGTCAAGGACGGAACCTTATCATTGCGCGTGGCCCGACACGCACTTGACCGACTTTTTTTTCTGAACTCTCAATTAACTTTTGAAGAAGTAGAAATCGACGTCCATAGTGATGTCTGCTCATCGATATGAATCGTTGACGCTGCATTTTGAAGCAATACATCAGCAACCAGTGCTGTTGCAGTATAATGTATTTCCGAGGAAAAAAAAAATTTTTTTTTATTTTATTTTATTCAGGACAACTAACAGCTACACAATACAGTTATGTTTTATCTAAATATACACCGTGTAACGGTTAAGTGTAGTCATATTTTAAGGGCTTGTTCTACCCATCAATACGAACAACTTTTACTATGGGGGCAACTTCGAAATCGCGAAAAAAAAATCAGCTGTTCCATAGAAAATTTCAATAACCTCCCGATGCAATGTATGAAACAGCTGATTTTTTTTTCGCGATTTCGAAGTTGCCCCCATAGTAAAAGTTGTTCGTATTGATGGGTAGAACAAGCCCTTAAAATATGACTACACTTAACCGTTACACCCTGTATAAAGGAAGAAGCTGACTGACTGACTGACTGACTGACTGACATATCAACGCACAGGCCAAACCGCTGGGTCTAGAGTTTCCAAATTTGGCACGTAGGTTCCTTACGAGGTCTAGGGGAGCACTAAGAAAGGATTTTTCAAAATTCACCCTTTAAGGGGGTGAAACAGGGGTGGGAAGTTTGTATGAAGAAACAGTATAACTTGGACATTTCGACTATTTTCGACTCGAAACTTCGCAAGAGTACTCCTAGAAACAAATAAGCTAATACGTGTTTTGAGATTTTTCGAAAAACAACCCCCTGGGTTGTGAAATGGGGGTTAAAACCGTAAAATCAATATTGGTGTCGTTATTTAGGTTTTATGGGATGTTGATTTTGAAAATGATATTTATTTTAAGTTAACCCTCTAGGGTTGAGGTAGGGGTGGGGGTTTATACCAAAAAAGTCAATATTGGTGTCATTATTTAGGTTTTTTGGGACGTTGATTACGAAAAAGCCATTTGTTTTGAAGCTAACCCCTTGGGGTTAGAGAATGCGATAAGGGTGAGTTGAGATTTTTCGAAAAACAGCCCCCTGGGGTGTGAAATGGGGGTTGAAACCATAAAATCGATATTGGTGTCGTTATTTAGGTTTTTTGGGATGTTGATTATGAAAATGACATTTATTTTAAGCCAACCCTCTAGGGGTGAGATAGGGGTGGGGGATGATACCAAAAAAGTCTATATTGGTGTCGTTATTTAGGTTTTTTGGGACGTTGATTGCGAAAATGACATTTATTTTGAAGCTAACCCCTTACGGGTTGCGATAGTGGTAGGGGTTAAAATCACAAATTCAAATTGGTGTCGAAGTCGAAGAGTCAAAGTCTCAAATTCGAAGGCTCAAAGTCGAAGGCTGAAAGTCGAAGGCTAAAAGTCGAAGACTCAAAGTCGAAGACTCAAAGTCGAAAGCTCAAAGTCGAAGGCTCAAAGTCGAAGGCTTAAAATCGAAGGCTCAAAGACGAAGGCTCAAACTCGAAGGCTCAAAGTCGAAGACTCAAAGTCGAAGACTCAAAGTCGAAAAGTAAAATTCATAGTCAAAGTCATGTCAAAGTCATAGTCATAGTCAAAGTCATAGTCAAAGTCATAGTCATAGGCAAAGTCATAGTCAAAGTCATAGTCAATGTCAAAGTCATAGTCATAGTCAAAGTCAAAGTCATAGTCATAGTCAAAGTCAAAGTCGTAGTCAATGTCATAGTCGAAGTCATAGTCAAGTCATAGTTAAAGTTTTAGTCAAAGTCATAGTCAAAGGGGTGAATAGAATTTCCAAATTTGGCACGTAGGTTCCTTACGAGGTCTAGGGGAGCACTAAGAAAGGATTTTTCAAAATTCACCCTTTAAGGGGGTGAAACAGGAGTGGGAAGTTTGTATGAAGAAACATGTTAACTTGGACATTTCGACTATTTTCGACTCGAAACTTCGCAAGAGTACTCCTAGGAACAAATAAGCTAATACGTGTTTTGAGATTTTTCGAATTCAACCCCCTGGGTTGTGAAATGGGGGTTAAAACCATAAAATCGATATTGGTGTCGTTATTTAGGTTTTATGGGATGTTGATTTTGAAAATGACATTTATTTTAAGTTAACCCTCTAGGGTTGAGATAGGGGTGGGGGTTGATACCAAAAAAGTCAATATTGGTGTCATTATTTAGGTTTTTTGGGACGTTGATTACGAAAATGCCATTTGTTTTGAAGCTAACCCCTTGGGGTTAGAGAATGAGATAAGGGTGAGTTGAACACTTTGAACCCACCAGGTATGCCATATCACAGACTTTTACTACGTGTGGGTGCACCTGTTATGTTATTGAGAAATTTAAAGCCACCCAAACTTTGTAACGGTACTAGGTTGCAAGTCAAGGCTTTGCACCGGAACGTAGTAGAGGCCACTATTTTAACAGGACCTGCTCAGGGAGAAACAGTGTTTGTACCGCGTATTCCATTAATACCAAATGATCTTCCCTTTGAATTCAAAAGGCTTCAGTTTCCACTAAAGGTCTGTTTTGCCATGACAATAAATAAGTCGCAGGGGCAAACTCTCAAATTCGCCGGAGTAGACCTACGACAGGACTGTTTCTCTCACGGTCAGTTCTATGTGGCAGGCTCACGTGTAAGTTCACCTCAAAGTTTGGTTCTATTGCTACCACCTTCAAACATGGCAAAAAATGTTGTTTATAAGGAAGTACTTTAATAAATATAAACCAGAATTTTTCAGAAAGGTCTTTTAATGGATCCCTGTCTTAATTCATTTACCTGGCCAAACATCAACATGGTTCCACATACTTGTTATCTGCCCAGGGTCTTTTCCTGTTTGAGATAAACTCTACATGGTAATTTTTCTGCTGAATGTATTCCCGTGGGAAAGTAATAAAGTGTTGATTCATGTAGTCAACGCGGACGAAGTCGCGGGCAGCTGCTAGTAATCTTATATGTAGACAATGGAGGTCATTGCGTAACTTTTTTTATATATTTAACAAATTTTTATATAATAGGTAACTGCAGAGACAGAAAAGCAATCCGAACCAGTTAATTTAAAACTTAAGTATCACTAATGTCCGACATGACTTCCAAACACTGTTTCTTATATTGGTTTTTAGACAAAAAGAATACATCCACATCCCTTAGATATTTATTATAGATGTTAGTCAGTCGACACAGGGGAGAACTCTCCCCTGCATGCGTTCTGCTTGTGTTAAACGCAAACAAGCGATGTGGGGGTATAAATCCCTTATTCTTAGAGAACGACTAGGTAAATTGTAATTAATTTTATTCACTATTTCCATACAATCAATATTGTTATGCAGCAAACTATATAAAAAATAATTGCTTAAATTGAGAATGCTTGTTGTAGGATGTTTATATTACGTACATACTTTATCCATTTGTTCTCCCTCGTTATTTTGGCGGTCAGCAATAAGGAAGCATTTGATACTGCAATATATTAGTCTGTTCGACTGGAAATCTACTGAATATATTAAAGAATAACCATTCTAAAAATAACATTCTATTTTTGGATGTTTCCAAACACTCCATTCTTTGTAATGTTGTAGATATTTTTAGCGCAGGTAGTTTAGTATTTTTTTTTTGTAATATGAGGCTAATTACCGTGACGTATAAATAAAGATGATTCCGAGTGTGCCAAGTTTGGCTGTTATTTTGAAATTAAGTAGGTAATTTAGATGACTCACAGTTATGAAATAGAAAAACAGTGTATGTATCAATAAAAACATATAAATTAAAAAACTATTAACCATTGGTTGTTTTTATCAATAATTTGAGTTTAAATAACCATTTACTTAACAACTTGACAACAACGTTATAGTGATTCGTTCACGATTCGGTCAGTGAGACTATGGAACGCACTACCGCATGCAATCCGCGCAAGTCCATCGTTAGAAATTTTGAAGAAAAGAGTAAAAGAGCATTATTTGTCTTTATGATTTCTCCTCAGTATTATAGTAATTATTTATCATAATGTGAGTATTGATAATGTATATACTTGTTTATACGTCGTACTATATATATATATATATTGGATAGGTTATATGGTATATTTATTTATATATATATTATTATTTTATTTTATCTCATTTTAAATAATTTTCAATTGTTGTGTACACTATTTTCTGCCCAATCTAATAAACACTATGTATCTCTAAGGTTTGCTGGTAGAAAACTCTATCGGAGTTAAGCTCGCCTTTGTACCTTTTATATACAATGCATATTTCTGTAACAATTTTGTGTACAATAAAGATATTAAAGATTAAAGATTATTTCGAGTGCAGGTCAAAGCGATTTTTTTTTGTATATTCTGTATTGAAAATCTTAATTTATCCAATGATAGCGCTACTGGACAGAATAAACCCTTTTAAAACCATCTTTCAAGGATATAATATTTCTTTGTCAACGTACCCTATAGAATTGAGATACCACACCACAAGTAAGGTAGATATATACATATAATAGAATATGTGTTTCAAAGGCCATTTTGTTATACGATTTAGTTATAAATTAAAAAAATCAGAGGACCATAATACCGCGCTTGTTTTATTCTGTGGAAGCAATAAATATGTTTCTAAATGCTCCACTTAGAATCAAACCAAGACTTCCGCATCTATAACCCAGTGTGTTACCACTGAGCTGAAGGAGTGATCTCTACACACACAATAGAAGAATTGACTCTACATTGTAAGCACATAATATATATCGACAGTAAATATGGACAGATGGGCTAATACGGACAGTTCGCTTCCTTCGACGAATATCTATGTTAATACATGTTTACTTTTTAGTCACGTTTGCATTTGCAATATTGTTGAATGGCATCAGATCACGTCACAATTTTAACGATATAAACAGATTATAAATAACAATTATATAATGTACATTTTAAAGCAAAGATCCGTCCTTATCTAACTATATACTGACGAGCAAGAATACCGGGTCACCCACCCGGTTCAATAAATATCCTTGGACGTACACACAGCACCATCTACACTAAACTACTAGGCTTTTATTATGGGTACTAGATGGTTGATATACTACCACGAATATTATTGTATAGTTTATCAACCATCTGGTAGCTGCAATACAAGCCTAGTTGCTTAGTGTGGAAGTAGATGGTGCTGTGTATATGTACAAAGATATCTATTTATTTAATACATTTTTTTTTGTAAATATTATACATGTTATATGTAAATGCAAACATCCTTAACTAGGGTTACACATGCTGTATTCAGGAATAGTTTTGAAAAAAAAAAAAAAAAAAAAACTACCTACCTATGTCAATAACTTCAATTTCACTTACCTACAATTTTTTTTAATTACGGTAAAAAATCGGATCCGGTATATGTATTTAACATCCACCTTACGAAATATACAGAAATGCATAAGTGACAGGGCTTGAGCCCATAGTGGTTAAAACGTGCAAATCTAAGATGATTTTTGGTGGAAAGTCCCTTAGTCGCCTTTTACGACTCCCACGGGTGAAACCTGTTTAGCTAAAAAATTACCAAATCAATAGGTTCATCCCTACAATTATTATTCGTAGTTCACCCCTTACAGAGAATAAAATATAATCGCATATTAAGATATATTGAAATTGTTCAAGTGTGAATGTACCTCTACCCTCATAATTATAGTAAATACGATATCTCGCACTTGTATTAAAATCTACGAGTATATGCGAATTTAGGATAATTATAATATAAACAATGATAACTTAGACGTATTAACATATATGTCGGAAAATACTGGTTCTTGGCAGTTTCGAGTGGAGACGTTAACCTGTTTGCCAACGTTTTTAAATAAAAAAGTTTTTAGATTGATTTATATTTGAATTATTTCATAATAACAGGTTGACATATGCGAATGACCATGGGCATTGCCTGGCATTATTGCTATTATTAGAAATGATCGAGAGCTATTACTACTCACCTGATTGCGGTAAAACAAAAGGTGGATAATGTGTTCAACGCTTCCATATGTGTGTACGTTACCAACTGCAGCCTCAGCATATCAGTCGAAAAAATGAATTGTCACTAGATTCGTATACATATCTGGGTGTTATAATATTTTACATAAATAAGTTGCCTCTATTCATAATAAAATACAAGCAATATAAGTTTTAGGTAAGTAAATTATAATTTATTGAATGGTTCATATATTTAGATACTTATTGTAATAACTGTAGGTAATATTGTTAAACTTGGTTTAGGTATATTCAACTTTTGGTGTAAATTTAAACCAATTTTGTACTACTGTCTATATCTTCGAAACAGTAACCTGTGGATAACGTTGCTGGTAGTACAATGATCCACATCATTTTGTTTTTTTTTTATGCACAACGGATTGGTACTTGACCTCAATCACACCTGATGTTAAGTGAAGATGAGGTCGAAGGTGGAAGCGTACTGACCGGAAACCCTAACACATTGAAAGCCATTGGTACAATTTTGCTGTTTGGAATATATTTAGCTTTCATTACAGTTGTTTCGTGTATTTGTATGACATTATTTCTCTGGGTTTTCTAAATTTTCAATTTATAATTATAAATACTTATATTGTGTTATTTAACAAAAAGAGCTGTCAACACCGATTCACAGAATACTTAATAGTAAACAATGCCATTGAACTTTGGAACTGTAAAAGTGTGTACCACTATGTACATACAAATGTCTGCTGAAGACAACTCTGTGATAATGTTGACACATTAACACCTGCCAATATACCCTATAACTGTTGAAAAAACTGAAGTAAACTTTTAAGATTTTGTTGCCAGCTGGAACCATCGTGAATATCTGTTAGATCGTTATGAACTTAATATTCTTTATTGCATACAAATATTGCAAACAACAAAAGTCACAAATACGTGCAAATGTGAGCTTAACTCTAAAGACGATTAAAATTACTCTTTTTGAATTCCTTGATGATAGGTTTGCCTGAAAGAGATCGTTGTTAGCGATAATTTGTAGTTTCTATAACATATTTAAATGTAGACAATAAAGCTTATTTTATTGATTGAGGTCTTATCCAAGGGTGCGGAACTAAAGGGAACATATACCGGATTAGTTTTTATACCGTAAGGAAAAAAATGGGGCATATTAGGTAAGTGAAGTCTAGAGTGAATAGATATTTACTGGGAGCGCGTGATACATCTTCGGCTACATTGTCACTTTCCATCAGGTGAGATTGTAGTCAAACGCGAAACCAGTTTTTAATAAAAAAAAAAAGCGAAATAGAAGGTGAGTTTTTTTACCGTAAGGAAAAAAAATAGGGCATATTAGGTAAGTGAAATAGAAGTTATTGTCATAGGTAGTTTAATTTTTTTTTCTTCAAAACCCTAAAATATAATAAAACGTTGTGGCATTTGACGGTCGCGTTTGTAGGCTATTGCACATAATTACATCGATGATTTTAAATAAATTATAAAAAAAAAATGGAGAAAATATGAGTTCCAATTAAAATTCGCATGATAGGAACCCTAGGAATCCCGCCAGTCACATATCAATCTACAGCAGACGCGTTGGTCGATGACTGTTTTGAAAAAAAAAAAAAAAAAGTACCTATGACAATAACTTCTATTTCACTTACCTAATATGCCCTATTTTTTTCCTTACAGTAAAAAAACTCACCCGGTATAGCGCTATATGAACATGTAGAAAAAGATATTTATTACAAATACTAACACAGTAAAGAAAAAAAAGAAACTTTCCATAATAATTATATCTAAGACACTAAAAATAATATTTTCGCAGATCGGTGTGTGAAGTGTCATTGGATAGGTTTACAAAGATACAAATATATTACTTAGGATACAAAGATGTCACTTATTAATAGTTTACATGTTATTTTTTCGCTTCATAAGGTGCTATGTTAGGGAGGCGGAGCGACAAGAAACTCCGTAACAACACATCTTTTAAATAGGTTTCCACCATTACAATTACATAAAATATGACTGATTATTATGAATATTTGATTAGATATTATCTCCGAAATTCGTTAACAATGTGTATCCTACTTTCCAACCAAGTCATTTAAAGTCTAAAATGGGAAATAAATATGCGTCAATCTCTATAAACCACGAGTTTGCGGCGCTTGCAGTGAATACATTGGGTCCGTGGTCTTCTGACACGAAATAATTTGTAAAAGATTTATCCGTTAGACTGGTCCACGCCTCTGAAGATGTGTGAGCTGGTGCCTACTTTGCTCAGCAGCTGAGCTTATGCATTCAGCGAGGCAATAGCGCTAGCGTACTATGCCCCACGGAAGCGAGTTGGACGGCGTATTTTTTCTATATTATAATATAAGATATAGGTATTTTCAATTGTGTTTTATAAATTTGTTGTTTCATATACATACTTAATTTATTTAAGTAAGTAGGTATTTATAAAGGTAAAAATAATTATTTTTCAATAATAATAAATAATAATAATAAATGTCTTTGCACAAATACACAGCGCCATCTAGGTCCACAGTAAGAATCTAGGCTTGTGTTGTGGATACTAGATGGTTGATAAACTACACAATTTTTTTTTTTGTAAATAAATACATGTGTTAATGAAACACATCCATAACTCGGGAACACCATGTCTGTATTCATCATACAAACATATGCCCCTAGCGGGATTCGAACCCGCGACCATTTGGTGTAGTAGCAGAGTTTCTAACCACTACACTAAACAGGTCGTCAGGTCAAAGACATTCTTTTATTAAAATTTATTCAATTCATTAGATCATCGGCCAACGGAGAGCAATATTATTGTCTAAATCTCTACTCACATTTACTTGTAATATATTTGGGTAATTGTAAGGGATTATTGAACCGTATCATCAACGCTAATTCTAAAAAAAGAGTTTTTCTGGTTGTCAGTTTGCTACTAAACCGATTTGCATAAAGAGGTAACTGGAAACCCGTAGAAGGACATAGGATATATGACATCAATCGAAAAACAAATAAGAGTAATTCAAATTCCATGCGGGCTCTCCGAATCATTTTCGTCATCAGACGGAATATAAAATACATACCTAAACCGTCACGACCTTTATCCCAAATGTGGTGGTTAGAGGTATCCCAAAAATAACCGTTGGGTTATCCAAATATTAACAGTTTAAGACTTGAAATCGTTTTGATATGTTTTTTTTTTCTAATTTATATGCACGAAGCGTTAGCACTTGACCTCAATCACCCCTGATGTAAAGTGAAGATGAGGCCGAAGGTGGAAGCGTGCTATCTTATCTCGAGACAACCGGAACAAATCAATATATATATATCATTGGACATATACAGACAGCGCCATCTAGTTCCACACTAAGCGACTAGGCTTGTGTTGTGGAAACCAGATGGTTGATATACTACACAAATACATTTTTTTTGTAAATAAATACATATAAATGAAAAACATCCATAACTCGGGTACACATGTCCGTATTCATCACACAAACATATGCCCCTAGCGGGATTCGAACCCGCAACCTTTTGGTATAGTGGTCAGAGTTGCTAACCACTACACCAAACTGGTCGTTAATGCCGTTAACATAGCTATTTGGCGGCAGATTTAGATAAGATGGTGGTAGCTAGCCAGGATGGTGGAGTACTAAACATGTACCCTGGGGATCGAACCCGCGACCTCCGATACGTAAACTCTATGTTGTTTACATATGGTGACGGAGGCGGTTGTTGTTGAAATGGATGTAGGTATAAAGTCCTTCAGCCACCTTTTATGAGACGAGAGACGAGCTGGTTCAAGTCTTTTTAAGGAAACCACAGCACACGGAATATAAAATAAATAAAGGAAATGCGTCAAAGTGTGTGGGATTTATTGTAAATTATGTTCTGCAATGAACAGTATTTGTATTGTATTGTATTTTGTGAAACCTATAAAGTTGTGTTGAAGTACTGGCATGACGGTGCGACATGACATCACTGAGCAATTGATAAATTAAATATTTATTTACGAACGCTACCAACAGATTCTCTTTGGGAACGGTATCGTATGCTAAAAATTGTCAATATAACGTTATTGGCAGATTTTTATGGATGATTTACAGTCGAAAACTTAATTTTTACGGGACCAAGAGAGGATCTTTTACTCGTTTATCTATGTATGTTGTGGGATATTTTATTCACTCGTCACACCCAAACGGTAGGATAGATTTTAATTATAATTAGATTTATCGTGACATTCAAAGTGTCATAGGATAGGTTACGTCATAAATGTAAACCACAGCGACCATAAGCTTAAAGTTTAGAGTTAAAGTTTGTCAAAAAGGAAATAAAAATTGTTCCAGGACTACAATATAGATATCATAATAAAGGGCTCATTATGAAGATTCTGATTACACAATTACAAGTGAGACATATTATAGCCCAGCGAAAATACGGTTTGAAATCGAAAAAACGAATAACCGCGATTTTCTTGAAACATTTAATAGTGTTGTAAATATAGTAACAATTGCTAAAAATTAAGCATTTGTAAGAAACGGAAGTACTTTATGTGTTTCTTTAAAAAAAAATGACCATGTGGTCGAAAATTAAGCAGGCGATCTCAGTAAGTACAGATTGCAGAATAAGATCTTCGACATGAGATAGCCAGTCCCCTAAATAAATTAGGGTTCCGCGTGAGCATGCTTTTTTAGCGCTTGACTTGACACCTGATCTTAAATTGAAGATAAGGGCCAAGGAACCAAAACCGCCTACATATTTGGGGAACTGACTATCTTATCCCAAACAACCAGAACACAACAGGATGGTGGTAGTGGTAACTAGACATTCAGACAGACATTCAAAAATGCCCCGTAACTAAGTGACACGTAAGTTAACACGAACATCTTCACCTAAATCAGAAGTGAAGAAGAAGCTCTTAGTCGTAGGTTACAGCTTAAACCTTATCTGACAGTTTACCAAGGTCACTTTTGATAAGTCATTCTAGATCCCGGCAGCAAGATTAAATAAACAGGTTTTTTTATGCACGACGGGTTCGTACTTGACTTCAATCACACCTGGTGTTAAGTGAAGATGAGGTCAAAGGTGGATGCGTACTGACCCGGAAACCCCAACACATTTGGGGGACTGGCTATCTTATCTCTGACAACCGGAACACAACAATGCTATTAACATTGCTGCTTGGCGGCAGATTTAGATGGTGGTAGCTAGCCAGGCGGACATTTTAAAATGCCCTACCACCAAACAAACCGAGTACTTAAACGTGTACTCCGCTAGGGATCGAACCCGCGACCTCCGAATCGTAAACCCAATGTTGATTATATTGAGCCACGGAGGCGGTTAATTAATCTGTACCTAACCTGTCATGCTCCACACGTAATTAAAGTTCTGAGACATTAATGCGAATATCTCACAGCATCTCTGCTTTCAGTGCTGAAGGATGAGAGAGCCTAAACTGGCTTAAGATTCATTAGTACTTAGTTCTCAGGGAGAAGATATGTAGTCGAAAAGTATGACCTTACGCCAAGAAGGAACACGGAAAAAAGAACCGAAGTTAAACTTATGAGTACGCAACTTATACTTAGTAATAAAATAAGTGAAACCATGGATCAATAATTGGTCCATGGTGAAACTTCTAATAACGTAGGTATGAGATACGCGTAGCTGACCATTTAATATATTCTCTATTTATATCAAATAACAGGTTAGCAATGCAGACTAGTCAAGTTAAACTAGTGAATGCCGCAACGTGAGACCATGTAGCTTTATACTGTCAACATTATCTTGTGTGTCTAATAAAATACTCTGTACATTATTACACGATTACAAACTTCCTTTTCAATAATATGTGATAAAATTAAAAATTCAATACTCACTCTTCAATGCCCACCTCCGATTTAGAAGCAATCCGTCCAGGAACTTGTAACCTTGCTCTCTGCAAACTTTATCCTCAACCCTAGCCACTGCACTGGTTAAAGACAGCAGATCGCTTGCAAGCACTACTGAAGACGCATAATCTGGCGATTCCTCTATCGCGCCAATTTTTGGTGGATCTACATTTTTATTACTATCTTTATATTTATTATATTCAGCGGGAGGTTGCTTAACTTCGTCCGGATGTATGTCAACACTAGAATTCGCAGTTCTATTATGTTTCACAAGGGACATTAATTTGGTAACTAAGTCTTCATCAAGCGCAAGACTATGCGCAGTCCTATTGAGTATAGCTATTTCCCGATCATCTAAAGTCCTATTTGATTCTAATATCGTATTTAATAGTTTTAGTACTCGTTTGTCGATGTTAGTATTATTTAAAAGATCGGTGTTTAGTTCTGTGGCGGCGGCGACCGCGCACGCGATCGTGATTATAGCCCCGACCGAGATCATGGCGGAGACGTGCGCGCGCGGCGGTTGTATACACTGACTGAAGCCTTCGATCGAGCCTTTAATGTCCAGTAGACTGACCGGTGGCCATTATAATTATTGCAATTTCTTTGTTTTGAAATAGCAACGCCCGGGCGTTCCGGAATGATTGATTATAAACTGAGGTCCTGTAAGTTATTCATTGCTTTTAACCGGAAGAAGGAGGATATTCCCAAATCATTACGTTGTATTTCTTTATGACTAGAAAGATTTTTGTAATTAAATAATTGAACAGCGAAAAAATTGGTAATACAACCGACTTCAGTCAGGTTCCGTTCTCTATCTCAGGAGTGTATAATCAGATTTTGACCAAATTTATACAGGACTACTCTGGCGGTAAACCCTACCAAAAAATCGTCAAAATCGGTCCACAATTCACAAATATATTGCATAGCAAACATACAAAATGAAAAATAGAGAAAATCATCCATTTTTTTCAGTTCGATAAAAATAGACATCGATAAAAAACATTTTAAAAGTGCTTTCAAATACGTCATGTACGAGGCCGCACGACGTCCGTATATAACACCTCCAGTTTAAGCGGGTCTGGCTGTGTTCACATTTCCCGAAGCGTCGCGCGGCCAGCTTACACTGGCAGTGTTACAGTTGTCATGCCGTCGTCGACCGCACCAATCAAATAGGATCGGTACGGTATTGCTGCTATTTGGTTAAAAAATTCAAGATTTATAAATTTGCGAAAAAACTAGATTTAATATACTTTAGTAAAAGCTTTGACAGCCTATTGAGACTACCACGTTTTTAAAGCCGATTCATACTCGAGAAAAAAATGCTACACATAAACTCAAAAAGGGATTTAATTAACAAAAACATATCGTTATCTTGTGTACCGATAATATTGAGCCCCACTTCTTCCGCTTTCATTTGCCGTCCACTCCCACTCATCTAACTCTTGGTCTTCGTCTCTAGCATACGTTCTTCTCGGTTGATATTCTTCTCTATCCGCCCAAAAATCATCTTCTCCGCCTTGTTCTTCCTCTATAACTTCCAAGTCCTCCTCATCTATTTGATTTTGCATTTCTTCGTCCAGGACTTCATCCTCTTCCTCCTCTAGGATTTCTTCCAAACCATCGTTCTTTTCTCTCTGCATTTCAAACTCTACTTCTACTTCTGGTATCTCCTCCAGTACTTCTCTGTGAGCTAGGAAATGTTGTCGGCTTCGTACTTGTGGTACTTCCATTATTTCTTCACTTTCTGGCTTCGTTTCAGTCTCATTACCGTCTTCTTCCCTTTTTTCTTGTTCTACGTTTTCTGATTCTTTCTCATCTTCTGTATCAGTCTTTGATGCGAATGAGAAAATTTTGTGCAGAGATTGCATCGGTATGACAAATGTTAATGTTAAAATGATTGATGATAATAATATAGCTGATATTTCTTGCACGTCGATCTGGAACAAATAATAAATTACATAAAGCCTTCGTTCGCGATTAATAACCAGAGTCATTACTTATGCCTGATGAGTTTTTACCGTAAGGAAAAAAATAGGGCATTAGGTAAGTGAAATAGAAGTTACTGGCAATTTCTTTTTCAAAAACGCACGCGCCGGCGGTAGTTCGAAATGCACATAGGTAATAAATTTAAAAACTCATTGGTACATGGCCTGCCTGAGAATCGAACCCAGACCTCCCAAATAGAAGACCGCGTCTTAACCGTTGAGCCACCGACGCTCTATATTTATTATCTACTAGCTTTCCGCCCGCGGCTTCGCCTGCGTGGAATAGCTTTATGGCGGATATGTTTCATTTGTTTATCCCGAGGGAACTACTCACTTTATCGGGATAAAAAGTATCAATTATGTCTTAATCCAGGGTACTTCTACCTATATACCAAATTTCATCCAAATCCGTTCAGCCGTTTCGCCGTGATTGAGCCACAAACAAATAATGAAACAAACGAACAAACATCCAAACTTTCGTATTTATGATATTAGTTTTCCCAAAAATAGTAACAAAAAACCGTTTTACCAGAGATATAAGGGTGAATTCCGTGGATGTCCTGACGGTAGCGGCAATTGTGAGGTATACGATGAACTGACACAGGTATAAGGCGTAAGAGAGACGGCTGATAAACACCAAAGGGCGACAGCATAGCAGCCGAGACAGGAATCCTGAAATAGACACAAGTCATTCGAGGGTTCGAATTTCGCTAGGGGTAAATTTTTGAGTGTTAAACACGAATATTTATGCCTAAGACATGGACTAGTATCCATAGTACGTGCTTGACCTAATTGATGTAACAAAACCTAGGATTACTAGTTTTTGGGCAAAAAACGTTTCCCAAAGTATCACATGCCAAAGTATGTTTCCCAAATTTTCCATTTAGCAAAATATGGTTTGGCATAACATGTATTTCAAGTTTAAGATCCAATTTTGAAAATATACTGCAGCATGGATGTTTGTTTCACCTTGGACAAGTAATTTACAGGTAAGAACTTCTATAATAACTATACAATACAATACAATACAAATACACTTTATTGTACAAAAATACACTATATTGTTATTATACAAATCAATTCCGGCGCTCGCTCGGCTCGCGCTCTATTGGAGTCACAGTTCTAACCTAACCTAACCCACTTTTCTAGCAGTTCTAATCTAGCCTACGTAACCTATAAAATTAGAAGGAACTTATTCTTGGAATATAATTTTTTACAAAATAAAGCATTTGTTTAATGTATATTTGACTGAATAAAACTTGAGCAAGTAAAAAGTTGCCAAATTAATATTTGACCAAGTGATTGAAATGCGAAATATAAATTTGCTAAAGATTTTTTTGGGAAATGAAACTAGTGCGATAAGTTTTTTGGGAAGTAAAATTTGACGAAAAATATTTTGCCAAACGGAAGGATACTCAAAACCTAACCAACCCGCTTTGAGCAGTACAGATTTTTATAAAAGCGGAAATGTCCAACATTACGATCCACCTAGGCATTTAAATGAATGGCTAATTCAACGATACGGCTTCGACATATTCATAGAAACTGTCGCAACAATTACTACTTAAATTCCAGTTCCAACTTATAAATTATTCAAATAAGATAGTCACATGTTTTTAGTGTATCTACGTTCTAGAATTTGTACGCGATTTAAAAATAGAGAATCTACATTATTTTTAGAAGTTGTAATTTAAATGACTTTAATATTTAAATTTATTACGCTTACATCGTTATTAACAGGTGACCTATAATCAAATACAACCATTGGTATTCCCAAACGGCTGGCTACGAAATTGCCAGCCAGAGCAGTCGGGGTTAGCATGTCATGCGACTCGTGCGCACAGAAGCACTCGTAGCTTAAACACTACTTTACTCGCCGACTCTGTGCTATTATTTATTACGTATTAGTTACATTATCGGACATGCCGACACTGTGTGCAATGCCTACATGTACCAACAATAATTATAAAAGTCATGAAGAGATCACAATAGGTAGATTAGGTACCTATAGATTTGTTTACATCAGTTGGATATGGTTTGAGAAATTCAATTGTCGTAGTGAATTGATCGATTGGATATACCTATTTTTTTAGCTTGGTGGGATTCATTGGGATAATATTAAAATATCGACAGCCCCGGAGTCAACGGATAAGTTTGAGAATCATGATATTATTATTGAATTATAATCATTTATAATAAAAAAGAGGTAGGTACTCGATAGGTAAGCGAAGCTACGAACAGAAAAGATATTTGTTCGTAGATGCGTTGTCGACATCCCTACACGGGTCTCGCTCTAAACCTTCCTGGTCGGCGCTGGTATGGAAGGTGTTCTACTTACTCGGGGCCGCGGGCTCTAAGTACTTTGACCGCAGATCCAGTGCCTCTGTTAAGACCTAAAACGCTTCAGTCATTTTCCCTGGAATTCGGTCAACCAGAACTTATTAGGTCAAGAGTTTGTAAGAGTTCTGTGTGTCTTTAACATAATCCATTTTGTTTGAAGTTTGTTACTAAGTATGCTGTATGGTTTCGGCACGTAAAAATAATAGAACCAAAGCGTCTCTTTCCGTGGGTGTCGACTATAGTAAAAGGCGACTATAGAATTTTCCACCAAAACATCTATAAAGTTTTGCGTTTCAACCGCGATGAACTCATCCCCTGTCGCGTGTGCATTTCTGTATATTTCGAAAGGTGAACCGCGGATGTTGTTTGAAGCATTGAACTCTTAATGGTATAATATTCGTAACGTATGGGTGTATGTTTGTTACTATATATACATGAACTATCTGTCCTTGCAGGCACTCGCGGCGGATAGCGGTACCGTGTGAAATTCGCCTAAATGATCGCGATTAAATATTATAGCTATAACTGATTTAGTCTTTTATTTTATTTGGGTAGTTAAGTGGTTGCATGTTGTAATTGATCATTGTCGATGTTGCAATACTAGTGAAGCAATTTTAATGCATATGTCAATGTCTTCACATATAAAGATCCGCGGAAGAACATAAATACAACTTATACAAGTAAATTTAATTCTTTTATAAGTTTTAGTGCGTGATAAAAGTGTTTTTAATATTTTTAAACTACATATTTTTTTAACTATATTTTATTTAAAGATTTTTGTCCTATGGGACATGTCAATCGCATTGTACCTTTACCTTAGGGTTATCACAAAACTTACAGATAAAATAAATAAATAATGGAAGTCACTAACCAGAGATTGCCTTTTGAACAAGCAGTAACTTAAAAAATGTAAAATCTGACTATTTTAAGTGTACCCTGTCTACCTACAATATAAAGCTTTTTGACTTTGACTTATAAAGTTCAATGACTAGTTGACAAAGTAACCCAGCTGTCTCAGTTATCGGAGAGACAAAAATAGTCTGCAATATACCTAAGTCAAAACGATTTAATTTTAGCTTTCTAATTAGTGTCTACCTCTTCATGTAATTTGATTTAGTGATCTGTTCTATTGTCCTGATGTGTTGACAGATGACTCTCGCCTGTAATAACAAGCGAGAGTCGTCGACGTTACTAATAAGTAACGTCGACGATTTAAACTTACCAAAGCTACCATTATGTACAGCGTATATAACCCAAGCTATAGCTGATGCTGACGCGATAGGAGCTAAAGCTGCGTACTGTGCTGCGAACGTAGCATTATATCGATATGTGGGGTAACCGGAGTCCAGGCCAGCCCACCACACCGACCCCCATAAGGTGGCACTCATGATCCAGCCAAAGGAGAATAGAATCTGAAAAGTAATAAAAAAAATTAAGTTTGTGTCGACTCGAGACCCTTTTAAAACTAATGTGGTGCAAAGTAGGCCCTACTTAGCTTACAAAGTCTGTACAGACGACTCCACTATTTTTTTGGGATTTTTATATAATTGTACTATCCACAGTTTTGTGTTAGTTAATTTAGGAGGACCATTTCAGAGAAGTGCTGATGGTATAGCATGAATAAGCATTACGCTACAATTTTTTTTTTATATCTTTGCACCTACACACAGCGCCATCTAGTTCCACACTAAGCAACTAACTAGGCTTGTATTATAGATAACAGATGGTTGATAAACTACACAAATACATTTTTTTTGGGAAAATAAATACATATATAAATGAAAAACATCCATAACTCGCGAACACATGTCTGCATTCATCATACAAACATACCCCTATCCGACCCTAGCGGGATTCGAACCCGCGACCTTTTGGTATAGCAGCAGAGTTTCTAACCACTACACCAAACAGGTCGTTAAACATGTAAATCAGGTCAAGATTAATAAAATATAGAGGCATCGGACCCCAATATAATTTTATTCCCTTTGGGGTTGAGACTCTAGGTCCTCGGGGCCCGGAGCTCTATCTTTTTATAATGTGCTGGCGACCAGACTGGTCGACGTCTGAGGCGACTCAATAGCCGGCACTTATCTTGATGAAAGATTAAGCATTGCCATCCAGCGAGGTAATGCAGTCAGCATCTTGGGCACTCTCCCGCACATGGGCAGAATCTGTGCCACCTACTAAACTAAGTGTTGAGGGGGAATAAGCTCTTTAGATTCATGATAGATTTATAAGTGCTCTTATTTTGTAAAATTGTTAGATAATATGTGCAGCGGGGCAACGCGGCTAGCGTGCTGGAGACAATGACGCAGGTAGGAGAACTCGAGGCGATACACTTTTATAGTCATATGGATAATAGATAGGTATAGATTAGAATTTTATTTTATCTTATTAGATAGTTATTAAGTTCCATGTATATTCTTCAATTCTGTAAATAAATTATTCTAACCAGCCCTGTATTAATAAGTAAGACGCAAATGTTTTACTAGCAGACTCCGCTTTTCCATAGCAAAAATGATTGTGTTTCTAAAATTAAAGACCAAACGAGAGGACAGATTTTTTGGTCATGTTGCGAAGACATTTACCTATTAACACAGTTGTTTTGTGTCATCGGCTGATATCATACTCACTGGGCAGTTTTCTACATTTTTTCTTATTATTAGTTGCAGTTTCCGATTTAACAGAATTATTAATTTCGAAATATCTCATAAAGATATAGCATAGCTATAGTATTAATTTTCGGAAACGATTTTTAAAAATAACATTGTAATGTTAATGTTCCATAAACATTACTAGATCTCAGAATATAGATAGCCCAGGCAACTGTGTCTTTTCTTTTTATATAAAGAAGACCCAGATGGAGAAGTTACTGGAAACTAAGTTATATGCTAGCATAAGTATCGTGACATACTCGAATTCGCTATTTGTTTTCGATTAGCGAAGTTAAGTCGCGTCTTCAGTCTCGCAGTCGCCTAAGTCAGGCGGGGTCAGTCCTTGGATGGGTGACCACTAGTGGCACTTTAATACGAGTGTTTCTGTGCTGTGTGTTTTCAATTGAAGGCAATTGTTAAGTTAACACAATAACCCACGGGGCGGCTTAAAAACACTTGTTAGGTGGCCACTAGCCTGACACAAATTCATCAACCCGCACTGATGATGGATTATGGCCCATAACCTCTCCTAGTGAGAGGAGGCTGTGCCTCAAGACTGAGGATATGTAAAGCTGTTGATGATATTGATAATTATACCTTGCCATGTTCAGATGGCTTCTGCAATGAGAGACCCAGGCTGAGTCCGACTATGTATGGAGTACATCGATGCAAAACAGACGTGTAGCTCAGACGAACCGTTCTATACAGCTGGCTTACTCTGAAATATAAAATAATTACTTAGGGATAAGGCAAGCCATAGGGAGGAGGAATTAGGCAAGTTGAAGTGGCAGTGGGCAGGGCACATAGCTCGAAGAACTGATGGCAGTGGAGCATTAAAATTCTCGATTGGAGGAGGTTTTGCTCAATGAGTTTGTTTTAAAAAAAGGAGGAGGTTACCAATTCGGTTGTATTTTTTTCTTTTTTTTATGTTTGCTACCTCAGAACTCAGTTATTTATGAACCGATACGGAAAATTCTTTTCTTATTTTATATAACATACAGGAGGGCACATGTTTATCATAACTCTGTTCTGATGATCGGACCTATGAGGAATTGAGGGAACTCCTCACATATTGTAGGCATAGGTCTTCATTCATGCGAACAGCCAAGGCATGGAACTCCCTTCCGGCGTCAGTCTTTCCTGAATTCTACAACCTTGGAATTTTCAAGAGCAGGGTGAATAGGCATCTACTGAGATCGCGTGCTTCATCTTCGGCCACATAGTCACTTCCCATCAGGTGAGATCGTGGTCAAACGCGTATCCAGTTAATCATAAAAAAGAGCAATCTAACACACTGAGCAATGACCCATTTGTAGTGATGCAGCACACGCATATGTGTTTCATAATTATGTTAGGTAATGTTGTTGATTTGTTACCTTATCTGTGTATCAATATGTAAAAGCTGAATGTATGTATGTGGTTTTAAATTTTCAATTTATGCTATTGTATTTACATGCAAATTCCTTTAATATCAAAGTTTTTTTTAAATTACATAATTAAATAATTAAAATACATAGTCTTCATCCTGCGTTAATGAACTTTAACAGAATAAAATAACGGTAATTTAGAATTATGTATTGTCATTATGTAGAAATATAGCTTGAATTTCCCAGTAGATATAATAGACAAGAATAGACATATCTACACCACCTGTTAATATGTATACCATAAACCAGTACAACTAGTATTTTGATTGTTTAATACACTCGGGAGCAAAGGAAACGGGTACCAAATTATATCAACATACAATATTTTGTCTGGTCTGATTTTAGAAAATAGTTATTATAACCGCCTCCGTGGCTCAAAGTAAACAACATTGGGTTTACGATTCGGAGGTCGCGGTTTCGATCCCCAGCGGGGTACATGTTTAAGTACTCGGTTTGGTTGGTGGTAGGGCATTTTAAATGTCCGCCTGGCTAGCTACCACCATCTTATCTAAATCTGCCGCCAAGCAGCAATGTTAATAGCATTGTAGTGTTCCGGTTGTCAGAGATAAGATAGCCAGTCCCCCAAATATGTTGGGGTTTCCGGGTCAGTACGCTTCCACCTTCGACCTCATCTTCATTTAACATCAGGTGTGATTGAGGACAAGTACCAACCCGTTATGCATAAAAAAATAAAAGTCGAAAAGCACTATAATAACTAATTCAAATTTCCAAACTTATTTTGGCCAAAATTATTAATATTAATACCATTGTTTATCTTAATCATGAAGCTAGAATAGATTTTATTATGCTAATAATTAAGACAAATTTGGTATGAAACTGCCTTCTGTAGCATTGTGGATAGTTTCCAAAGGTGACAGGACTTCTTTATTCTTTCTTTATTCTTTATTGCACATAAAAAACATGTTGACAATCAGTCGGAAATATTGTACAAAGGTGAGATCTCTTCCAGCCAACCTCAGTGGTGGTTAGAGCATTGTGCGGGACGGTGAAGAAAAAGTGCAGTTACGGAAGGACAAATATACTATACATATAGATATATAATATAATATGTTATTTACATACATACACTACTAGAATACAGAAATACACTTAGTTATAAAATTACACGTGATTATTAGTAAACTATATAATATAAATAAATAAATATCACATATATAAGTACATAATTATATAAATATATATCTTAAATCATGATAGAATGATAGTGCTCTTTTAGCCTCTTCTTGAAAACTTGGACGGAGGGACTCTCTCGGATCTGTGCAGGAAGCTTGTTCAACAACTGTGCAGCTCGTACTGTGTACGATTTAAAAAAGAAATTGGAATTTGACAAGGGATAGGTTAGGGTTTTAGTTAAGCAAGGACGTCTGGATCGGGACTTCATTGATTTAAGAAAATGTTTTTTCAAATATTCTATATAAATAAATAAATAAATAAATATCCTTAGACATACACACAGCGCCATCTAGTTCCACAGTAAGCAACTACATTTAATTGAGCTTCTGACAAAAACATTCAGGTAATGCAACATCCTCGTAGATTATTGTAATTGGTGGTATTCTAAGTACTTTTCCTAGTTTAAAAATATTTGTATGGAGATTTTCTTTGCTCCCGAGTGTACTACCTACAAACTCCGGGTCTAATTTTAGCAAAACCATAAATAATAATTTATCTCCTTACTATATCACGGAATTACGCAAATATTCGCAAATGACGTGTATACTTACGTAACGCCGTGGTAAGCCAGCAGGGTGAGGCGATGCTCACTGACCGTGGAGTACCGGAAGTAAGCAGCAAGGACGTGTATAGTTGGCAGCAATACCCTTGAGAGAGACTGCTTGGCTTGAAGGGCCCATACGATGACACCGCCAAGTATAGTCAACTGGAAGTCCAGCGCCAGTTGATGGGTTTGGGGCGCGCACTGAAATGAAGATTTGGAACTAACAATGGTTGTTGACAAGAAATTTATTATTTCCTTTCGCCCTAGATAAAATTACAAATTATTATAGAAGATGAAACAAAGATTTTCGAATATACTGAAAATTTTTCGACTTCCCTTACAATTAGCGTTCTCTCTGACAACTTTACTATTTGGAAGTCGGAAAAATTTCAGACGAATTCGACTATGGTTCCTTGGGAAAATTAATATGAATGAAATAACTAATTATTTCTTTTCAATTTATCTTTTATTATTTAGAAAGCAGGATTATCGGTCCAAAACCTTTATTCGGCTTTTTTATCATGTAAGGAAAAATTTTATTATTGAAGTGCAAATTCAATATTCGGTTTTGGATATTCTACACACAAAATATCCAAATTTCAGGTCTGTAACTCATTTCGTTTACGAGTTAGAAATCTCGAGACATACGGACGTACAGAAAGCATACCCTTTGGGTGAAGAAGCGTAAAAAAGTAGGCATCAGCTTTGGGAATAAGTATGTCTTATATCAGCTATTAACAAAAGAGCTGTTGAAAGGCTTGTAAGGCCTTCATGATAACCTGTCAAAGTTATAGACAATTAGAAGTGGTATTACTTTTCATCCTGTGGTCTAGCTCTAGTCGATAAGTTTGTGGCATACACTAAAACGAATTGCATTCAACCAAGCTAACGATAGTCCTCGACAATTTCTCGCTGGCAAAAGGCATCGGAATTGCTATTTGTCGGCTTAGGTGGTGTTTGCCTGCTCCTGCTGTGTTTTTGTAGGAGAGCGGAAGACTACTTGAGCATTGTGAGGGCGTCAGTCGCATGATCACCCACCTCCATACTCCTCCCACTACAACTTCTGTAAGCCAGCATCAGCTGTGGTATTCTGCACAGCCTAGAGTCCCAGACTAAGTTTGAGTTTGAGTAAGAGTTGAAGGTGTGAAGTAGGAAAGAAGTCCGCCCCCTCGGCAAATGGGGGTGTAGTTAGTTGAATTCAAAATCAGCATAGATCGGGTGAGGGAAAGGTTATTTATAGTACCTAATGACCTACCATATCCTCAAAACCGAAGTAATTCTGCACATACAGAATATTCCACCACCAGCCATCCTGGCAGACCTCGGCATTCTTCGAGACGAGGGTGCCCCACATCGGGCCAGTGGACACGTTATCCCAGATGAATGCATAGAAGAGTACTACAGCTAAGAGCGCAGGAGTTAATCTGTAACAATATCATGCTAATATGGGGGAATATGCATAATATACCATCCTCATATAGACAGAATCAAATCAATTCATTTTTACCACCGGAAACTGACCTATTCTGGACCGGCATCGCCTCGATTAAGCGTGCTAGTATCAAATATTTCTTAGACGAGCAGGAGCGTGCTACTTGACGAAATCGAACTTTGCATGCCAATTTTTTCTTTTCTTTGTTGGATGTTTATAATAATTAACTATGTATCTTAACAACCAATGCATAGAACTATCTTTCGGCGTCAGTCTTTGCTTATTCCTCAACCCTTGGAATCTTCAAGAGCAGGGTGAATAATCTACTGAGATCGCGTGCTTCATCTACGGCCTTATAGCCCCTTTTTTATCAGATGAGATTGTGGTCAAAAGCTATCTGGCAAGTATCCACAGTAGACTTTGCGTAGCTAATGGCATGTTTCCAAAACATGTACTTTTATTACGCAATTTAAAATAAATGGGAGTAAAGTTAAAGAGCATTGCAACAAATTTACCATATTGTTAAAGTAATAAATCTCTTACTTATTAACCCCCGACGAAAAAGAGGAGTGTTATATATAAGTTTGACCGCTATGTGTGTGTGTGTCTGTCTATAACACCGTAGCTCTTAAACAGGTTTTAAATATCCGCCTGGCTAGCTACCACCATCTTATCTGAATCTGCCGCCAAGCAGCAATGTTAATAGCATTGTTGTGTTCCGGTTGTCAGAGATAAGTTAGCCAGTCCCCAAATGTGTTGGGGTTTCCGGGTCAGTACGCTTCCACCTTCGACCTCATCTTCACTTAACATCAGGTGTGATTGAGGTCAAGTACGAACATGTCGTACATAAAAAAAACATATTTTTTTATTTGAAAGCCGGTTTTTTAGCGTGGTCCTTAGATACGTTTTATCTAAGCCGGATCAGCTGTTTTGTTTGAATGTTTCGCGGGGGTTTTCAAAATTTCAAATTTTTAATAATTACTTTAACTAACAAACACAACATCCGCTTTATCAATAAATATCCAATGACCATCTAAAATTATATAAGAAGCTGATTAATTTAGCACGTCTATACATTATCGAAAAAAGTTTATTGACATAGTCAAGGGCGGGTCAGTTCGTACAATCAGGTTCATAAGTGCATATCCATCCCAGCTTTCACAATTTCAATTCTTTTAAACACCTTTGTACTCTAACCCTCCTCAATCACAGCTGATGGTAAGTGAAGGTGAATCCGAGGGTGGAACCGCTTTCGCTGTAGCCCAATCCCTAACAGCTAGAATACAACAATGCTATTGCTGCTTGGCGGAAGACTTAGATAAGATAGTGGTAACTGGCCAAGCTAACCTGACATGCTCCAACTGTATATATGTCCAGAGGTGTGACTTATCTAAGATACAAGTATCTGAAATACAGATACAAGATGCAAGATACGTATTTTCATTTTGTATCTAAAATACTTTTTAAAAAATCATTTTGTATCTTGTATTTAAATATATTTTGTTTGGTATCTTAGTATTTTATAAATACTTTTTCTTATAAAATACTTTTAGTAATATATTAGTAGAAATATATAAAATAAATGCGTAAAATTGAGCATGTCATTATTAGTCCAACATCACATTGGTAGATGGCGACTCTTTCTTTGCACTGCACTGGCCTGTATCTATACAAGATGTGGCAAATGCACAAGTCGAGCGAGCCAAACAATTAAAAAAAAAAACTGAAATGTAATTTCATTTGAGAAGATGACCGCCTTTTTGTATATATTACATTACATTAAGTTATTTACGAATAATTCGTAAATAACTTAATGTTAAGTTATTTACATACGTAAATAACATTAAGTTATTTACGAATAAATCGTGTTATGTTATGTAACGTGTGTGTTATGTTATCGTGTTATGCTCGTGTTATGTCAATTAAGAAAAATAAACTTAGAATTCATTAAAATAAAATCTTGTTTTCTTACAAAAGTATTTGTATCTTAAGAAGTATTTAGAAGATACGTATTTGGTATTTAGTATTTCAGATACTATTCTCGAAAGTGTTTTGTATCTGGTATCTGAAATACTTTATTTAAAAGTATCTTGCATTTTGTATTGCAGATACTTTGTACAGGGTATTTTGTACATCTCTGTATATGTCTTATAACGACGTAAGAACGAATTTAAAGCAACCTAAGACAACAGCTCTGAGCAGCATACTTTTCTGTACTGTAATGTCCGCTATACACTATAAAATAAAATAAATCATGACGCTTTACAAAGTGATTTTAGGACTAGGTAATACATAGAACTCATTTGTGGGAAGACTGGTGCGCTGAAAAGGAAGAACCAGAATTACAGGTCACCAGGCCCCCCAGCTATGTGTATTAGAGCAGAGATATGGTGATTGAGGAAGAAACACTTAAGGAAAGAAACAAAGGAGAAGGAAATCATGAAACATAAGACCTGGTTTTTGGAGTGGGGTTGTAATGTTGTGGACTGTTTTTAAACCCCGACGAAAAACTACGGGTGTTATGTGTTTGTTGGCGTTATGTGTTTATGTATGTCCAGTCTCTGTCCGCAAGCAATAAGCGGTCCAGTTGGAGTGCTGTTTCCAAAGTTTCAATTTATAGTTATGTTGATACGTCTACGCATTTCATGAAATGGCTAATTCCACAATCTGCCTGTGTCATATATCTTCATGCCGACGGTGCAATTTCCCTGTGGTTTTGAATAATTTCTCTCCACTCAAAGTGCCTAAAAATTCATAATCATTCTAAACAAACATAGTTGCCTCGCATTTTTAATAGGCGCTTAAATGATTGTCTGCTTGATAGAATAACCAACCTATTCCGACGTCAGTCTTTCTTGAATCCTACAACCTTGGCATTTTCAAGAGCATGATGATTGGACACCTACTGGGATGATAATGATTACACATGATTACAGGTGAGATTGTGGTCAATCGCGTATCCATGTATGTGTGTATAACTTGACGAAATAAATAATATTTCTGACACTTACACCAATCATCTAAAAGGTTGTGAATAAAACTGTTAAATTAATAAGGGATGATTATGAAAGAGATGTGAAAATAGATAATATTTTAGAAAACGAACTTATAATTAATGTAGGTGATGATAGCAGTGACGACAGTGAAAATAGCAGTATGGACGAATCTGATTAAATATGGCCTTTTGTGGCACCTTTTTGGGTGCCTTTTTGTATTCATATGTTTCTTGCGTGCATATAAAGAATGTATATTCATTTTCATTCCAATATTCAGTTCGTTCAAATATATTAAATGAACATTTATATTTTTGTTTTATTAAACCTTTTTGATCAGGTACTACTTGCAACAAAACTTATAGATTTGTTTTTTTTTTTTCGAGAATAAATTGACATTTCACATCACTATTGTAATATGTCAAAACGGCCATCATAGCGTGCCGCAACTTTAGTTCCAAACTAAGTAAAGCTTGTATTATGGATACTAGATAACGAATAAACATGCATAAATATTTCTATAAACAATACAATACAATACAAATACACTTTATTGCACAACAGATAAGAAAATACAGTTTCAGAAAAGTGGTAAGAATAGAATGTACAATTTGGCGACCTTATCACTAAAAGCGATCTCTTCCAGGCAACCTTTGGGTATAAGGACAGTACATTTGAAATAGGTGGGTTGTGCGGTGTTAAGTAGGGATGCAGATACAAACTACGTGAATACATTTCATATATTTACATACACATACATACATAGATCAATAGACAAATATACCTACTTAAACATAACATAAACATAATATAAACATGCATGACTTGGAAATAAATGTTCATATTCATCACACAAACATTCACCCCTCGCGGGTTTCGAACCCGCAACCGTTGGTTTCGCAGACAGAGTCACTATCCACTACACCAATCGGTCGATTGTAGATGGTAGAAAAAGTTTATCAGAAATCAGGATCCTATATTCATGTAGCTAATTATGACAAAGCCACCCTTGAGCCTTTTGACGACCACCATACTTCTAAATTTTACTGAATTTCTTTCAATGAAATTGCTTCTCATTACACATCTATTGGGGTAGGTGGTGTACGGGCGTCTGATAATTATTAATCTTCTGTCCTCACCTAAGATATCTAGAGAATAGTCTCTTGGGCATATCACCGTCAGCAGACATACGGTGGGCGGTCAGCGTCCCGCTGAGCAGTAAGAAGCAGTCTGTGTACATCCATCCCGCGCGACACCACGACCAGAGTGGCGAACTTACCACCTGGAAATCAAAGAACGAATCAGAATCCTCTGCTCCTTCAGCTCCGAAGAGATAGGGAGAATAAATGTTAAACAAGTTGTAAGGGCAATTTTTCATTGATGTATTAGGTCCTTAATTGGCGTTTTGTATGAAGAATTTCATTAAGACTGTTCTCTCCATACAAACATTTTTGTTTTCTTTTTTGGGAACGGCAAATCCAAATTTAGCTAAACTTTGTGTATAATATCGGGTAAAATTAAGTTAAGTATAGGCAGCGTTCATTTTTAAAAGTAACCGCTTTATAAAAGTTTTAGCGAATCTAAGAAATGATTATAGGAAGCACATGAAAAGAGCTCTGTTCAATTTTTTTTTATTATGTGATTTAGCCCAGACATTAAAAAAAAAAGCATGTGAAACCTTGAAATAATATTCCATTTTGCAAATAAAAAACAAATTTGGATATAGCTTTGAAAATCGCAGGAATTGGTACATATGATTAACGAAGAAAAAAAACTCCAATTTCTTAAGTAAAAACCCAATATTTCGGATAAAAGGAATTCGCAGTCTTTTATTCCATCTGATAGAATAGACTTCATTGCAATGCAGAGCAATTTTCTTCTGCACAGCCGTGAGTTATGCAATGTGCATTTGCATGCGAGAAATGGTAGCTAAATGTTAGAGCTAAGAAACCTAACCTAGAGATTACTCTGATGCACAAACCGGTGACGTATCCTTAAGAGACAGACACTGATTACCCGTTTAATAAACAATTGAACCGTGTGGCCCCATTAAAAATGAATACTTCATAATACGGTCTGGTTCGCGGCAGATTAGGACCAAGCCTATCGTCCCGTGGGTATCGTAAAAAGGTTACGAAACGATAGCGAGCATAATAGTAATAGTAAATTTCAAGTCAAAAACCACTACTTAGGTCTCTGACTTTTTTCTTTTCGTTAACTCCCGCCTCGTGAACATTAGATGACTATCTATAAGTGCTTCTAGCGATTGTGTTTTATACTATATATTAAGAGGCTGACAGCAGCCAATTGCGTTGAAAGATTATCATTTTTTGTAAAGCATATAGCTCGTATCATTATAAAAAAAGTTATAGGTAAAATTGATCATATTTCTGACATGATTCATGTTTTCAAAACATAATTACACAATCTTCTCTCGATAGAATTTAATTGCAAAGTAGCATCTAAAAATGCATGAAATCTTATTTTTCTCAGATATGCATTCACTAACATAAATGATATTTTGTACAATATTGTGTCGTATATGTTACTAAAACAAATTCATGTTTTAGATTTTCAATAATGCGTCTATTTTAATTGAAATAATTAATTTTGTGATTTGCACTTACGCCCTATAATTCTAAGTAACGCTTTCTCTGTTACTCGTACTCAATGCGACAGTGATCGCTTAGGCGCGTTGCTGGATGGACCTGTGTTGTGCGCTGAGACGCTCTCCCAAATATTCGAACTTTTTTTCATATTCATATTCAGGACTTTCTTTTTCTTGTTTTGTTTATTTAATTAGGGTAAAATTTTGTATGTGTGTAAATAATTTTATTTATTAGGTAGGTAATCACAGTTGTAAATAAATAAGTTGGTAAAGTTAATAATAGAAAATGGACTCGAAAAAAAAACAAAACCGAAGAAACGGCAATATAAAAGAAATCAGAAACACATGATGGAGGTTGAAAAGTAAGTATAATAAAATATTATATCTCTTTTTAATTAATTAAGTATGTACATGAAACACCAAATTTATAAAACGCAACCATAATTATGTTTTCACTATTTTGTAGTTGCGTCTACTGATACGGGATGTATAGGTACCTTTTTTCGTCACCGCTTATGTAAGACGTTTGGCTCAGTCGACTTGGGCTTGTCGCTTGAATTTCGTCGTGCTGGATCGATCCCAGTACTTTTCTTGTCTTTTTTATTTATTTGCTTTTATTTATTGTATGTCTAAATAAATCCTGTAATCTTTTTTTACATGTCTAAGTGATATTTATCAAAAATTTCATTTTTGTGCATGGCTGTGTATTTTTCGTCATTACATATTCCTAGGTGCTGACGTACTACAATTCTTTGATTTTCAGTTCTAAAAATCATTTGGGCCCTGAAGAGTCATCAACCGGACTTGTTTTGCAAGAGTGAGTAAAATTATTATTTTTACCAGTATCTAGGATTTCTGAAATAGATAATAGGCAATATTGTTATTTTTGACCAAAAACAAACCTTGTCGAAAGAAATATGTAAAGGTCATCATAAAACAAAAGCATAACTTTGAGATTTTTATAAAATGATTGCCAATGGGACATATAATAAAAATTATATAAAAAAAAACAAATAAATTCCTTTCAACCGCTAAAATAATCTATTGAGAATTACCATAGACTTACGAAAATCACAGATTCGGCCATCATAATATATAAGGTCTAACAAAATTAACCCGACAAACGTTGCAGAGTGTATGTATAGGATGTACCTATTACGAAAAAAATAAAAAATAAAACATTAAAGTTAACAGATTTTATTCAAAAAGTTTTCCTGAAGTGTTTCAATAATATTATCTTTTAATGACAGGTACGACATTGAGGCACAAGGTGTTCAGAAAAAAAAAAGATGAAGAGGTATGTACTAACTAATGGCTTAGTAACCTGAATGGTCAACTAAATGTCAAACTAACGTCAAATGCGCTATATAATATATGAAATAAAAGACAAAAACTAATTCCTGACTACGGAAAATATGACTAAAAAGTATTTTGTTCGTGATGACCGCCTTATTGTCTTGTTTTTTGAGAAACACTTAGGCCAAAGACGAAATAATAATAATAATGGGCCGTAGTCGGTAAATATAATATTAACTAATAAAATAATAACGAAAGTTTTCTGTTTCAGACTTATCAGATTACAAGTGATCAGAATACGGAATAAGAAATCTGCATCTGTCGGCGGTTTGTAGCCAACTCGCATTTTTATAAAAAATTGCAAGAAATTTGAACGGACCTCTTGGCTGTAATCTGAATACTATCGATTTAATAAACGAAAAACAAGATGGGCTCATCTCTAAATTTACTTTCGTGTGTAGAATGTGCAATTTAAAGTTTCATATAGAAAATGATTATCCGGAGGATGATTACTTAGATGTCAATAGTTGTGCCATAGCAGGCATAATATCTATTGGTGGTGGTCATTCACATTTGAAAGAGTTTTCTACGGCAATAAATCTACCTCTTATTTCAAATAAAAAATACCAAACCCAACATGACGTTCTGTCCAGAAATTGGCAAAGGGTTGCTCAAGAAACTATGAAGAAAGCAGGGGAAAAAGAAAGAAATTTTGCGATAGCAGAAGGAAGCCTTAGGAAAAACGGTATACCGATAATTGATGTGATTGCTGATGGATGCTATTCCAAAAAGCTGATGATACACAATTTACGGCTGAATTAGCAGCAGCTTTCGACGTTAGCGTCAAAACAATATTGGTCAATTTGCGTCAAATTGGCAAGGTAAAAAAGCTTGACAAATGGGTGCCCCACGAACTCAATGATCATTATACCTAACTATTATTGTATAGCATATAAATTGTATTGTATTCTCATTATATATAATAGTGTATATTTATCTCTAAAGAACATTCTGCTCTGGTTTTTTATTTCATACTTTTCAGTTATTAATATTGCACTAGTTTAATTAAATTATTTTTTCCGGGTTTTTTGAAGTCGTTTTTTTTAAATCCTTTTTTATTTAATTCTTTTTAGTGTCTGGTCAGACATTACAAAATAATAAAATATATTAATTGACCAATATGGGCAGGCTTACGAAAGGTGCTGCTCGTTTAAAGAACTGTCGGTCAAAAGAAACCGAAACTGAAAGGGACCTACGGCTTGAAAAAAATGCCTCACGGAACGCAATTTCGCGTTCCCAGGAGACGCCCGAAGCTCGCCGAGTACGTCTAGTAGCTATGAAAGATTACGTTAAATCACGTATTCGCCAGGAAACTCCAGAACAGAACGAGCATAGACTCGGTTTTATACACGATCGGCTTGCCGAGGAGTCCGCTGAGCAGCGTGAGCGCAGGCACGGCCTTATAATCACGTAAATCGGCCTAAAAATGTCGGACTAATCGATGTACATACATAAAGATTACAGAACCTCCTCCTTTTTTGAAGTTAGTTAAAAAAAGTTATTAGTATTTATCCGTGGTTGCTAATCTCCATGATAATTTTTGTGCGATGGCGAACCTTCTCGCTCCTACAGGTTAGGTCGGCACTTGGGGTATACCAGCTCGACCTGATGATCTTCGATTTGTCATATTTATTGTTGATAATCACACCGACGTAAATCGGCTTAAAAATCTCGGACTAATCGATGTACATACATAAATAATACAGAACCTCCTCCTTTTTTGAAGTCGGTTAAAAAAAGTTATTAGTATTATCCGTGGTTGCTAATCTCCATGATAATTTTTGTGCGATGGCGACCTTCTCGCTCCTACAGGTTAAATGGGCAGTTCGGGTGTACCAGCTCGACCTGATGATCTTCGATTTGTCATATTTATTGCTGATAATCACACCGATCTAGTCTACACTTTTTCCATACAAACCCAAACTGTATCTACTTAGTTTCCCTGTGTAAAAACTACGCAATCGTCTAAATATGTAATGCCATTCTGATATTTACCATGATTACACAAAAACTACTGGACCGATTGCGCTGAAATTACAATGGGACCAACTCGACGGTATCCCCTTTCATTTACAAAAAGAACCATGTGAATCAACCGCCAAATCTCGGAGATATCGGTGTACATACTCCTTTTTTGAAGTTGTTTAAAAATAACACTTTTTATTTATTTATTTCGCCGTGTCTGAAACATTCTGGTCCCAAACTTATTTTTGAAAACATTCTATGAATACCTATACATTTATATTTCAATAAATCATCCTTGTTATATTATTATTTTGTTGTTTTTTATTTCGCGAACAGCGCCACCTGTTGCATTTAGGAGAGCTCTAACTCAAAGTTCAGTTCGCAAGAAGGTTTCCCGTAAGGTCGACTCGTCTGACGGTACGCATATTGACCGTGTCGCAGACGCAGCGCTGCTTTATCGAACATTAAGTGGGCGTATCCATTGCTCAAGGTCATTGGCTCTATTCAGCGCCTTAAGTATTTAGTGTATTAATATGATATTATTATATTTATGCATACTTATCTATAATTATTTCTTTAGTTGGTAGTATCGTGCACCCTACCTGTTTACCTGTTTTTCTACCTACAAATGTCCCATAGCTGTGGGTTGAATAGAAGAGACATTTTAGTGATTAGTGATAAGACCGCCTAATTGTGTTCTATTGTTATCATCAAAAATTATTGTAAATTATTTTGCGCAATAAAGAGTATTTGTATTGTATTGTATAGACCAGGGGGCCGATCGCGCTAAGTTCGATTTTCCTTTCCATTGATTTCCATTTCCAAAGCGAAAACATAACCAAAAAAGTTACGTTAAACACATTTCGTATCGCGCTATTTGAACGGATATTAAACTATTTTTCTTTACTGGTTAACTCTAAACATTTTGGGATTGGTTTTACTTTGGTAGCGTCAACGATATAATCGTTAATAAAAAATTGCGCGATACCATTTTTTACATCAGCTAAGCTAAAGCTACAGCAAAACTAAAAACGCTCCGTTCGAACGATAAAACCGTTTTAACATAGCGCGATTGGTCCCCAGGGGTCTCCAAACTACGGCCCGCGGGCCAAGTGCGGCCCTCGAGGTCTCCACTCCAATAAGGGCCGCGGTAGCGGGCCAACTATGCCCTATATCCGGCCCACCTTAAAATCATGCGAGCAAAGAAATACCCATAAAAGTTACAGAATGATATTAAACATATTATTAAGTGCGATACCTAACTAATATAGATATTCACAGAGTGAAATTAAAAAAGAAACAATTTTATTAATAACAATGAGATGTGTGTCATCCCGCTGATGAGTATTTGCAATTTTGGGTCAAATTTACTAGTGGAAAACAACAACAAATTAATTATCATTACCAACGGATAGGATTACGATAAATAACTTTTGTGATATGTAGCCCTTTTGGAGGCTGCCGGGCTATATCAAATTATGCGTCATTAAAATTTAACATATGGAGTTATCGTTCGCTTTTCGGTAAAGCAAAAAATAACGTGAGATAACCTTCTATTTTATGTCATGGAATATAACATGAGCAAACAGGTCACCTGATTAAACGTGGTTAGTAGGTACTGCCGTTGTAAAATACGATAAATACAGTTTCTAGAAAAACATATAGGTACTGAAAACATCGGGCTTTAATACATGAGAGGCAGTAGAGCCAGCAAAGTTGACCTTCAGACGTCGTGGAGGAGTCAGTGTAGACATTACCCTGACCCCCCTTGATGAGACCAATGATGGCTATCAGCACCATTGGACCTCTCAATAAATCTGCTCAGGTCATGGGCAGTTGTGGCAGTGCTGGCTCTACTGCCTCTCATATATTAAAGCCCGATGTACCTATATATTTTTCTAAAAACTTTATTTATCTTATTTTACAACAGCAGTACCTACTAACCACGTAAGGCTTGTCTTTCGTAAAATTTCCTTTGCAAAAATAATTTTTAGTGAAAACGCCTGCATTCGTGATGGTAGAAAAAATAAAATGAAAAAATACATGGAAATCTATACGATATGGCCCGTATATATATATTATAGCCAAAACACGAATGACATAATTTTATTCGATAAAAAAAATTGCGAAGTGACCTCTCAAAAGTCAGCGAAAATGTTTATTTATGTTCAGAACAAAAGCAAACATAAAATCTTGTTTTCTTGTCATATAATAGATCTAACAAAGATATAAAAAGAATAGAAGAATTTTGTGGGTTCGGGTTCCGCGCGCCCGCGCCGCCATCGTGGTTAGAAGCGTCAATATTGCAGTATTTTGATAGGTATCGCTATAAATGGCGTAACATTGTAGAGGGTGTGGGCGAAGGTGAGGAATAGAACAGCTCAAGGTCGTTCGCTGGGTAATACGCCTTAATCAGGTGAGCTGTTTGCTCATGCGATATTCCATGACATAAAATAGAAGGTTTTCTCACGTAATTTTTTGCTATACCGAAAAGCGAACGATAACTCCATACTTTAAATTTTAATGATACATAATTTGATATTGCCCGGCAACCTCCAAAAGGGCTACATATCACAAAATTTATTTATCCTAATCCACCAAATAGGGTACCTACCTACTACATTCCTCAAAACTAATTATTTTTATTAAGCAAAGGGGCAACCACAAAACCAGGATGAAATCCGGTGGCGGTAATTAGATCAACTCGACTCGAGACAGATGGGTGTTACAAAACTTTCAACACACAGCGTGGTCCGACCCTTCGGCCAAGGTCGGCCAAGCCCACTATTACCTAACCCACTTCGCAGAATAGTTGGCACACTCAGACAAATTGTTCTGCCAATGTAAACTGAAAGTTTGCTAAGCTGAATTAATTTGACAAAATACATTGTAATGGATATTGTATTGATAATCGTTGCGCTAAATATTTTGTGGTTATTATAACAATGGAGGGATGAAAAAACCAAAATTGTAATAGAGATAACCGCCTCCGTGGCTCAATGTAAACAACATTGGGTTTACAATTCGGAGGTCGCGGGTTCGATCCCCAACGGGGTACATGTTTAAGTACTCGGTTTGGTTGGTGGTAGGGCATTTTAAATGTCCGCCTGGCTAGCTACCACCATCTAATCTAAATCTGCCGCCAAACAGCAATGTTAATAGCATTGTTGTGTTCCGGTTGTCAGAGATAAGATAGCCAGTCCCCCAAATGTGTTGGGGTTTCCGGATCAGTACGCTTCCACCTTCGACCTCATCTTCGCTTAACATCAGGTGTGATTGAGGTCAAGTACGGCCCCCTCCGTGCATAAAAAAAAAGAACTTTTCCAATGCTATCCTTGTCTTTTGCTGCATAATATGAGCAAACTAACGAGCCAGACATCTTCGCGTGGTTACAGATGCGCTTTGTGTTATGATAGTGTCAACTTGTCACAATAATGTCATCATCATCATCATATCAGCTAAAGGACGTCCACTGCAGAACATAGGCCATATTTGGTGCGGTAAAGCGGTCTGCATCCAGCGACATCTCGTAACGTTCATCAGATCCTCCGTCCACCTTGTGTGTGGATGTCCTACGCTGCGCTTGCCGGTGCGTGGCCTGCGCTCGAGAACTTTAATGCGCTACCAGCCATCAGTTCTTCGAGCTATGTGCCCTGACCACTGCCACGTCACTTTACAGTGACTTTTATGCACCAAGACCTATATATCACTCTCCATCATCGTCCATTCCATTAGCATTAATTACCAACCTCGGTAATCCTTGTCCTATTGGTGTAAGGCATTACAGCTACTGGAAGGAACTTGTGAGCGATGAGCAACGCAATGGTGGCGATACCGCGGACCCCGTGGATGCAGGCGATTTCAACGTCTGTGCCGGGTCCCACCAGCTTGTTGATAGTTCGATATAGAGAGAACGCGCTCAGCAACCCATCTGATAAGAAAGAGAAAAATGTATGTTAACCTTGGCTGAGTTTACCGTGACAATCTTCCCACTGTAACTCCGCCTATTGAATATAGTCTGATGCTGCTTTGCTCATTTCTATCACAATACCAGTCCCCGTAACACTGTAGAGTGTATACTAAGTCATCATCATTTTCCTGCCCTTATCCCACTCTAGGTGGGGTCGGCACAACATGTCATCCTCTTCCACTCTCCTCCATCAGCCGTCATCTCCGCACTCACCCCTTTCACATACATATCATTCCTCACGCAGTCTACCCACACCTTCTTTGGTCTTCCTCTACCTCTGTATCCCTCCACATTCATCCTTAACACTCGTCTTGTTACGTGCCTTTCATTCCTCCTCATAATGTGTCCAAACCATGCTAACCTATTACTCCTCAGCTTTTCTGTTATTGGCGCCACTTTTAGACTTCGTCTAATAATATACTCATTCCTGATCTTATCCATTCTAGTCACACCACACATCTATCTTAGCATTCTAAGATTAGCATTTAGCATTAGCAGAGTGTATACTAAGTATGATATCTATGTGTGTGTAGGTAGAGCTCATAATATAATGTATTGATTCGTGCTAATAAAGGCAGTGTATTCGTAACCTTTGACCGGCTTTCATTGAGATCAACACCCAACCTCATATGACAACCCATCCAGGCCTACCAGGCTGCCGCCACTGTGTTTTGAAAAAGCCACACGATTACAATGTGCACAATATCGAATGGACACTCTTCTGGACTGTCTTATGTTACGTTGCACTGTCTTCGAATAATTTAAATGTCCGCCTGGCTAGCTACAACCATCTTATCTAAATCTGCCGCCAAGCAGCAATGTTAATAGCATTATTGTGTTCCGGTTGTCAGAGATAAGATAGCCAGTCCCCCAAATGTGTTGGAATTTCCTGGTCAGTACGCTTCTATCTTCGACCTCATCTTCACTTAACATCAGGTGTGATTGAGGTCAAAATAAATCCGTTGTGCATTAAAAAAAAACAAAATGATGTGGATCATTGTACTACCAGCAACGTTATCCACAGGTTACTGTTTCGAAGATATAGACAGTAGTACAAAAGTGGTTTAATTTTACACCAAAAGTTGAATATACCTAAACCAAGTTTAACAATATTACCTACAGTTATTACAATAAGTATTTAAATATATGAACCATTCAATAAAACTTTTCCAATAAAACATTGAAATCGGATTCGGATTCACAAAAAATCGGCGATATCACGGTACATATAAATACCGATTGGTGCAGACCCTGCCTTCGAAATCGACCCTGCCTGGGTTCGAATCCCGCTAGGGGTAAATGTTATGTGATGAATACGAACATTTATTCTATAATCATGAATGTTTATACAGGGTGAATTCGAATTCGTGTAATTCCCATTAATTGGTTACGCTACTCTTGATTACGAGCAACTTTCCCCAAGAAACCATAGTCGAATTGTATCGATATTTGATTGCCCATACAAAGTAAACCGTTCTAAAAGCACGTTTAGTATGAAAGTCCAACAATTTTCGACTAAATTCGGTTATAGTTCCTAGTCGAAGGTTGTTCGTAATCAGGAGTGAAGTCACCAGTAAACAGGAATTACACGAATTAAATTTCACCCAGTATAAACATCCATGACTTTGGAATAAATGTTCATGTTACCTGAATGAACCCTTAACCCTTAACCTTTGATTTCAAAGCACTTCTGCACCAATCGGTATTTATTTATGTACCGCGGGATTTATGGGACAAGTTAATTGGCATTAAGCGTTATTTAAAATAAAATACTGTGTAAGTACTTTTTGAAGTCGATTAAAAACAGCAGCAGACTCACCCGTTTCATTTTTAATTTCTACAGCCTCTTCTTTCTCTTCTTTAGATTCCTTCTGATCGCACTCAGCTTTATCATCACTTTCATCTGTTTGACATTCAACCGTCTTTCGTCGAGCCATAAAGTCCTGAGCCGTCGCCACAAGTACCAGCAAAAGGATGACACCATAGAACGACCTGCAGGCAGTAAATAGCGGAATATCATCATGGAAATATCCAATAAATTCAGCGGCCATTAAAGTTTGATGGTCGCGAATGCCGCTTCGTTTTTTATGGAGGTTACAATTTGGCTACGATAAGTGTTGAAATTTATTGGGTCTATCATTTAAGATTAGTTGCGGTTTGATGCTCTTGGTGTAAACAAAACAATATTCACAAGAATTGATTCATACGCTGCGTATGTTTCATCATAGACTCTTATTTAGTATAGAATTGTGATTTCGGCACGTAAAAAGAATAGGATCAACCCATCTCTTCCCGTGGGCGTCGTAAAATACATCTATGGACTTTAATAGTGACGTTTTCAAGTGATAATTTTATCCTATGAAAAAAAATATTATGATTTGATTTGACTTTTCTTTTTTTTTTATGCACAACGGGTTAGCACTTGACCTCAATCACACCTGATGTTAAGTGAAGACGAGGTCGAAGGTGGAAGCTGACCCGGAAACTCCAACACTTTGGGGGACTGGCTTATCTCTGACAACCGGAACACAACAATGCTATTAACATTGCTGCTTGGCGACAGATTAAGATAAGATGGTGGTAGCTAGCTAGGCGGACATTTAAAATGCCCTACCAGCAACCAAACCGAGTACCCCGCTGGGGATCGAATCCGCGACCTCCTAATCGTAAACCCAATGTTGTTTACATTGAGCCACGGAGGCGGTTAAAGATTAAGAATATAAAAAAACAAAACAAATTTCCGCGATAAAGTTATTCCACGCAGGCGAAGCCGCGGGCGGAAAGCTAGTTTCTGTATATTTAGATGTTGTTTCAAGCAATAAACTTTGAATATTTACAACTCAACCGCTTACGTTTGGAATATCTCTGACCAGCCCATTTGGGATAAAGGTCGTGGCTTTATGTATGTCTGTTTGTAATGATGAGTGTAAATACACAAAGAAGTGTAGCCGTATTGTTAGCAATGAAAAATGGTTTGCATTTTAGCAGTGTATAGAGAATAAGATAAAAGAATATCTGAAAAATATGTTATACTTAGCATAAAATAAATAAATGTCCCTGGACATATACATAGTGGCATCTAGTTCCACACTAAGCAACTATTATCATGGTTTTTGAATTCACAGCAACCATTTTTATCCAATGAATCCTATTAATTACTCGTTTTATTATTATTATTACTTATATTTCATATCTTTGCAAATTCAGGCGTTATTAGATCTGGTCCATTGTATTTATATTTATATTGATACTAGCAGCACCATATTTTAGTCGCACTAGTCAATTAATCATTTCCCAAACAGTGAACTTCTTTCTATTTATCTTTGTTCTTCAAGGGAAGTTTATTTATATATATATCAGTTTTATGTCACATAACAAGTATCTTTATGTATTTATTTAATTTACATAGCACATTTTTATTCCTTTAAGAGGAATGTTCTGTCTTTATACAACTAGCGACGGTAACTCGTCTGCTCTGGGTGCGGCAGTAAACCAGCGCTGAGCTCTTATAAGCTCAGCATATAGCTGAGTCGTGTCCCTTTCGCTGCTGCGACACTTATCTGAGTGTTGAGTTATTTTATTTGCCTAGCAATTTGTTGTATGTGTCGAAGTGGCGAATAAACAGTTTCTTTCTTTCTCTTCCTATTATTAAAAAATATTGGGCTGATACTCACAACGTCACAACGGTCGGCAACTCCATCCAGTCCTCCCACCAATCGTCGCCATCTTGTGTCTGACAGTCCTGCTCATCAACCTTGACCCGAAGGGCCACGCCGCTCGTGTGCTGGTAGTGTTTGAAGGCATCCTTGATCACTACTTCCACGTCCACAGGGTCACAGGCGTCCGGCACGCATACACCCCAGCTCAGCGTCGAAAAACGCGGCACGAAGTGACCTGGCTGAACGAATTATGGTTTGGCTTAATAATATGGTGAGTATTGGGTCATACCTATGAAATTGGAGTTTTTTTCTTCGTTAATCATATGTACCAATTCCTGCGATTTTCAAAACTATATCCAAATTTGTTCTTTATTTGGAAAATGGAATATTATTTCAAGGTTTCGCATGAAATATTTTTTTATTTCTGGGCTAAATCACAAAAAAAAAATTTTTGAACAGAGCTCTTTTCATATGCTTCCCATAATCTTTTTTTTTTATGCAGTACGTGTTCGTACTTGACGTCAATCACACCTGATGGTGAGGTCGAAGGTGGAAGCGTACTGACCCGGAAACCGCAACACATTTGGGGGACTGGCTATCTTATCTCTGACAACCGGAACACAGCAATGCTATTAACATTGCTGCTTCATCGCTAAAACTTTTATAAAACGGTTACTTTTAAAAATTAACGCTGCCTATACTTAACTTATGTCATCCGATAATACACACAAAGTTTAGCTAAATTTGGATTTGCCGTTCCCAAAAAAAAATCAAATATGTTTGTATGGATAAAAGAGTCTTCATGAAATTCTTCATACAAAACGCCAATTTCATAGGTTAGGACCTAAATATGAGTAAGCTGAAGTCTGCGTCATCATCTTTATTAGTCAATAGTCAAAAAAATTTATAAGAAAGCTCAAGGTCACGAGCTATGGAGAGGGCGATGCTAGACATTTCACTACGTGATCGAATCAGGGATGAAGAAATCCGTAGGGGAACGAAAGTCACTGACATAGCCAGAGGATTAGTAAGAAGAAGTGGTAGTGATCAGAGCACATATCTCAAAGAACCGATGGCTGGTGAGATTAAAATTCTCGAATGGAGACCACGCACAAGAAAGCGCATTGTAAGACGTCCACTGGTAGTCGGAAGGTGACGGTTGCTGGAAGTCGCTAGATGCATGCGGCTTCCAACCAGTTGCACCGTAAGTCTATGGGGGAGGCCTATGTTCAGCAGTGCACGTGCTGTGGCTAATATTATGAGTCAAAATGAATTATTTCATGGGATAAAATTATCACTTCAAATCGTTACATATTTAAACTTAATATTAAATCTACTGGTGAGGTATGACCACACAGGCCATAGACTCCTAATAACAGGGCATTTGTCAAGACATCAGGATGCTTCAAAACTTAGAATCAATTAGCTGTCAGTCCTGTCCAATAATAGCGGAATAATTTAATAAGACCAAAAAATATATAGATATTACACACAATAAATACTGTATCTGTTAAGGACGTGTAAATAACAATCTTGTTTGGACCAATCGGAATCCGATACCCCGCCTCTCTCATATCTCAGCTAGTTGACAGATTCGGTACTGTAAATCAAGCATTAGGCGTATCAGCACAAAATACAGATATTTTGTGTCTATGGGCTATGCGGTCGATGCCGTGAGCACACGTGATGCGCTTGATGCTGACTTTTGAATAAAAAATGGAACACCCTCGATCATAATTCGTAACGAGGTTATTCATCAACAACCTATATCCAATAATTTTCGGGTGATTTCGAAAGTTGGTCGTCATCAGGAGTTAAGTCACCAGCCGAAAATTGTTCGACTTCCATACGAAAGGTGGTTTCAGAATGTTTTACTTTATATGGGTAATCGAATTTTTTTAATCGAATTCGACTATGCTTCTTTGTGGAAAATTGATAGTAATCAAGAGTGGCGTCACCAGTGGGAATTACATGAATTCAAATTCACCTGTAGATGCATAGACGAGTAAGTACATCGGTGAAAGTCAGACCTAAATCTAACTAATGTTATAAATGCGAAAGTTCGGATGTTTGTTTATTTGTTTGTTGCTCGATCACGGCGAAACGGATCAACGGATTTGGATGAAATTTGGTATATAGGTAGAACATACTCTGGATTAAAACATAGGATACTTTTTATCCCGACAAAGGAGTAGTTCCCGCGGGATAAACAAATTTCCGCGAAAAAGTTATTTAGCGCAGGCGAAGCCGCGGGCGGAAAGCTAGTATTTCGTAAGGTGAACCGTGGATTTTATTTGAATCATTAATCTTTTAATATTTGGAACACCCGTTTTGTTTGGTTTTCATTCATCATACGAACAGCCAAGGCATGGAACTCCCTTCCGGCGTCAGTCTTTCCTGAATCCTACAACCTTGGAATCTTCAAGAGCAGGGTGAATAGGCATCTACTGTGATCGCGTGCTTCATCTTCGGCCACATCGTCACTTCCCATCAGGTGCGAGATTGTGGTCAAACGCGTACCCAGTTAATCAAAAAAAAAGTTTTTTTTTTAATGCACAACGGGTTGGTACTTGACCTCAATCACACCTGATGTTAAGTGAAGATGAGGTCGAAGGTGGAAGCGTACTGACCCGAAAACCCCAGCACATTTAGGGGACTGCCTATCTTATCTCTGACAACCGGAACACAACAATGCTATTAACATTGCTGTTTGGCGGTAGATTTAGATAAGATGGTGGTAGCTAGCCAGGCGGACATTTAAAATGCCCTACCACCAACCAAAAAAAAAAGTCTTTGTCCTGATGTATCTCAGTAATGCATGGTCCGATTTGAGTGTGGTTCTTTTTATATGAGACAGTTTAATGCCGATGATATTATATTTACTATTACACCCGGAGATAAGTTCTTAGCCATATTTATGGAAATCGGTTGAGCCGTTTCGAAGATATTTACGCGTAGCTTTAGTCTACCTTGACGATGTAATCATTTGTGCCATGAATGTTATCGGGGGTTTTGTTAATTTTTAATTTATAGTTGTTATGTTAGACGTCTCGAATCCCGAGAGGAGTGAATGTTTGTGTGATGAATACGAACATTTATTTCCGAGTCATGGATGTTTATACCGGATGAGTTTTTTTACCGTAAGGAAAAAATTGCCTTGGCTGTTCGCATTTTGAATGAAGAGTCGAACCGCTTAGTGCGAGTGTTCGTTATGTTAAGTAGCCACGCCTAGTACCCGAAGATGAAATGGCGATGTTGGAATAAGATTGTGTAATTCCAACGCACACTCACTGAAGTGCATCCTGTAAAAGACTGAGAGACAGGCGACCTTGCGACGGTGTTCGAGGCTCTGCAATTTAGCAGTGATCGACTAGCGACCAGTTTAGCAGACTAGACACAACAAACACAACGCCGTCAAACAAAATAACACCCCTCGTTTTTCGTCGGAGGTTAAAAAAGGTGTGCTCTGCTTATGAATAATAGAACTCACATCATCAATCCGGCTCTTAATCAGGTTTTTGGCTTGCGCCAGATGCACAGGGACCTCCAGCTCTGAATGCTCCGCTTTCAAATCCAATCTCGCCAAGCAGTATTTTCCCTGGACCTTGACCACGCTTCCAGTTTCCAGCTGCACCCTGGCGCGGCTCGCCAAGCACTGGTCAAAGTCACCAAGTTGGATTCCATTACCTTGCAGTATTCCCGATGGGATTTTCGCCGTGGCGTCGAGCACTGTAATGAAAAATTTCATTTTTGTTCAACTAGCCAGCCCCTAGGTGTGTATGCTTGTCGGCCACGCAACGCGGTGCCAAGGTCATGTGGATATATATAATATTCTCCCTAGAGAGTATTTGTATTTTCCCGGAATAATGTACCTATGGCTTAATGGAACATTGTTTATGCAGTAGGAAGGTTTTCTGTACAAATTCGTACTTGCTATTTGTTTTGATTAAAAGGTAATGTATTCAAAATATGAATAGTCTCACTAATTCAATGATCATTAGTTCTTCAAGTACTCCTGGCGGAGTCACATTCACTATTCGTTTTCACCCATGGTCACCCATCCAAGGACTGACCGCGCCAGACATTGCTTAACTTCGCTAATCGAAAACGAATAGCAAGTGCGACTGCAACCTACCTACCTAACAATTACTGTAACACGGTTAGCGCAGTAGGTCAGGAATCCAAACCTAAATTTATTTAGTTAGGTATTTGCATTAATATATACGGTTAATTGTTTTATTCAAATTTCATTTACAGCTACAATGCACCCTTGACAGAGTAACTGCGTTAATTTATGTTTTTTTTTTAACCGTAACATCTGTTGTCGAAATCTCTGAACCGCTGCCAGTGTAAATAAATAAATGTACCTCGACTGACTGAGTCGTCCAAATGTTAGAGGAGAATTGCAAAATGCTTGTAATAACGACGCATCTCGGATTCATTAAATTTGTTTACGAATTAAATGGTGTTAATCTTTTAATGTTTGGACGCCCAAAACTTAAGTTTAGGATATTTGTGACCACCCCATTCGGGATAAAGGTCGTGACGTCAGTTGGCTTCCCAGAGCAAGCAAAGTTTTTCAATCTTTAAATAACATAATGTCTCCTTAAACTTCCGTATTTACAATATTTAAGGTACTCCCATGAGTTTGCTTTTATTTCCGTCATTTCTAAGCCTCAGAATGACTTAATTGTTTGGCTTAAAAGACTAGTAATTTCCTCACGATGTTTTCCTTCACCGTTTAAGAGCTGTCGGATAAATAGCACATACGTAATTATATAAAATTTAAAACTCATTGGTACATGGCCTGCCTGGGTATCGAACCCGGACCTCCCAAATTGGGATTCGGAGGTCGCGGGTTCGAACCCCAGCGGGATACATGTTTAAGTACTCGGTTTGGTTGGTGGTAGTACGTTTTAAAATGTCCGCCTGACTAGCTAACACCATCTTATCTAAATCTGCCGTCAAGCAGCAATGTTAATAGCATTGTTGTGTTCCGGTTGTCAGAGATAAGATAGCCAGTCCCCCAAATGTGTTGGGGTTTCCGGGTCAGTACGCTTCCACCTTCGACCTCATCTTCACTTAACATCAGGTGTGATTGAGGTCAAGTACAAACCCGCCGTGCATTAAATAAAAACCGCCGACGCCCCTAGCTACAATTTTGTATACCTGGATATTTTTATGTTTATTTATATTATTGTTCATTTCCAATTTATATTATTGTTAAGGAAAAGGCTAGCACAGCGAATAATTTTGAAAAACATCTTTACTTACTGTTCAATGCCCATAATTTAGTCCCCCGAAGCTGTCTCAAAAGGATTTGCCCATGACGTCTACATTCCGGATTGTGGATACGCGAGAAATTCGGAGCGAAAGTCGGGAAGAATGCGTAAAAGTCCTCAAATTCGCTTTGTAATAAATTTCGCCTTTGGAGTGCCTCGTTCACGTCTTTTAAATAATTTTCACTTTTCAAAAATAATTCCCGACTGTCCACCAGTGTTTCCGTCGATGCTTCCTTCCTTTTGTATTTATTATCAAAGAGTTTCTTCTCTGTTTCAGTTTTAATGTCTTTTTTTGAACTTATTGTGTCTGGCATATGTTTCTTTTTTGGGGGGTCCTCGTGCTTGCTCTTTTCTTTTGATTCTTGGGATTTCCCTTTCGTTACACTCTTTTCGGGTTCTTTGGATTTCTTTATTTCATCCTTTTCTTTCGTTTCTTTTTTTATGTCTTCTTTGACAGGTTTGGTTTTAGATTGTTCCGGTTTCTTCCCAAGATCGTCATTGTTTTTCACTGACGATGATTTCTTTGTTGTATCTGGTTTCTTTTCTTGTGTTTTATCTTCTTTAATGTCTGATTTCTGTTTAATTTCTGTAACTTTTACCTTGTTAACCTTCTCGTCATATTTCTCTGATTTTTTTGAAGATTCCTTCTTATCTTTAGCCTGTTTATTGGGTTGCTGTTCAGTAGCGGCTTTGTCTGTATTTTGTGAGTTCTTTTTAGCCATTTTAATTAAACCACTATAAACTTCGTCATCATCATCAACATCATCATCATCATCGTCATCATCATCATCGTCGTCATCATCGTCGTCGTCATCGTCGTCGTCGTCGTCGTCGTCGTCATCGTCGTCGTCGTCGTCATCAACAGCGTCTTTATTACTTTTTTTACCTTTAGACTTATGTGGTGATAGTTTTCCTGTAGATTTAGAAGTCTGCTTAGGTCCTGCATCTATAACTATTTTTGCATTCAGCTTATGACGTTTTTCTTCTAAGTCATCATCATTTTCATCGTCGTCATCATCGTCACTGTCATTTTTTGATATTGTTTTCTGCTTATTAAGTGTGGCCTTTTTAATATTTAACTTTTTTTCTGAGTCGGTTTTTTTCTTTACGTCTACTTTTTTGTTTTTCTTATCTGCCACAGATATCTTATCGTCGTCATCATCATCGTCATCATCATCATCATTGTCATCACTATTTGTTTTAGACTTAGATTTTGACGTTTTAGATTTATTTAATTCTGATTTCGACGTTTTCAACTTTCCATCATTGCCAATAGCGTTTTTATCCTCATCATCATCGTCATCATCATTATCCAAAATTGAAGATTTTGTTACAGTTGTCTTCACATCTGAACCTGATTTAATATGTTCTTCACGTTTAACCTCATTTACACTTTTCAAAAACTTTAAACCATAGTCCTCGTCATCGTCGTCATCAGCACTGTCGTCAATAAATTTATAACTAGGTTTACTTTCCTTTTGTTTGATCTCCTTCTGTTTCTCGCGTACTGCTGCTTTCACATCTTCGTACGAACGTTTTGCACTTTCGCTTTTAACACTGGGCTTCTGACCGACCTTGGCTTCGTTCACGTCACAATTCTCACACTTGTTTTTATTTAATTCAGCTTTCACACTTTCTTGTAAACTTTTAGGTAAATCACGTACACGGAATGCGGTTATCACTGTCGCTAGGATAGGTAGGCAGATTAAAATTAGAGCTAGAGTCCATCTGTATCGCGCCATGATCGACGCGTGTTAGGGCGCTCACGGCGCCATCGCCGAATCGACTGACCCGACAGACAATCACCCTGGATTTTATTTGTATCGCACTTTTTAAACATAGCCTAACGACCAGCGGGGATTTCATTCATGATTCTGTTAGTAATTTAGTTGAGTTTAGTTGGAAAAGGTATGGAAACGTTTAGAAGCGGGAGTTAATTCGAGTGTACTAGCTTACGGGCACAGCTGATGGCATTCGTCCAAGATCAGTGTAAAAATAGTGTAGCGGGGTTTGTCAGGCGCGCGCGCAGTTTTGATGGCCGCGGGGATTGACTGCATTGTGATCGATCAACGAGCCACTGATTACTAATGACATGTTTCGCTTTTTGATATAAATGAAATTACTCTTAACTAATCGAGAACATCTGCTAGCTTATTGCAATTATTTATCATTTAAAAAATAAGTCTAATTGATCAATAAATGAGAATATTAAGATGTGTTAATGTTATCTTTTTGAATTTATTTTAAATTGATTAAACCAATTGAGAATCCAATCCAATCGTAGGCCACAAAAGGCAGTCAAACTTCGATGTCCGGTCTGTTTTTCTTTTTCATATTATTGATTTATTTGGGTCAATTATCATACCAATGGAGTTCAACGCCGACTGTCAACTTTGACCAATATCAGGGCTCCAAATATCAAATTCGACGAATGGCTATATATGTAGATGGCGATGAATTAATTGGTCATTGAACTTAAACACTAAAGAATTAAATATAAAATTGTTCGCAAGGTATTCCAAAAATGGAGAAAGATCGAAGGATATTTTTATTTTAACACCAATCGGCCTCTTTTTAACCGACTTTAAAAATGAGAAAGTTATCAATTCGACTGTATTTTTTATCCGACCGCCCAAGAAAGGAGGGTAATGTTTTTCGAGTGTATGTAAGTGTGTATGTATGTCCGTTCCTTTGGCGCATCCAGTAGCCTAAAGGGGTTGACCGATTTCCCGACCGGACTAGTGTTGTTAGATTCGTCTTGATACCTGGACTGCCATAGGAAAAATTTCTTAGTAAAAAATCCAAGATGCTGTCGGGTTTTTTAATTTTAAATTACCTATGTCGTGATATTTGCAATATTTGTGAACCGATTTCACCGGTGAGATTGTGGTCAAATATTATGCAGTTATCATTAAAAAAACTGAGTTTTTTTTCTGCGTAATCCTTGACGCGCGACTTAGACCGTAGTTGTTTTTATTCCTCTTTCAATGTTTAAAATGTAATAGTTCAAGATAATTATTTATTTTATATAATTTATGCAAAATAGAAAAAAAAATGTTTATAATTTAATTACGTACCTACTCAGTCATTGCTAAAAACTAGAAAAAACAGGCTCCGGCAACGATTATGTTAGCTGTCGGTCCAATACGCACGCCGCCCATATCGTCATGAGTGCCTTTTATAATTTATGAAGAACTTATGCGTTTGTGTAAAATTGCTCTTAACTTACCATTAGGCGTGCGCGTAGCTTGTTTGCTGAATTAAGAAACAAAAATAGCAATTTAGATTATAGTCTCATTTTTCTTAAAAGAAAAATAAGTTTTTGTTATAGTTCCGTACCCATTTCTAATGCTAAATTCCCACATCTACCCAGCGAGATTTCAATACATTCTTCCACTGCCGATGGTTGTGCCCTATTGACAAAACTCTTGCTGAAACAAACGTGAACATAAGACAATTAATGTCTATGAGTCCTTATGTCAATCTAAATTGTGATAGGTATTAGTAGGTAAAGTGTTCCTAGTTTCACTGCGGAAGCTTCAAAGAAACTTCTGGATGTATTCATTGTATCCTTTTATTCCTCGACGAAATGACGGGTTATAATGTGTTTGACCGGATGTATCTCAGTAATGCTTATAGTCCGATTTTTTTATATTAAAGACTCATTAAGTGATACGTTTTCGTTTAACGAAGATATTTAGCTTATAAGAAAAGTTTTTGGTGTATTTGGATGATATCTTAGTCTTCCGGTATCTTAGTCTTCCTTTTTTTTTTATTTTTAGCCATGTTTGGAGGAAATTGGTTAAGCCGTTTGGAAGATGCTTTATCTAGATCAGGGTTCCTCAAACTTATGGCCCCACGTACGTAGTTGAAGTACGAGACCACTAACCCCAAAAAAAAAATGAAAATTACGGATTTTATTTTAATAAGTTTAATTAAATAAATTTTAGCAAAATACAGTGTCAAAAAGAAAAATCATTTGTTTGTTTGTTTCATGTAGCAAATTGAGTCGATTTTAGGAGTAATTTTGGATAATTTTATCCTTAATACTCACCAGCCGCCATTAGGTAAATCTTGTCACCCGACCTTGTATCCACTACACTTTGAGTAACCATAGTATAGATGATAATATAATCATTTATTTTATCGGGAGTTGTCTGTTTAAATATACAGTTTCGTTTGTTTTGATCACCCTTAAAAGTAGGGCAGGGAGGATCAATACAGGTATAATAACTTTATCTAATTTAGACACTGGATGTATCACCATGTTTATTGAAATACACTTCATACTTGGAAGACTTTATTTATTGGTGCAAAATAAACTATTTTTGAAATTTGTATAATTTTTTTTTTATAAATAATCAAACTCCTAAAACATCCACTCGAATGGAACATAATTAAGTTTATTTTTATTCTAAATAATTAAAATATAACTTTTGTAACGAAAAACAAATAAGTAAGTACATAAAATACGAATGAAAACAACAATGGAATTTTTAAATTTTTTGTCCACAAAAAACTTTAATTACAGTTACTTGAAATAACATAGTCAGGGATATAATTAGCGATCAGGCTGTACAATCAACAACTTTATTATAGAGTCCACATAAGCCGAACATTCTTATAGCACGCTAGTGTTATTATTAGGAGCCCATACTGTCCCACTGCTTGGCAAAAGCACGCTAGTATACCTACTTTTATAAGCCTTTTTTATATAAAAAAATATATAATACTAGTTCGTCCGCGTGGAAGATTTCATTAAAATTGGTTCAGCAAAAAATTTGCCTATATGTTATTAATCCAGGTCCTAATCTGTCTGCCAACCAAATTTCATCCAAATCCGTCCAGCGGTATGGGCGTGAAGAGGTAACAAATATAGGTACATACACACACACAAACTTTTGTATTTATAATTATAATAAGTTCGGATTAATTAGGGTGTTATCTAAGATGCAGCATCATCAGCAGCCTTACACATCACTATTGGAGCAGTCTCCTCTCACTGGGTGAGGGTATGGCCCATAATATACCACACGACCCCAAAACCAGTCAGTGTTTTAAGCCATCGAATACAAAAATACGCGGCTCTTCATTCTTTTTTCTAATTTTTTGATTTTTTTAATAGAAATACTCTCGAATTCTTATTCGTTACAAACATCGATAGAAGTCGTTAATTAGCTAATGAAACGATTACCTGTATTACCTACTTTAATTTGACATCTTAATTGAATTTATTAACCTAGTCAAATTCCATTGATTTTGACTAGGTGGCTTTCCACCAAAACACAAGCGTGTCTGTTCACGAGCAAACTGAGTCCATTTCACCTGGCTCCGATTTTTCGAGATGTAGCCGTAGCAATCTCTGACCATCTCAATTTTTTGGATATGGAGTCTCTAACCTAAATTTTGGGCTCTCCATAGAATCGAACGCTAAAACGCAAAATGAGGTGGTCAGTGATATCCCAAACATAAGCATTTGGGTATTTCGAACATTAAAAGTTCAATTCTTGAATCAACATCCAAGGCTCAGCTTTCGAAATATAGAAATGCTTGCGCCATTAAAACGTACAAATCTACACCGTGTAACGGTTAAGTGTAGTCATATTTTAAGGGCTTGTTCTACCCATCAATACGAACAACTTTTACTATGGGGGCAACTTCGAAATCGCGAAAAAAAAATCAGCTGTTCCATAGAAAATTTCAATAACCTCCCGATGCAATGTATGAAACAGCTGATTTTTTTTTCGCGATTTCGAAGTTGCCCCCATAGTAAAAGTTGTTCGTATTGATGGGTAGAACAAGCCCTTAAAATATGACTACACTTAACCGTTACACCCTGTATAGATGTTCTGTGGTGTAAAGTCCCATAGTCATCTTTTACGGCACCCACGGGAAGAGATGGGTTGGTTCTATCTTTTCACGTGCCGAAACCACACGATATTATCAAAATGCCTACATTTCAAATATTCAGTGCCTTAGGTTCAATGTATGATGCCATAAGTGCGTTCCTAAGTTCGGCCCTGATCTACCCTTCAACCGATGCCTCAACTCTGTGTTCTACATTGTATTTTAATGAGCAGTTATCACGATCATTGTTTGACGAGTTCAAGTAGATCATTTATTGCGTCGCATTGCCAATGACCGGTCGGAGTAAGGACTTTAATTTAACCAATAGTTTCAAGATCACATTACGTTAAATTACCTACAAAACTTAGGTACGAGTATCAATAGTAGTTTGTTGCAGCGCGCGGAAATTGATTTTTAGGATAGTCAACACTTATATTTTCCCATTGTGTATCTTTTGTTTAGCTCAGAGGCACTTTTGTAGTCGACGTCCAGTATCGAAGTAAAAGTGAGTGTGACTGGTATTATAAATTAAAACATTTAGTTATTACAAAATATTTAGGTACTTTACTATTTACGAAATTTATAAACTTTAAGTGTATAATGCAAATATTTACTACCTATGTGCATAGGGAAGGAACTGATCCTCAAGATACAGGTTTGACCTAGTTTGAGGATCAGAGTCCAAGCATTAGAATTTATAAGCACTTTAGTATTAGACTGGTACTTGTAATTATTTTATTGAAAAATAAATAAACTATAAACTTATTACTAATATGCCATCATCAGTACATTTATTAAAAATACAAGCTTAGGCCCGTATTAATAAACCATTCTCAAGACTGAGAACAGTCTTGAAACGTATTGATTAATAAACCTTACTTGAGACTTGAAACGCACGTGCTTACTCAAGCAGTAATCACTTGAGAGGTGCGTGTATTAATAAACGAAACTCAAGCACGGAGCTTTAGATAGCGTCAACTGCTTAAAACGCATCTCGGTTGATAGAGCCTCAAGACTTGTATGTTATTAATACGGGCCTAAGTGTGGTGAAACAAATCAATTACGGCATTTTGCTTGTTCGCAATGCTTTTAAGGTGTCTATAGGACTTACATGATTAAATTTGAAATAGGAGTCACAAATCTCCACATTTTGTTTAAGTAGCGATTCAGCGAATGTGGGTCATGAATTCAGAGATTTTGTACTCGATATTGGAATGTTAGTAAAGAATTTTTCAAAAGCTTCTGCAACTTTTAATTGTGTAGTTAGAATTTGATCATTAATTTTTAGTCGCGTATCAGTGTTGCGAACCTTAACATTGTCAGTTTCGCTATTTATAACTTTCCAAGTTGTCTTTACTATGTCCGCGCTATTCTTTATTTTATTATTTATAAAATTTGCTTTTGCTGTGACACAAGCTCGCTTGAATATTTTAGAGTAGAGTATACGAGTACCTATGTCCTTTCATCATCAAGCTCATATAACTTTTGTCTACTTTTAAGAATTCAAACCGTCGCCCAATCACTAAAAATGAGGAAATTATTGATATAAACATGATCGTCACAGTACGGTAGATAATCTAGTTTTGCCGTCACTTTACTCTTATATTGATCGAGTAGTGATTCAGTTATAGGCACATATGATATATCTCTTTTCAGTGTTTTATTAATTGCTATGTTAAAAATCATCTAGCGAACCCCCCTGGGGACCGGACCCGCGACCACCGATCCGTAAACCCTATGTTGTTCACATTGAGCCACGAAGGCGGTTAATACATGTGCCAACTTTCAACAACTTCTGTCCATCGGTCAGTGCATTAATCTCTAGTTCAGTCATTCAAGATATTGCGTTTTACTAATACAAAGTGAAGCATTTCAGAAGTTGCAGCGCCCATTTTAGCACGCTATTAACGAGTAAACACAGTAAACTTAACTTTTACAGTGCAAATAACTAACTAAATCACCTTCCGTTCGATCTTGTTCAAGTAAATTGACCGTGGCTTACTTAAATATGATTATTTTAGAACAAAGGTTACATTATACAACTTTTGGTCTCAAAAGTAGTAACAATCCTTTTCACAGTTAAAGCGAATTCACCCGGTTACCAGGTCGAAACTGGTTTGACCTTACGATATTATTTATACCCAAATTTCTTTTATTGCGTGGTAAGTGAGTGTCTTAGCCATTATTCACAAGTCAATACTTTTATTAGAACAATCAAAAAAATTTAGAGAAAAGAGACCCTATTTGGTATAAGGATGTAGGCACATAACGTCACCTTTAATATTTATTACGTCCAGTGGCGCCCTCATTTCATAAATTATGATTTCTTTTTAAATACAGAATAAATCAAAATAATGTAAAAACCAATAAACCCGACAGCATATTTTGCGGACGCCATGTTGGTTTTTTTATCATAAAATGTATCAGAGACACTGCAGGTATCAAGACGAATCTAACGACACCATACATACATACATATTCGAAATATAATATGAGAGGAGATGAGACTTATCGTCATTGAAACTTGCCAGGCTAAAAATAGTGATAAACATGATGTCAATACAAGAAATAAAGATAAACTTGCAGGACACATAAGCAGGCTCTGCAAAATCAGAGCAATTCATCAGAGGGCTAAAGCATAGGTTCTTTGGATAAGGTTCCCATTGATGTACAATATCTCCTTTTCAACTAATTTTAAGATACTATAAAAGAGGAACTTATTAAGAAAGCACGTTCGCTTGGTGGCTATTTCGCAATCTAATAATAAAATAAGAACAAAGTGGCAACAGCGTAATACATAACTTTTTGAAAACCCTTTAGCAACCCTTGTCCTGGAGTTCCTTGCTTGATCTTCTAGGAGGAAAGTAGCCTTTTGAACAAGCAGTAGCTTAAAAAATTACTATTAAAAACTGACTATATTAAGTGTATTTGTACCTAAAAATAATCCTTTTTTTTTTAATTTTTACTTTAATTAGAAAGGAGACATTAAACCAAAAAAAGGTTCATAGATTTCTTGAGTCGTAACATGGTTCAAAATATTTATTTTGATGACAAAATTTTTCAATGTGGAAAAGTTGATTTCTTTTGTCGAGAAATATAACTTATCCTTGCAAACGTCTTCAAATGTCTGCAAACTCTATAAATGCTGTTTTAACGTCAAAACAATATACATTAAGGAAAGTCAACAAAATGGAAGTAAACAAGTTTAACGAGTAATGTGTGTATTATGATGACAGATTTGTAATTAGGTATGAAATAGTAAAAACAATGTAGCTAACTAACTAATTTTGTGTCTTTTTAGAGTTCCGTAACTCAAAACGTAAAATATGTATCAATAGATTGTCCGTCTATTTGTCCATCAATACCCTTTTTACTAGCCTGCCCAAGTAAGGAAGGTAATGTTGCTCGTACGTATGTGTAGATTGCTATGTTACCTCCTGTAGCCTCCAAGGCTTGACCGATTTTGAAGTGCAATGTCTCGTTAATTTTGTATTGGTCCAACCGAGCACTTTTTCTTTTTTTTTTTTTTTTTATGATTGACTGGATACGCGTTTGACCACAATCTCCGTTTCACCAATGAGGATTCAGGAAAGACTGACGCCGGAAGGGAGTTCCATGCCTTGGCTGTTCGGATGATGAATGAAGAATCGAACTTCTTAGTGCGAATGTTCGGTATATTAACTATATACGGGTGGAATCCCTCCCCACGCCTAGTGGTCCGAAGATGGAAGGGTGACGGTGGAATAAGATTATGTAATTCCAACGCACACTCCCCGAAATGTATCCTGTCCATTTGGACATGGACTTGGACATGTCCATTACAATAAAATACAATAAATAAATTTTAAATGTATACCTAATTACAAATTGCATTAATTGTTACTTACCAAGAGTATACAAATAAAAGGATTATTATAGTACATTACGATATGATTGCGTTATAGTGGCTATGTGTTTAACGAATATACGCATGTATACCTGTCGTACGACGTTTCTCATCATATTTGAGAGGAAACAGAATAAAAAATCACGCAGTGCGCTGCATACTGGCTGGGACCGCGCGGCGGGCCAGTTCGAAATTGGAAAAAATGAGAGATGGAGATCAGCGATATTTTATTTACCGGGCTGATGGTGTTACCTGGCTGTATGAGACTTATGGCCTTTGCCATAACTAATAGTGCGGTTATAGAATATAACTTCACTGTTTGCGTTTATAACACACGCGTGTTTTATGAGCTGCTTGATATATCTAAAATCGGTAAAATTATATCCACTTTACGAGCAAAAATGTTGAATAATAATTTAGAGTGATGTAGCTGCTGTAAAGAAGCATTGTCAGTCTTCACAATAACTAGCTGCTGTAAATGGGCATTGTCAATTTCCTTAAAGCTATGATAGCTGCTAAAGGGGCATTGCATGCTGGTTATTAATACTTAAATTGTTATCTTCGAAGCGGCTAGATGTATCGAAATTTATTAATTTTCAAATAAATGAGATCAATTAGATCTACATTACTTTGTCTTATGTCAATCATTATTTACTTACTGCATTACGTCTTGGGGCGGAGCGGTTAAAACATTATTACCAACACTAGAGAGAGCGCAGAGAACGATTCCAAAGGTCTCTACTTTTCATTCATTTCCCCACCCCACTGATCTCTTATATATATCTTGTAAAATTTTAACAGTCCAACAATTATTTATAATAAACATCGCACCTAAAAAGCACCAAAGTCCTCCATACACACGGAAATTATTAACAAAAGACGACAGGACATAGTTTGCCCTAACAACTCAGGAACAATACATGCATTTTCATCTAGATTTTTTTACATATTCCCAGGACCACTTCTTTACAATAGATTTAATGGGAAAACGGCCATGTACCTTACCTACAGTCGTAATAAGAAACAACTACAAGAATTTCCTCAAAATTTGTCCAACGAGGATACAGAGAAGTTATTGACTTTTTTTTTGTTCTTTTTATGCACAACGGGTTGGTACTTGACCTCAATCACACCTAATGTTAAGTGAAGAAGAGGTCTAAGGTGGAAGCGTACTGACCCGGAAACCCCAACACATTTGGAAGACTGGTTATCTTATACCTAACAACCGGGACACAACAATGCTATTAACATTGCTGCTTGGCGGCAGATTTAGATAAGTTGGTGGTAAAATGATGGTGGTGACTGTTTTAAAGTAGTCTTTAAGCATAGATTTATTCTGCATACCTACTTTATTTATATATATTCAGTTATTATTATATTATTTTAAGGTATAGAAGCCCCAGCTTTGCCTGAAACACGAGATTTTCCTAGTTCAGACACTAGAGTTACAGTTGCAATTCAGTATTATTATGTAGATTTAATATTTCAATGTATCATTTCAATTAAAAAATATATTTAGATTTTGATTGTTGAATAATAAATAAATAAATATCCTTAGACATACATACAGCGCCATCTAGTTCCACAGTAAGCAACTATGGTAATCCCTACACTGACCATTACTACTTCGAGCTATAAACTTTTAACTTACTTTGCAGGTGAATATTATTGCAAAGCTTGCCACGGTTGAAACTGAATCAAAATTTTAAAATTAAGCGAAGAGGTAGTATTATTCATCTTAACATATTCTGCAATATAGAATTTTATAGAATCAACAATATAGGTCTCATTGAAGCCATTTATTTAAACCTCTTGTTATAGGATAAGCAATGTGCTTTGGTTTTGTTGTAGACATCGAAGTCTAGAAACTAGGCTTTGCATCTAGGTTAGCTTGTAACGTTGTTGCCAAATCTTTCATACATACTGACAAATTGTGATCAATTGCTCATTACTGGTATCCCCATGTACGCAATCGTAGGAACGTTTGCGCGGAGGAGCGGGGTAAGCGCGGGGGATTGCATGAGATCAATATACTACAGCTTTATAGTTTTGTAAAAATTTTGAGTATGTAACTCAATCCTCGTTTTAACCTCTTGGTATGGACACGACATTCACCTTTTCTTTCACTTAGTCAAAGTAATTACGCCTAGGTCTTCCCCTTCCTCTCTTTCCTTCAATCTTTCCCTCAATTATGTTCATATTTCCTCTTCGGTTCTCTTCTCCATTACCATCATTAACACCTCTTCATTTGTTCTCTTCTCGGTCCAGCTTAAAACGAGGGCGGAAAGTAGAGACACGTGGTCATTACTCCACCGACAAGAGCATAGCTCTTAAATTGAAGAGAGAACTCAATCCTATAATAACTATATTTATGCTGTGTAGTTTCGGCACTCATATAGAATAGAACCAACGCATTTCTTCCCGTGGGTGTCGTAAAAGGCGGCTAAAGAACATTCCTCAAAAAACTTCATAGATTTGCACGTTTCAACGGCGACGGGCTCACCATCTGCAATGTGTGCAATATTTCATAAGGTGAAACGTGGATGTTGTTTCAATCATTAAACTCTTAATGTTTGGAACACCCCAACACTATTGTTTGGGCTATCTCTGACCACCCCATTTGGGATATAGGTCGTGACGTTATGTATGTATGTGTTTAAAAATTCGAGAACATTTGATTTTTGCGGGGGCATATGTTACATTTTCTACCATGATATGTATCCTATAACACGTAACTGTGCCCAGAGGCACAGATTACTATCTGGGCACCAAGACTAATCTAATTACATCTTACACTTCGAAATTGGTCAAGCCGTTTAGGACACAGGAGTTAACATGTTGGGCTGGGGCACCTCAGTACCAGCTTCTTCCTTTTGACCGCGTTCAACGTCGCGCAGTCCGAATTGTCGACCAAGAGAGTCTCACTGACCGACTGGATCCCCTGGCGTTGCGAAGAGACGTCGCGTCCCTCTGCATTCTCTATCGCATATTTCATGGGGAGTGTTCTGAAGAACTGTTCGAGCTAATACCCGCTGTTCAATTTAACCGATATACTTCTCGCCGAAAATTAAATTTCCATCCACATCACCTGGATGAGAGGAAGTCTACCACTGTACGTTTCTCAAGAAACTTCTTACCACGTACGACCACCCTGTGGAACGGACTTCCGGCAGCGGTATTCCCGAACGAGTACGACATTGGAACCTTCAAGAAACGAGCCTACACCTTCCTCAAAGGCCGGCAACGCATCTGTGACCCTTTTGGTGTTGCGGGTGTCCATGGGCGGCGGTGATTGCTTTCCATCAGGTGACCCGCATGCTCGTTTGCCGCATAAAAAAAAAATTAACATAGTAAAATACATACATTCACTCACCCGAAAAACTCCCTGGGGCGTCAGGTAAAACGATATGGCTTTTCATACAGCATTTACTACCCGTTGACCATGAATATTGATATTTGACATGATGGAAGGTCCACACAGCCAAATGTGAAGTTATTGCCCAATACATAAGTATATAAGCGACAGCGACAAGCTTAAGTATATAAGCCAAATGTGTTTTGCCCAATGAGCAATCTAATACACTGAGCTATGACCCATTTGTACTGCTGCAGCACACACATGCGCTGTTTTACAATATTATGTTGTTGCTGTTGATGTTGTATCAATATGTAGAAGCTAAATATATGTATGTGACTGTGGAAACAAATAAAGGCTTTATCTATCTATCTATCGTGAGACAAACTTATATTTGCGGTTTCCTCCACACAACCTGTACGTTAAATTAAAATACTACATGTTTAAGCTTGTTAAGGTTTGTTGGGTACGAAACCCTTGGGGCTTGCGTTCTATTCGCACTTCGCAGGGTTTTCAAAGCCATGATATTGGTATTCCCAAAGTTTTTATATGTTATTCCACCAACAATTTTAAAGTCACCACACCGGTTTAACCACCTTCTCAGCTCAGTATCCGTGAAGACTTTTAGATTCACACAAGCCTCGGCCAGGCTCTTCAGTTTCGTAAATCTGATTGATGTAGCGAAAATGAATCAGCTGTCTTGAAAATGCATTTCGAGGAAAGCTTACAATTTTTAGAATATTGTTTTTTTTTTACTTATGCACAACGGGTTAGTACTTGACCTCAATCAACCTGATGTTAAGTGAAGATGCTACCTACCGCATGCAATCCGCGCAAATCCATCGTTAGAAATTTTCAAGAAAAAAGTTATAGAGTATTATTTGTCTTTATGATTTCTCCTCGGTATTATAGTAATTATTTAATTATTTATCATAATATGAATATTGATAATGTATATATTTGTTTATACTTCGTACTATATATATATATGTATATTGGATAGGTTATGTGGTATATTTATTTATAGGTATATATTATTTTTTATTTTATTTTTTTATAAAATAATTTTCAATTGTTGTGTACACTATTTTCTGCCCAATCTAATATATCGATAAATCTTAATTTATCCAATCAGGGCGTTACTGGACAGAATAAACCCTCTTACGTTGAGAGTTCCGACTACACACGCTTGTACCGTCGACCTTACCTTCACTTAACATCAGAAGTGATAAGATCATGCACTCAACCATTGTGCAAAAAAAAACACTGTGAAAATTTTATTAGCCTTTTGTTATCACCTGCCTATTTAAATTTTAAATTATTCGAACGGCGCATATGTAGGTATCTTTATTTCCGCAAAATTTTGAAACGACCTGTAGTAGCTATTTAATCTAAGGTCAACCAGTATTTAAAAATGTCTTAACTTTTATCTCATAAGCTGCCTCGTCCTCTTCAGTGATTCAGTGTTGGCAGCTTCATCGGTTTCTTGAAACATTCGAAATAAACAATTGTTTTATTTTTATATACGATTTTTTATTACCCTCACTCATCACCCATGTTTTCTAATTCAAAGCGTAAATATTTTTTTACTTAGTTACCTATTGTTAGAACAAAAATTATATTTTCTAAGGCCTTTAACGCATATTTTTTCTTTACTTTAAATTCATTGAATAACTCAATCAATCAAGTCAATCAAGTACACTTTATTGCACAAAAATTCTACAATACACTTCATAAATACAGCTTCAAAAAAATTATAATTGTACAACCAGGCGGTCTTATCGCTATTACCAGACAACCTTTGGGTAGAGAAAAAAGTAGAACGGGATAAAAGCAAGTAGGTTGTGCACCAATGATTAAAAAAAATATATATAAAATAATAAATATAAACATACTCGTACATAGGTTAGATATGAACATCTACGTACAATGATAGTGTAAAATATACCTACATATATAGTGATAAATAATTATATATACATATACAATATATGTGACACCAAACAAAGAAAATAATGTTTTTTTTTTTTTAATGAATACTATAATTATCAAATCTCAGAACCACGAATATGGCCACAGTCAAGACGCTCATTAAACAAAGCTTATTGCTTGATCAATACAATAATACAAATGTACCTATTGAATATAAGTTCAACATTAAAAAAATACTTTAAAAACAAGTCTTTAATACTTCATCACGATTATCACATATTATTCTAGTACAAAGACGAGTAACATAAAGTCCATTAAGGAGGTTCCAGTGGCAATATCCTGGCTTCATCTCCAGACCCTCACCATCAAGTGTAACGGAAAGAACTTATGGCAACAAAACAAGCTATAGCCCAAATTGGACTATCTTGCCATTTGCCATCAGGGAGTTCCAGTCCTAGCATGGTATCATAACATTGCATTGTACTTACATAAATATGCCAAAATTCAACTAAATCAGATACCAAGAAGTGGTTAAAAACTCTTTGCAAATTTTGAAACGGACAACATTGCAAACTAAATAGAAGCTTGTAAAGAGCGTCTGGCTACTATAACCATCCCACGCCAACACACAGCTTTATTCAATAAGGCATCTCGCTCTCCCCAATCCTAAAACGCGATATCGAAATGTTCTCGGCAGGATGAATATATAGCCACGTTCTCGTCTAAAGTTGGGGATGGGCCGTCTCTACGCGGTAACACGGCTTGCGGTCGAGCCGATATGTCGACCGCCCGTTCAGATGACTGCGCAACGACGTAGTGTTTATTTATCGGCGTAGCCGCGAAACGATTCGAGGTTTTTTCAGACCTTGAAATCTCACCACCGATGTAGAGGATTTGCTCAAACCCACTTTTGGAAAAAAGTACAGCTTTTTCATATCCAGTTTTTCAAAATTGAAAACTTTTTCTTGTTTTTAACCGCCCCACGAAAACTTTGATTTAAATTATGAATTTATAAAACGATTTATAATGTTTTGCGTATTCCATAGGATATAACTTCCCAGTTGTAAAATGTGTGATCGCCAAATCTTATCGTCTCCAAATGGCCGCTCTACACAATTATTATATTAGCGTGAATACACTAATTAGTAATTAGCGCGATTTGAAGTCTTTCGTTTCATTGGAGTTATTCTATTTTTCTATATTTTGAATTTTGGTGAATATAAGTAGTTTGTTTTATTAGTAAATAATATTATTAGTAATATCATAGATTTGAAAAATTAAAATCAATATTAGACACGGCTGAGTCCTTTAAAATGAAATCAAATTTCTTATTAGGGATCTGTAGGAAAACGACAGAAGAAGCAGTTCGTTCTTACGAATATCACAGGTTAAGCTCAGGTAGATACGAAACCATCATCCATTTTAATTTAATTCCACATCAAGAATCTTCATAATCTTTAGAGATCTAATGGCAAAACTGATTGATTATAATGAAACGTACGGTGGTGTCAATTCTATCAATAAGAAAAAAAAATTATGGTAGTTCCTACATGATTCTTGACATTTTATTGTGCTTTAGGTATTTAACTATGAAAACACAGCCAATCGACGAAGGCCTCAATATTTTTCCAACGGGGTACATGTTTAGTACTCGCTTTGATTGGTGGTAGCGTATAAATGTCCGCCTGTCTAGCTACCACCATCTAATCTAAGTCTGCCACCAAACATCCCTGTTAATAGCATTGTTGTGTTTCGAGTTGTCAGAGATAATCTAGCCAGTCCCCCAAATAAGAATGGGGTTTTTCTGGGTTAGCACGCTTTCACCTTCGGCCTCATCTTCGGCATCAAAAATAATTACCATTTCCTACTCCCAGAGAGAACTAGCATTTGTTTACTACTAAGTTTCCACCTGTGGCTTAGCCTGCTTGGAATTACTTTATCGTAAACTTTTCCAGAATTCAATATGATCGTTTCAACAGTATTCAGGCATGAACACCGGACAGACAGACTTTCGCATTCTTCTTCTTTTCGTGTCGAGGCAAGTTTCAAATTTTATTGGACCAAAACTTAGCCACTCTAACAGCACTGTCTGTGGCGTTAAGGAGGTCGTCAAAGGTGCAGCTGTCAGGACACGCGGGGCAAGACAATACGTGATCCATTGCCTGTGGGGAGACTCCGCACTCGCATCGATCACTCCCGCCATCGGAGAAGCCCCACCTGCACAGATTATCGCATAATCGCATTTATAATATTAATGAAGCGATGAAGTGACGAATGTTTGAATAGCAAAATAATGTTATATGAGGAAAAAACAAATAATATTTTTAATATATTCTCACTTGATGTAGATACCTGTAACAGCGACCTCTGAACGGTACACGTGACTGGTTGTTCTATTAGGACCTATTAAATTATTACTGAAAACCAGTTTAATCTTTAAGTCACACCCGAGTGCTTTAGCTAAAATCTCACGAGGTTATTTTGAGGGTCAAGTTATTACTTATTTTGCTAATACAGGGTGTTAGTTTAGCTGTGTTGTTTCAGCATGTAAAAGGAATAGAACCAAGCCGTCCTCATGGGTTTCCTTAAAGGCGATTTGCACGTTTCAACGGCGATGGACTCACCCCCTGTCACGTTGCATTTTTTTTACTATTAACTGGTTACGCGTTGACCCCAATCTTATCTGATGGAAAGTCACTGTGATCAAAGATGAAGCATGCGATCTCGGTAGATGCCTATTCTTCTGCTCTTGGAGATTCCAAGGTTTGAGGATTCAGGAAAGACTGACGCCAGAAAGAAGTTCCATGCCTTGGCTGTTCGCCTTATGAATGTAATCAATCAATCAATCAAGTACACTTTATTGCAAAAAATTCTTCAATGCACTTCATAAATATGGCTTCAACAAAAAAATTGTACAATCAGGCGGTCTTATCGCTCTTAATCGATTTCTACCAGGCAACCTTTGGGTAGAGAAAAAAGTAGAAGAAAGCAAAAGAATTCGTAAGACGAACAGGAATATTTTTTCAGGCATTCCAGATTCCACGCCTTCACCGGAATTCATTTAGACATAGCAAAACTACCTCATATAACAACCTTCGCAAGACATTTTATCAGCAATAGAGTTGTGGAAGCGTGGAACAAACTACCAGAGGAAATTGTCGTCGCAGACAACATCAACAAACTTAAAAACAAATTAGATAAATACTTAAGTTAAAATAAATTACAAAATAGAAATATTTAACTCAGACAACTCAGAAATTGAACTCACATATAAGCTTCATCAATTTTTTTTTTATGATTAACTGGATACGCATTTGACCACAATCTCACTTGATGAGAAGTGACGATGTGGCCGAGGATGAAGCACGCGATCTCAGTAGATGCCTATTCACCCTGCTCTTGAAGGTCCCAAGGTTGTAGGATTCAGGAAAGACTGACGCCGGAAGGTAGTTCCATGCCTTGGCCGTTCGCATTATGAATGAAGAATTGGACCTGATGATATGTTGTTTCAACTGCCGGCTTATTCAGCTATAATAATAATAATTTTTAATATTATTATAATTAATACAATTTACCAATCATAGTGTTTCAGTAGTTGCAGTCAATTTCCCCATTCTCTGACCTACATAAAATTATACTCAAATCGATGGTGGTATCCGCCCTGTATCGAACCTAGTCCAGTGTTAGCATTTATAAAATAAACTGCACATTGGTGCATACATTGGTAAAAAATTGACGCACACAAGTCCAGCACTGTTGTATACGAAGGAAAATATACATACACTTTACCTTTATGTCAAATAGTTTCTGAAATAAAATTTGATTAATGATTGGAACACCCAAACGTTTGTGGGATATCTCTGACCACCCCATTTGGGATAAAGGTCGTGACATAATGTACGTATGCAATAATGTTAATTAAACTTACTTAGCTGGCGTTAGCCTTGTTGCAATTGGCCCTACATCGTGTCCAATTGGATTGCTTTACAATCACCTTAGTCAGCTTAATGGGCGGTTAGGTCAAATTACATATCGAATTACCTACATACATTCATATAGAACTGTCATTTATCTAAAAATATTGCTTGGTCACCATTTTGATGGAATCATTAAGAAAAGATTCAATTTGTTACTAAGGAGTCATATACAAAACAATTATTTTAATGTCTCTTACCTATTGAGTAGTCTAGTAAAATACATAATTTTTGTAGTGTAACCTCCTATAATCTTGAAAATCTTAAAGATCCTGATTTTTATGTAGAAGCATAGAGTACCCAAATTGTACTATCGCTTTTTCCTATTTCTTTTTATGCTTCTTATTGTTGTACAATAAAGAATATTTTGTTTGTTTGTTGTTTGTTTGTACCCATCAATAATAGAATAAAATGTTTTCTAATTATTCTGTAGCTTGCTTTAGTACGAACCCGTCGTGCATAAAAAAAAGAAAAGGTATATGTTTGTATGTATAATACATATAAGTATAAATTTAGTTACAAAAACTACAATATTAAATTAAAGTTACCACTGTGAACTTCATTGCGCTGTAGAAGATGATAAGATATCTTAAAACAATTTCCTAAAAAATTAATCAATGGTTGCATTTTATATAACTATTCAAAGATCTAGAAATGACGAGAATCCATTTGCATGTGTCTAATAAGAATTAACTTTATTTATACAAACTATTTATGTTTATTCGTATATATTTTCACTAATTATATTTTCAGTTTGGGGTCTTGGAATTAGTCGTTTTTGCAGTGTGCAGTGGGACCTTTATGAGGTTTCATGCTCATAACGCACGGGGACAAAGCAATGGAGCCAGAACAAGAAGAAATGTCGTAATCGCTTACATAAACAGTCTCGCATAGAGACGTGTCAACGGCCTATTCACTACGTAACGACAACCTTGACATCTATGAAAGTTATATACCTCTGTATATTGCTTTACTGACTTCAATAATTTATTGATATATGGAAATAATTGCCTCTATCGACTGTGACTTTACATGGTATTCGGATACTCTCTCATTTGCCGAGGGGGGGAGCCATGTAGGGTACCGTCTACCTTCAGTAGGTGCCGTGTAGAGTATCTTTTTTTTTTATGATTTAGAATGGGCGGAGTATGGAGATGGGTTTGTAGCTTTGTAAACTGGTGCTACGTACACTGTATTTGCACAAGTGGCGCAGTCGCGTTCGCCTTTTTCAATTAGCAAAGTTAAGCAACGTTGCCACCCTAGATGAGTGACCACTAGTGACATTTTCATACAAGTGTTACCATGCTTCGGAAGCCACGTTAGTAATATTGGTTGATTGCGTGTTTGTTTATTGCTCAATTATGGCGAAACGGGTGAAATTTAGATAATATTTGGTACACACATAGAACATCTCATTGGTTAAATTAAGATTTTTTTTTAAATACAGCAAATCAAAAATATATCAAGTGAAGATGAAGGTCATGGTAGAAGCACGATTACCCAGAACTATCAATGAGTGTCAATCAAGAGGAGAGTGGATACCTCATCTCTAGCAGTACGATCTTAAGAGAGTTGATTCCGTCCAGTGGCGCCCTCATTGGATAAATTAAGATTTTTTTTTAAATACAGATTAAATAACAAAACTCGCTCTGACCTGCATTCGAAAAGCCTAAAAGCTAATTATAATCCCTAAATAGCTTTAATTACTGTTATTTTCTAGAAATACTAGAAATTAACCGTTATCCTAGCTGCTTAGGTATTATTTATTAGCTTTCAGGCTTTTCAAGTGCAGGTCAGAGCGAGTTTTTTTATTTAATCTGTATTTTTTTAAAAAATCTTAATTTATCCAATGAGGGCGCCACTGGACGGAATCAACTCTCTTAAGATCGTACTGCTAGAGATGAGGTATCCACTCTCCTCTATAAATTGATAGTTCTGCGTAATCGTGCTTCTACCATAACCTTCATCTTCATTTGACATTAAAAAAAATAGAATTATGCAAATAATATGACGTCTAGAAAAGATGACGATTTCCGATTTCTGTCCCTTTAGACTATTAATTTCTGCGATTACAATACTGGCATTGAATATTGAGGAAATATTTCTTAGATAATCGTTATTTAATCACTCGTTATTTACTGTCAAGGTTAGCCTTTACAATGACCTCGCGATAGAAGTCGAAATTGCAATTAAATCGGTACCGTGCCGTGTTCCGAAAACATGTTTTATAAGAGTAATGTGTTACGGAGTATTTGAGACGTCATCATAGTGCCCCAAAGCCAAGGTAGTCTACAATGTAACATAATTATAACAGAGAGTTCTAGGGTGGAGATCACGCACTGGTTAGCGCGGACGGGGGAAGACCTAGGCGCAATTACTTTGACCAAGTGAAAGTAAAGGTGAATGTCGTATTACTAAAAGGATCGAGGGCGGAATGTAGAGAGACGTGGTCATTACTCCACCTAGATTAAGATATAGGCTAAATTTTATGCTGAACCGATTTTAATGAAATGTTCCACGCGAAAGAAATCAAGGCTTTGCCAATCGAACACAAAATTTTAAAATAGGCTTTATAAGCCTGTATTAGTTAAAGTATGTTTTGTCTCTGTCGTTTATAAGGAAATATCGTAATGAAAGAAAGTGACAAAACATACTTTAACTAAAACAGGCTTATAAAGCGTTTGTAAATCTTTATAATAAGAGAATAACATTATAAGTTGTACCAACTTATGCCTACAAAATCTGGCAAGTAACACGTGAAAATTTTCAAATACAGATGTGATATATATCTTTATAATTTTGCATGCTTCTTTCATATTAAACATTTATTAAACCGCCTCCGTCGCTAGACAACAAGGCCACCATCTTTTCTTTTCAACAAGTCACAAAGTTAATAACACTGTTATATATATAAATGAAAAACATCCATAACTCGGGAACACATATTTGTATGATGAATACAGATATGTGTTCCCGAGTTATGGATGTTTTTCATTAACACATGTATTTACTTACAAAAAAAAATGTATTGGTGTAGTTTATCAACCATCTGGCATCTATAATACAGGCCTAGCTGCTTAGTGTGGAACTAGATGGCGCTGTGTGTATGTGCATAGTTATTTATTTATTTACTGTTGTGTTCCGGCTATTTGTGATAAAATAGCCAGTCCCCAAAATAAGTTGGAAGTCTAGATGAGCCAATTTCCACATTCGATCTCATCTTCACTACTTCTTAGCCCGTCGACGCCAAAAACATCAAATTATTGAGGACCAGAATGCGGCATTGCGTACGGCATCTTTACCAGAGTTTGTTTGAGACAGCCTGAAATAATCCGGCATGTCGCGTTGAGTGCTACATCCGCCACTTTTGAGTGAACTGATCTTCACTTAGGTATCACTTATTCATCATCCAGTCACAAACTAAGCTAAGCGTGTACTAGATAACGGATAAATATACATAAATATTTATATAAACATCAATGACTCGGGAATAAATGCTCGTATTCATCACACAAACACTTACCCCTCGCGAGATTCGAACCCGCAACCATTGGGTTCGCTGGCAGAGTCACTATCTACTACACCAATCGGTCTTCTTACACTACGCTACACCAATATTGAATATACCGGATGAGTTTTTCTACCGTAAGGAAAAAATAGGGTATACACGTATTAGGTAAGTGAAATAGACGTTATTGGCATATATAGTTTTTTTTTTTTTAAACGCACGGGCGGCTTTAGTTTGATATGTGAGTGGCGGGATTCGTAGATTTTCTATCACACGAAATTTATTCTGAACTTATATTTTCTCCTAATTTTCTTTATTTAATTAATTTAATAATGTAATTAAGTGGAATAGGCTACAAACTCGACCGTCAAATGACACAATTAACGCTTTATTCGATGATGGTTTTGAAAAAAAATTAACTATGCCAATACCCTCTATGTCACTTACCTTATATGCCCTATTTTTTCCTAACAGGAACTCATCCGGTACAAAAAAAAACATACAGACCTATTTTAGGACATACTCCTTTTTGAGAGTCGGTTGGAAATAAATTACGAGGTGATAAATTATTTGTTTGGTGAGGGTTGGTCCTTTTTTGGGCATTCTAGATATTTAAGGCTAGTCCTAAAACAGTGAAAGGGTTCCTTTTTTACGCCAGACAAAGGTCCATTTGTCATGCGTGTCCTTTTTGTGACGGTGTCATATTTTCAACACGTACTCTTAACATAAATAAAAGGGGTTAAGAGCGAATGGAATTAACGCACCGCGGGGCTGCGTACATTGTTTATTTAAAATGTTAGTCCAGTTTTAGGGTTACGTATCAAAAAGGTACACATAATGTAACTTGAAGATTTCGAAAAAATAGGTAGCCTTTTTCAAATCCGTTCAGACGTTTTGGCGCTTCAATTGACGACTGATTGAAGTAATAGTGACGCTGTCAGTGAAACCAACGGTTGCGGGTTCAAATCTCGCAAGGGGTAAATGTTTATGGATGTTTATATAAATATTTATGTATGTTTATCCGTTAACTAGTACCCAGAGCAGGTACAAGTTTTGCTTAGTTTGAGTCTAAATAATTGGTGTAAGTGTCCGAAATATTCATATATTTCTTCTTCGCCTGCTTGGAGTAGCTTTAACGTGGGTAATTTCTTTATCCTGTGGGAACTACTCACTTTATCGGAATAAAAAATGTCCTATGTCTTAATCCAGGGTATATTCTACCTATATACCAAACTTAATCCAAATCCGTTCATCCGTTTTGCCGTAATTGAGCAACAATCTAACAAATAAACAAACAAACAAACATCCAAACTTGCGCATTTATAATATGAGTTAGAGGCCACAGACAGATACATACACGCGGACAGACAAATGTCTGTCTATCCGTTTGTCTGTCACGCCGTTTATTTCAAAACACTATTCTAAGGGCCAGGCCACACGATACGATGCGGCGCCGCCGCTGCGTCGGTTCTATGGGTAGTGTTATTCCTCTATGGTTCTATACATAGTTCATTACAGCGTAAAGTCACTCTCAAACGTCAGTGTAACCATAGAGGAATAACACTACCCGAAGTGTAACTATTGCAGGCAGCAATGAAGTACGTACATCAATGACGCAGCGGGCAGCAGGCCGCAACCCACCGTGTGGCATCATCATTCTGTTAACACTTGAACGTTGGCAGTTTGGGTTGGTGGTCGGGCATTTTAAATGTCCACTAGGCTAGCTACCATCATCGTATCTAAGTCTACCGCCAAAACAGCATATGTTAATAGGATTGTTGTATTCCGGTGGTCAGCGATAAGATAGCCGGTCCCCCAAATACAATGGTGTTTTCGGATCAGTACCTTTCCAACTTCGACCTCATCTTCATATAAATAGTATGTAATATGTAAGACTAAATGAGAGTTACATAAACACAGTTATATCCCCCTTATTAAGAGGGTTCATTCCGTCGTCGAAATTGTCGAAAATAACCGTAGTATTTAGGTAAATATTTATAATTAGATTTTAGGCTTTACGAGTGGGGGTGCGATTTTTTGATTTAATCAGAATTAAAAGAGCAATCTTAATTTATCCAATGAAGGCGCCACTGGAAGGAATATAGCAAAAATCCAATATAATTTTTATCGAATGAAGAAATCCTCTTAGTGCTAATTTTCGACATGTCTACGACAAACGGGCGTATACCTTCCCCGTGCCATACATACTACTAGTCTAAAGATTTAAAGGCGGATTATTTCTATGCATTGGGCAAGGTCGTTTTGATAAAACTCTCAATACGTAATAGGTACTCTTAATAGTTAGGTTTTAAAGGCTTGTTTAAGGTTTTTGTAGTAAGCAACGTTATTGTAAAACAATGTATGCCGTGAGTTTGCAATCAAATGCATCTCTAGTCCTTCATGACAAAAGAAACAAACATAACCTTTCTCGATGATGTCGACCAACCTGTCTCTTCCCGTGGTTTTGAAAGGTGAGGTCCCTAGTAACATAACGTAAGAATAAGAATCGTTTATTTGACCCATTTAACGACACACACATACATAAATAAGTGAAAGTGGAGAACTAACGCAGTCAAATTGGAACTCAAAAGGTCGTATCACAAAGTCCTTGACGATGTTGTTAAACAAAACGTACTGAATATACCTCTAGTTTGTTACCGCAGACCATAGAATTCCTTAGGTGGGTGTAGCAGCGTCATTGTTCCTAAAAGTCTCCATTTTCCGACAAGTTCCGTTGCACTGAAGGAATTATAGTGAAAATATTGGGTCTTTACCTATGAAATTGGAGTTTTTTTTTCTTCGTTAATCATATGTTCACCTATTCCTGCGATTTTCAAAGCTGTATCCAAATTTGTTTTTTTTATTTAGAAAATGGAGTATTATTTCAAGGTTTCACATAAATATTTTTTAATTTCTGGGCTAAATTACATAATAAAAAAAAAATAAACAGAGCTTTTTCATGTGCTCCCCATAATCATTTCTTAAATTCGCTGAAACTTTTATAAAGCGGTTACTTTTAAAAATTAACGCTGCCAATACTTAACTTAATGTTATCCGATAATACACACAAAGTTTAGCTAAATTTGGATTTGCCAGTCTTAATGAAATTCTTCATACAAAACGCCAATTTCATAGGTAAGGACGTAATATTTATTGCACCGAAACAGACGTTCTTTAACCAGCTGAAAAGCAATGCCACAGTTGATATATGATTGGATTTGTGGAGACTAATTTTGTCTATGCAATGACTATTTTGTTCTACTTTACATTATAATGTAACGACAGTCAGTTTCCCAAAAAAAAAAAAAAAAAAACTAGGTACTACAGGGTGAATTTGAATTCATGTAGTTCCCATTAACTGCAATAGCGACACAGATTACGAAGAACTTTCCCCAATTTCGATTACAAAGTAAACCATTCTTAAACTACTTTTAGTATGGAAGTCCAACAATTTTCGGCTGAATTCGGCTAAAAGTTATTCGTAATCAGGAGTGGAAGCACCAGAAAACGGGAATTACACGAATTAAATTTCACCCCGCATAACTCCGTGCTATAATATTGAAAGTCACCACAATTGAATTGGGTATATACATATACCGAACACAATTTTAATACAAATAATTGTAATTGTAATGGAAGGTAATTAGCAGTAATGTGTTGTGACTGTCAAACATAGGTGCTTAGTGCGTAATTCAATCTTGGAAAGAGAAAAGATATTTAGGTACGCAACAGCGTTTAATCATGACGTCATACGTATATAGTTTAAAAAAAGAAAATAGGGAGTGTAAATCATCTAGCAACTATGAAAAAACTGGCATAAAATTCAACATTTCAATATAAACATTCAGAACAAATATATAAAAGCAGTATCCGATTTGCTTCAATATCGATCCTATCCCTAACCCATTATTTTTAAAGAATAAACAGATTTCCCAACCCTATTGTCTGACGGAGTCATTGCCGTAGGGTTACCTACCAGCCACTCAAATACAATAATCGGGTCTGCTAACGAGTTAATACCGTAGAACACGCGACCGCATCATTGTGTCGGGCAACATGGCAGCGCGCGCATGCCTGCTTCTCTGTTTAGCTGCCGCCGCCGGCGCAGCCCGCGAGTGTATTGAACTAACCCTCCCTGACAAAACTTTCCTCCCCGACAGTATACTAAATGGGACAATACTAATACGGTCGGAAAATACGAGTTACGATGAGAGTGCATTTAGAAGGGTTAATGTATTGGAGATGTGGGACAAGTTCCCGAGGATTGTTGTTCCGAGGAACGGGACCAGTGAGCAGTGCAGGCGGGACAGCCAGGTGTATTTGGACGCCCTGGACAGGCTGGAGTTATGGGCTTTGAAAAGTGAGTACAACTTTAATTCATTATTTTGTTAAATTACCAAAATGCTACACTTAATTTGTAAACCAGGTTGTAAACGATTACTTAATTGCTAAAATGCATATAATGAGATGCCTTAATAATAATATTTATGAAATTAATGAATCACATTAATGAATATCCACAGTCGACAGGCATTTTATGCTTAGCATGACCTTTAACCCGTCACTTGCCATCATTAATATATACCAAGAAAAATTATTAAAAGCCAAAAACTAACTTGACTAAAACCTAAAAAGAAAAAAACAATCTCTTAAATCTAGCATTCTGTTCTGTGTAGCCTTAAATATAAAACTTATAACCAGAAACAAATAAAACTTAACTATCAATAACTACGCGAACAGCCAAGGCATTGAACTCCCTTCCGGCGTCAGTCTTTCCTGAATCCTACAACTTTGGGATCTTCAAGAGCAGAGTGAATGGGCATATACTGAGATCGCGTGCTTCATCTTCAGCCACATCAGGTGAGATTGTGGTCACCGCGTAACCAGTTAAAACTAATTTCGGTTATTGAAAACAACTGGAAGTGACTGCGGTAAAAATCATCATAATAGCCACAGGATATCCTCAGCTGAATATAGGCCATCCGCATAGATGATAATGATTCATAGAAGAAAGTATTTATTTTGATTGAAAAGAATTACAAAATTATAAAAGTATTACAAAAATATACAATATTTGGTTGGTGGTGGTTGGTGGCATTTTAAATGTCCGCCTGGCTAGCTACCACTATCCTATCTAAATCTGCCGCCAAACAGCAATGTTAATAGCATCGTTGTGTTCCGGTTATCAGAGATAAGATAGCCAGTTCCCCAAATATTTGGGCTTCCGGGTCAGTACGCTTCCATATTCGGCCTCTTCTTCACTTAACATCAGGTGTGATTGACGTCAAGTACTAACCCGTTGTGCATAAAAAAAATACAATATGTTTCTAAATCCAAAAAGGTCTAGCATGTGTCAGATTGGAATAACCACCATGATGATGAATTCAACATAATATCGTCTAGGTATAAAGCAACTGTTTTTAAAGTAGCTAAACATATTTTCATTAAATATGGCGAAGAACTTTTTCAATAGTTTAATTGTAAACGCTTTAATGTACATAGTTTAATCACAGATATAAGCAACCGCACTCAAATCAGACCGCTCATTATGAAGTACATGGGGACAAATCTGGACACACACGACGCCGACAATCACATAACCGTTTTTCGTCAGCGATCAAAAATTGTTAATCTCAACTTAAGGTCGAGTAGGTATAGAAAGCTTGCCTATGCGCTCGTGGGCCTACGTGCTCCTGATTACGACCTTCCGAGAAAATGTTAATGGATACAATCAACGCGATTTGTTTTAGAAATTAATTAAGTAAACTTTATTAATTAAATCTATTATGGTACAGGAATAACCCACACTTCACAGTCTTAGTAATGTAAATGTTTTACGATAAAATTTATTTACTAATTATGTTAGTTTTTAATTTAATAACACATTTAAAATTCCAATTGTCCTATCACCAACCCTCAGGTTCCAGCAGAATACCCCGCCTCGGGCAAATCCACACACTGAGCTGTAGCCTTTTTGTAAACTGCGGCACACGCATAACATTTGATGTTTCTGTACTTGTGTTTATTGTTATAGTTGAATTTTTCCATATGTAAAAATTGTTATGTGTGTGTATAGATGCGAATAAATGCTTATCTATCTAAATTCACACTAATCAATCCGCTTCTACTTATGTTTTTATTATATCTAAGGATTATATTATTCATCATTGGTTTATCTAAGTGAAATTGTGCCGTGTGGTTAATAAAATATATGGAAAATAGAATCCTATATCCTAGAATAGGGTCCCATCTCTTTCCGTGGGTGTTCCGTAAGGTGCTTTTTACACGCACTTTTTAAACGTGTTCATTTCTGTATATTTCGAAAGCGAACAGTGGATGATGTTTCAAGCATTAATCTTTTCATATTTGGAATATCCAAATGCTTTAGTTTAGGATATTTCTGATACATACATCATCATCTCAGCCCGTAAACATCCCACTGCAGGGATATAGGGCTTCCCTCGTGTAATGAGGGAGTATGGGCCATAGTCCACCACGCTGGCCCATTGCCAGTTGGGGAGTTCATTGCCTTAGAATTTTTATTTATCAGGCATGTAGGTTTCCTCACGATGTTTTCCTTCACCGTTTAAGAGCAGTCGGATAAATGAACATAAGTAATTAAATTAAATTTAAAAACTCATTGGTACATGGCTTGCCTGGCAATCGAACCCCGACCTCCCAAATTAGGAGACCGTGTCTTATCCGCTAAGCCACCGATGCTTCTGTCGCAGTAATGCGTGGACTGAATTGAGTGCGGTGTTTTTTATGATATTTCAAAGATTAAATTAGGGAAAAAATTTTCGGTTGAGCCGTGTCGAAGATATTTACCATTTAACAAAGATTTTATGGTGTATTTGGATGATATCATAGCCTTTTTGTCGAGATATTGCACGGTTTGACTCGTAAACGGTAAAGGAAAACATCGTGATGAAACCTGCATGCCTGAGAAATAAAAATTCAAAGGCTTGTGAAGTCCCCAACCCGCATTGGGCCATCTCCGTCAGCGTCATGGACTAAAGCCCATACTCCCTCAGATACGAGGGAACGCCTATATCCATGCAGTGGGATGTTTACGGGCTGACATGATCATTACTGCGACACATCTAAGCAAAGGCTGGACAAACATACACACACGACGGCGTCAAACACATAACACCCGTCGTTTGTAATTGGGGGTTAAAATTAAACTATTAAAGCTGATGTGGCAAAGCGATCACCGCATTCGCCAAAACCATAATCTGTAGACAAGCCCCACCTTGCCTTGAAGAAATAGTACAAGTATATATTCAAGGCGAGTTAGGTTTGGAAATAAAATTATAGATTATGTTTTAACAAAACTCAAGGGTTACTTCCGTCGTTTGTTATTTGCGAGAAGATTGCAACTTCGAATAATGGCACAGTATCTAACGACTACCTGCGTTCATTTAAATTACTAGACAGTTAGTAAACAAACTCGTTGGTTTAGTTTTAACAACTGGCAGACAACCAGTCTGGCTTGGTTTAACTATATAAGTTTAAACTTTGCTAGTTAACTTAGCTATGTTTTCTAGATAGATACGATCTTTCAGGACCTGTTTTTGCAGACTCGTTAGAAAGGACAATTTTCCTAGTGATAAAAGGGGTTGTTGGAATGGAGTTTTTTAAATAGGGGTGTAAAATTTAAACTAGTAATTAGTTTCTTGTTCCATAATTTTAATCTTCTGTACGTAAGCCTATCCGAGAGCAATGTTTAATTTATAAAGAAATTGTAGTCTTGGCGAATAATGAAGTCAGAACTTTAGTATAACTAAACCAAAGATGATCGATTGAAAATTAAAAGAAATTCGTATAGTTTAAATTCTTAACCAACGTAATTTTCCTGTAAAAGAACTATATATATATATTGGGTCTTTACCTATGAAATTGGAGTTTTTTTTTCTTCGTTAATCATAATGTACCAATTCCTGCGATTTTCAAAGCTATATCCAAATTTGTTTTTTATTTGGAAAATGGAATATTATTTCAAGGTTTCACATGAAATATTTTTTTATTTCTGAGCTTACTTAATAAAAAAGAATTGAACAGAGCTCCTTTCATGTGCTTCCCATAATCATTTCTTAGATTCGCTGAAACTTTTATAAAGCGGTTACTTTTAAAAATTAAGGCTGCCTATACTTAACTTAATGTTATCCGATAATACACACAAAGTTTAGCAAAATTTGGATATGCCGTTCCCAAAAAAAAATCAAAAATGTTTGTATGGAGAAAACAGTCTTAATGAAATTCTTCATACAAAACGCCAATTTCATAGGTCAGGACCTAATATTTACAGTTACAAATTCTAAAGCATTCATTCATAAATCTGAGCAGGGACATATTGTCGTAAAAAGTTCCTAGCGTGGATACTACATACGCGTCGCGCAAGTGCAGAAACATCGCGGGAAGTCGCTGGATGCTGTCCGCGTCCGACCGATCGCTCTAGAATCTTTTGGGGGTATATCTCTCACCTCCGGTTTACTCACGACATTGAAATCATGGCAGAATCAATGCAAGACCTCGGGACTATGGTCGAAGATCTCTATCGAGTAGCCCTCAGCAAGTGGGCCTTATGAACATGGACAAAACGAAAATTATAACGAATTCCCGTTTTGTGCCCACACCAATATCGAAATTGTAGACGAGTATAGGGAGTTCTGATTAGATACATCCGACTTCGAGAACAAGGCAAATCGACGAATTGGACTCTCATCGGGAAAAAAAAACTATCGAGCATCTTCTCATCCAAAATACGTCAGTGCTTAAAGATCGAAGTCTTTCATCAATGTGTATTATGATGATGACTTACGACACTCCTTAAACCGCCTCCGTGGCTCAATGTAAACAACATTGGGTTTACGATTCATGGTCGCGGGTTCATTCCCCAGCGGGGTACATGTTTAAGTACTCGGTTTGGTTGGTGGTAGGGCATTTTAAATGTCCGCCTGGCTAGGTACCACCATCTTATCTAAATCTGCCGCCAACAGCAATGTTAATAGCATTGTTGTGTTCCGGTTGTCAGAGATAAGATAGCCAGTCCCCCAAATGTGTTGGGGTTTCCGGGTCAGTACGCTTCCACCTTCGACCTCATCTTCACTTAACATCAGGTGTGATTGAGGTCAATTACCAACACGTAGTGCATAAAAAAAAATCATCTGCTGAGTGGTCTCCACTAGAGAACTTTAATGCTCCACCGGCCAGTAGTTCTTCGAGCTATATGCCCTGCCCACTGCTACGTCCACTTGCTAATCCGCTGGGTTGTTGGTGATTTTCGTCCGTCTATGGGTTTCTTCACTCCTGATATGATAGCGAAACGCCTAGCATCGCCCTCTTGATTTGCGCGACCTTGTGATTTCTTATGAGGCCTACACTAGGCCTATGAGGCTAGACAGACTAAGCTTGAGTTTTTTTTTTTATGCACGACCGGTTCGTACTTGACCTCAATCACTGATGTTAAGTGAAGATGAGGTCGAAGGTGGAAGCGTACTGACCCGGAAACCCCAACACATTGGACTGGCTATCTTATCTCTGACAACCGGAACACAACAATGCTATTAACATTGCTGCTTGGCGGCAGATTTAGATAAGATGGTGGTAGCTAGCTAGGCGGACATTTAAAATGCCCTACCACCAACCAAACCGAGTACTTAAACATGTACCTCGCTGGGGATCGAACCCGCGACCTCCGAATCGTAAACTCAATGTTGTTTACATTGAGCCACGGAGGCGGTTAAGTTGATGGTCTAATGAAGGTCACTGGATGCAGACCACTTCCAACCCGCGACTCTGGAAGTCTATGACGGAAGCTTGTGTTTAGCAGTGGATAAACAGGCATTTCTTCTGTGGGTATTATGAATAATGACGTATACCTGACATTGACCCCAATTCAAGTTCAACAGTAATTGGTAAGCCCACAACTTGTTTGTGTGGTAGGTAACTGTTCTTATTACGTAAAGCTTTTAAAGTCAAGTGCAAAGAAAAATTTAAATACATTTGGCTATTAATGAAGAAGTTATCGATACCGAAATGTGAAGTTTGAGGAACACCCGAGGATGTGATACATATTTTAAAGGAATGTGCCCGGAATGAGATAGATAAAGATTATTTAGGACTTTAGAATTAAACCCTTTAGATATCGGTATATTTCCGACTATTCTGTCGGCACCAAATAGCCGAAGTGCTAAACTTGTTTCTTTTATTATTTATAATAACTTTAAAAAATATACTTAAGATTGTTGTATGGTTAGGGTACACAAGTAAGGTGGCTCAAAGTCCCAAATAAAAAATTCAAACATAAAAAAAAAGAAAAAGTATACAAGAAGATTTACACCATCACATGAATAGTTTTTTACCATAAATTGAAAATTTTGAAAGCCCCGAGGAACTGAACGTAATATCATCCAGGTATCCAAAGGAAATGTGTTAAAGCTAAATATATTCGAAACGGCTTAGCCGATTTTCATGAAACATGGCTAAGAATAATCTCGCATCTTTCGAAAAGAAATCATTTTGGTGCTGCAATACCGCAGACAGACATATAAATAAATAAATATCCTTGGACATGCACACAATGCCATCTAGTTCCACTTTAAGCAACTATAGGCTTGTGTTGTGGATACCAGATGGTTGATGTACTACATAAATACATTTTTTTTTTGTAAATAAATACTTATTATAAATGAAAACATCCATTACTTGGGTACACCATGTCCATATTCATCATACAAACATATGCCCCTAGCGGGATTCGAACCCGCGACCTTTTGGTATAGTGGTCAGAGTTTCTAACCACTACACCAAACAGGTCGTCATAAACATATAAACAAGCATATTCTGTACCAACCAAAACATTCACTACCAATTCTTTGCAGAAAGAGTAGGTAATTTCTATAAAATTTCGCCGTAACAGATAAAGAAAAATTTGTTTTTGCCGTGTTCAGACAAAATAGAATGGGCCCAAACCCGTCTCTTCCCGTGGGTGTCGTAAAAGGCGAGTAAACAATCGTGAGTGTAACATAGACCAGTGATAGGCAGCAGCTCCACAGGTGATGCTTATGGCCAGTAGTGGACTTTAATAAGATAAGGGCGCCTTAAAAACACTGACTGTCACGTACCCGCTATAGTCAGACACAAATACCAATCCGCAATGGGCCAGAGTGGCCCATACCCTCTTTCAGCGAGGAGGCTGTGCCCCAGCAGTGGGGACGTGTAAGGCTGCTGATGATGATAATGAAAGTAATGTGATGTGAATCTTATATAAAGTAATACACTTAAAGTTGTAAATGCGAAAGTTTGTGTGTGTGCATGTATGTATGTTACCTCTTCACGTATAAACGGTTGGAAAAATTTGCTTGGTAGACAGATTAGGATCTGGATTAATATATAGGTTTCTTTTAATCCTGGAAAATTGACTGGTTCCTGTAGAATAAGTATTAGTGAGATTGCTTTTGAGCCATAGAGTAGAACTAATTCTACATGGACGAAGTCACGGGTAACAGCTAGTCTTATATAAATGTAAGTCGAAATTAAAAATTCTTGACAATACGTCTTTGTCTCCATTCCAAAAAAAATGCAAATAAGAATATATTTTTTAATTCAGTCCACAAAGCATACGTCCTGCATTCCTAACGCTTAAAAGTCATAATATTTGCAAATTTTTTGTGTCAGGCATCGATGTTTAAATGATTGGATTGACTAATTTGCTTTAGGTTGTGGATTTCATTAATTATTTGCTATTCTTTAATATATCGCGCGTAAAAAATTTTGTTAAACTATTTCTAGGTCGATTACACAATTAATTTCGGTATTTATTATAAATACTGATTTAATATTGCCTATGCCTATAACTGAATCGGCTTAATTTTAGGGTCCCTTACGACAAAATTTGGAAACGAAACCCCCCAATCGTCTCATCGAAACCATCTGTCACTTACGATGTTCTCCGACAATTTGAAACATTCAACGGTGACAATGAAATACAAATAGTTTTCAAATATGAGTTTTTATGTAGGAAGGACATAAAACTGACATAATAAGCTAATAATAACCTATAAACTGAATGGCCAGGCGAATATTTAAAATGTACTACCATCAACCAATCTGAGTACTAAACATGTACCCCGCTGGATCGAACTCTCGACCTCCGTAAACCCTACGTTATTTAAATTGAGCCACGGAGGCGGTAAAAATGTAGCGGCGGTGTTAACAGACACTTCAGCCTCATCTTCACTTAACATCAGTTGTGATTGAGGTCAAGTGCTAACCCGTTGCGGATAAGAAAAAAACTAAAAGTTTATTGTACCTGCAGAACACCAATATTGCACTCACGACTTGCACTTGACGCGTATTTTCCATTATTCCGAAGCCATCTCATTTCATGAAGTGTTCCACACTATCATGTTTCAAAGTCGCGTCATCAAATGCATGAATCAACCAAATATTTTGCTGGGAAAGTGCATAATGCTTCACAAATCGATAGCTAATGTTGTCGAAGCAAGTTTTGTTGCAATTTGTATAAAAATATTTTATTATGACATAATAAAAGGTACATTGAACTGATAATTTCAACATAGCACGAGAACATACTCGGGACATTTAATTGCACGACCTTTATTCCAATGGGGTGGGCAGAGATATCCCAAAGAAGTGGTTAGGTGTTCCAAACATTAAAAGTTTAATGCTTAAAATAATATCTATATTTTAGAAACATTTAGAAATGCACACGACCAAGGAACTGCCCACTAAAAAACATCTATAGTCTTGCACGTTTGTGAAGGTGAACCATGGTTGCGGTTTCAAGGATTGAACTTGTTTTGAACACCCAAACGCTTATGTATGGGATATCTCTGATCACCCCATTTGGGATAAAGGTCGTGACTTTATGTATGTAACATAAATAAATAATAAAATAAAATATCCTTAGACATACATACAGCGCTATCTAGTTCCACAGTAAGCAACTATAGGCCTGTGTTGTGGATACCAGATAGTAGATATACTACATAAATACATTATTTTTGGAAATAAATACTTATTATAAATGAAAATATCCATAACTCGGGTACAAATGTCCGTATTCATCACACAAACATATGCCCCTAGCGGGACCCGAACCCGCAACCTTTTGGTAAAGTGGCCAGAGTTGTTACCAGTACACCAAACAGGTCGTCGTCACGTAATATGTAAATAACAAAAAAAAAAATAAAGACCCGACGGCCACGCCAATAGTTACGACTCCTCGATTAATATTTTATTAGCTTGAAATGATTTATTCTATTTTAGGAGGTAAATTATAAATTATTTAAGTAGGTATTATACCTATCCTGCAGATGTACATGATTTATAAGCTCGCCACACGTCCGTTGCTTATCTCGCTTCAAAAATTGTATAAATTTTATGAGGTACTGGATATTTTACAAACTATGTCATTACTAAAATAAGTAAACTCGTAAGTAATTTAGTTTCATTATTAGAAGTGAAAAGCCAACGTAAACAATAACATCTTTCATGCACTCATCTACTCTCAGTGAATGATATGATGATACGAATGTCGTGAGTGTCACACTTACGATTGGGGACGGATATGCAACTTAGACAATTACATTTTCTGTAAATTAGTATTTATGAAATTCGGCTCTTAAAATATTTTTTTGAAGGACCCTATACCGGGTGAGTTCTTTAACCATTAAAGGTAAGTGAAATAGAAGGTATAGGTTTTGTTTGTTTGTTTGTAAACACTTTATTGTACATATGAATAAATATACATCAATAAATTAAATGTATCTTAAAATTAAGTACAAAGGCGGACTTATTCCATAAAGGGATCTCTTCCAGTCAACTTTGGTAAATATAAAGGTATACATTGACTGGGCGTACAGTATTAGTTATTTTTTTTTGAATTCATGTAATTCTCTTTAACCGGTGACGCCACTTTTGAATACGATCACCTTAATTCAAGGACCCAAAGTCGAATTCGATCAAAAAATTTTCGATTAACTACACATACAAAGTGAACCATTCTGAAACCATCTTTTTTTTTTTTATTTATTTATTTATTTTTTTTATGATTGACTGGATTCGCGTTTGACCACAATCTCACCTGATATCTTTAATATCTTTAATATGGAAGTCCACTGAATTCGGTTAAGGTTCCTAATGGAAAGTTATTCGTAATCAGAAGTGGAGTCACCCACCAGTAAACGGGAATTACATGAATTAAATTTCACCCCGTATGTATATACAGCTTTATGAGTTACATACATACTTAAGTAGAGTGATCATAGATAAAATATACCTATTTTATTAATTGAATCCAATATGTTACGGGAATAATCTTACACAATATTCATTTACCAATAACGCTAGTTTTAATTTGATAACACCAAACACATTTCAAAATTCCATTTGTCCCACGACCAACCCTCAGGTTTCAGCAGAATACCAGTGTTTTGCCTGCCTCGGGCAAATCCATACACTGAGCTGTAGCCTTTTTGTATACTGCGGCACACACATAATATTTGTTGTTTCTGTACTTGTGTTTTATTGTTTTAGTTGTATTTTTCATGTGTAAAATTTGTGTACATGGATAATAAATGCCTATCTATACCAAACACGCGTTTGGGTGTTCCAAACACTAAAAATTCAATGCTTAAAACTACATCCACCGTTCACCTTTCGAAATATTAGGTCCTAACATATGAAATTGGCGTTTTGTAAGGGAGTAACCTAAAGTCGAACTCGTACTCGTAAATAACGCGACATTTTAAGTTTTCCATTTTGTAAACTGAGTGACGCAAAGAAAAAACCAAAGATGGAAAAAAACATATGGATTACGGTTTTCGAAAAACAATTGTACGAGTAAATAGCTGTAGAAATTTGAAATTAGAATTCCTAACCAAAGAGGAGATATTGGAAATCAAAGTGGCCAGTACGACAATACGCCAATTTCATATGTAAGTAAGGACCTTTTTTTTTCCGTTCGTACTTGACCTCAATCACACCTGATGTTAAGTGAAGGTGAGGTCGAAGATGGAAGCGTACTGACCCAGAAACTCCAACACATTTTCGGGGCCTGGCTATCTTATCTCTGACAACCGGAACACAACAATGCTGTTTAGCGGCAGATAAGATGGTGGTAGCTAGACCTAGACATTTAAACCTATTATAGAAACGCACACATGGCATGTTTTTTGGTGGGCAGTACCTTAGTCGCCTTTAAAACCACTTTGTTAGACCTAATAGCACGATTTGTGAAAAGGAACAGATGACAAAGCCTGTGGTTTGGTTTATTTACTTCATGAACTATAAAGAACCTGCTTGACCGCTTCAGTGACATAATACTGTGCACAATCAATATATGGATACGATAGGTAATACCAAATTTTCGCAAAAACCCGTTTTGAATTAGATAGAACCGTTCACCTTGTTAAAGACGAGCCAATTTATGCAAACGTAGTCTTTTAAATAATTTAAAAATTATTAAACGGATTTGATAGGACTTGATTTAAGTATGTAAGTTTCCGGTTTTTTGATAATAAAACTTTAGAAAAATCGCGACTTTACCGATCTCTCAATTCTAAATAGTTGATCAAATATAATAAATGAAATAATATTTTTTTAAGCCATACATTAAATTGGTGGAATCGTACCTAGAAGGCCTTTTCCAGAGTCTCTGATCGGGCGGTGTACTATCCAGACGCTCAGAAACTCGTTGGAAATAAATAAAATCGTGAATTATGGTATAATAAATATAATCTAAGACTATAATAAATATAAAATAAATATAAGACGACCGATTAGTGTAATGGATATTCACCCTATCAGCGAAACCAACGGTTGCGGGTTCGAATCCCGCGAGGGGTAAATGTTTGTATGATGAATACGAACATTTATTCCCGAGTCTTGGATGTTTATATAAATATTTATGCATGTTTATCCGTTATCTAGTATCCATAGCACAAGCTTTGCTTAGTTTGGGACTAGATGATTGGTGTAAGTGTCCGAAATATTTATTTATTTATTATTTATTTAATCTAAAAGTCACACGGCAGACAGACATAACAACCGAGGAATAATAAAGTCAACGACAATGTAAAAAGATTCGTTTACATAGAATCTCTGACAAGGTGAACCTTTTTTACCTTTTGAGGAATGGATACCCAAAAATACACGGACAGAGCTACGGGCCAATACTTCTTTTACTCGTAGAACGACCCTTTAAATTTAATTGCTACAAACTTTTTACAACCTCTTTTATATAGTAGCCTATAACCTTGACCGCTGTCTAGAGGTCGCGAGTTCGATTCCTGCTAGGGGCATATGTTTGTATAATGAATACGGACATGTGTACTCGGATTATGAATGTTAACATTTAAAACGTGTATATATTTATAACTAAAAAATGTATTCCTGTAGTATATATATCTGGTATCCATAATACAATCCTAGCTGCTTAGTGTGGAACTAGATGGCGCTGTGTGTATGTACAAGCATATTTAGTACCATAACACTTTATTTCGACTCCCTGCGGTACTGACAGTACTTTTTCGAAAAACAATCTTTTACCCCTGGAAACACCTGTCGCCGATATACCTAATTTTACCGCTCTTTCGTCTAGTACCTACTGCAAATAGATGAAATACCTGTTGTGATGGATCTCCGACTAGGTTAAAAATATTAAAATTCGAGGAGCTAAAAGGTTTTTATAAACGCCTTTGGAAAATCAACTCAACAAAGTGACAAAAGTTATAATAGAACAAACTAACAAACGTGTCCATGGGCGGCGGTGATTGCTTTCCATCAGGTGACCCGCATGCTCGTTTGCCGCCCTCTCATATAAAAAAAACTCTAGAAAAGGTTGGCTGGTGAAGTTGCCAGTACCCTCTGAATCCAAATTGTGCGAGTTCGACTCGCACTTAGCCGGCACACAAAATCCCAACTAATATTATAAATGCGAATGTTTGTATTTGTTATCTCTTCACGACGACCTGTTTGGTGTAGTGGTTAACAACTCTAACCACTATACCAAAAAGTTGCTGGTTCGAATCCCGCTAGAAGCATACGGTTGTGTGATGAATACGGACATGTGTACCCGAGTTATGGATGTTTTCATTTATAATAAGTATTTATTTACAAAAAAAAGTATTTATGTAGTATATCAACCATCTGGTACTACAACACAAGCCTATAGTTGCTTACTGTGGAACTAGATGACGCTGTGTGTATATCTATGGAGATTTATTTTTTTATTCACGCCTAAATGGTTAGACAGATTTGGATGAAATTTGGTTGGTAGACAGATTAAGACCTGGACCACAGAATTAATATAGTACTAACGTACCTGGACTGGGGTACTTTTATCCCGGAAAAGTTACTGGTTCCTGTAGGATAGGTATTATAGTGGGATTGCTTTTGAGTGACGCAACAAATTCTACGCGGACAAAGTCGCGGGTAGCAAGTAATAAAGTATTAAAACAAATACACCAACTCACAATTTGATGCAAGCAACAATGAGTAGGAATATATTAACACAATCGATCATATACGCGTAGAATCCGATTTCCGCAAAAATAATAAAAGAAATACCTATGATAATTATGTGGCATAGTTTGTTATTTTTCCCTATTTTGAAATATTCATACATAATTTAAAATTAATGCAAAAATTTAATTTTAAACACTACCAGTTTGCGGAAATCGGCATCTAATAATGCGATTCCGAATTCGATTCATCTAAAATTTTACGTTTTCAAGTGATAATTTTGTCCTATGAACCGTAGGTGGAAGCGTAGTGACCCGGAAACCCCAACTTATTTGGGGGACAGGCTATCTTATCTCTGACAACCGGAACACAACGATGTTATTAACATTGCTGTTTCGCGGCAGACTTAGATAAAATGGTGGTAACTAGCCAGGCCAACATTTGAAATACCACCTACCATCAACCAAACCGAGTACCGAACATGTACCCCACTGGGGATCGAACCCACGACCTCCGGTTTGTAAATCTTGTTTTGTTTACATTGAGCTATGGAGGTGGTTAATACATACTTAGTACATCATCAATAGAAGCTCGGAAACACTCATATTTAAATGCCACTAGTGGTCACCCATCCATGGATAGTCATTGCTTAACTTTGTTAATCGAAAACACTGCGAATGTGACTGTGCCTCGAGTGCTTCATAGAACATATACGAATACATACAAAACGTCACGACCTTTATCCCAAATGTCATAGATATAGTACATAATAGCACACATTAAAAATATGTTAATGTGTAGTTATAATCAACCATCTGGTATCCATAATACAAGCCTGGTTGCTTAGGGTGCAGCTAGATGGCGCTGTGTAAATAAACGTGTAAAAATACGTAAATAAACGCTACTTATCTCCAAGAATTTGAGAGATTTAAAACGTATTTAGGAGGCTCAGAAGTACTTGATTAGTACTTGTCTTGCTTGACTTGACTAAGCCTAGATTACTAGTTAATAAAACCTCACACTTATGTAAAGGATTTAACGTGAGAATAATTGTAATTTATACATACACAAAACAATGTATTGTTACTGCAAACTATTAATTCGAAAAGATCGCTATGAAGATAATAAAGACCGTCAAGTGTGAGTAGCACTCGTGCCCTGAAGGTTTTGTACATAACACTGACTGACGAGTGAGAAAAAACGGTCAAGTAGCACAAGTGACAAATGAGAAATGTCAGTACATTTAAAGCTTGAAAATCGCCGAGAAGTAGTCTTAGATTTGATGATCAGTCTGTAAGTGGAAATGTTAGAATGAAAACAGGCTTTAAAAGACCGTGCTATCTATTTAATGCGTTACACAAGAAACTTAAAATTTTTATAGTAATAGGCCACAGATTATTTGATATTAATTTCGACTTTTGCTACTCGCCCATGGCCGACAATCGGTGACTGATTTTTTGTACTACTTACTGTAACTTACTGCTTGCAATTTCAACACCCACGTCCTACAAAAACTCGGTCACAATATCGATGATAATAGTATTGACGACAAAATCGGCCCGATTATCGGCCCTACAAAAAGTCGGATGTGGGCGAGGCACACTATACCTCCACTGTTTCTCAGAAGAAATCGGTTAAAAAGGGTATTGACACACGGACAGACAAACAATCGGAGAACAAACTCTTACGGGTTCCCTTTTTTTTCCTTGCGAGATGCGGAATCCTAAAAACCGGCTTGTTTTTCTTAAAAACTGGTACCAAAATCCATTCAAAATTAATATTTCTTATTTATGAAGCGTTAGCGCTTGACCCCGACCACACCTCACATGTACCCCCTTGGGCTCGAACCCGCGACTATTGTTTACATTGAGCCACGGAGGCGGACGATCTCTGTCCGGACGTATCTCAGTAATGCGTGGTCCGTTTTGAGTGTGGTCTTTTTTATATTAAAGACTTAATTAGGTATTTAGCCATGTTTGATGAACATCGGTTAAGCCGTTTTGAAGATATTTAGCCTTTAACACAGTTTTTGGTGGTATTCCAATAATCATAGTCTTTCGAGGGTTTCCAGTTTTTTTTTTTATATTTCAGGTTTAACTCGGGGATGGGTTCTTACTCATTAAACACATGTTAACCCTGTTAAAACAGAATGTTAAAACAGAAAGTTATTAAGAAAGCATATTATAAAATATCAGATTATTTAGACGATAAACATTCATGGACATAACCAGCCAGTTCGCATAACCAGGCTATTTCACAATTAATAATGAAATATTATAATATAAAATAATAATTAATAATTTTGTAATATAGAAACCTTTTTTTTAAAAGAGCGACCTCTCGAGTTTCTTGCTTGTTCTTCTCAGGGGAACATTGCCTTTTCAACAAGCAGTAGGTTTAAAAAATGTAAAATCTGACTATTTTAAGTGTACCCTGTGTACCTACAAAATAAAGCATTTTTTGATTTTGATTTGATTTTGTCTGTCTACCCTGCTGGCAACCTCCATTTTGTAAACCTTATGTATTATTCTAAAAAAAGATAAAAATGTTTTTAGAAAGCTATTTTCTCATATACTAGAAATAATAATAATATGGCGTTTTAATAAAATTATTTCTCGTTATAGTACTTGGCTGTGGCTGATACAGAAAAATTGGTTGTTTTTTTTTATGTTAAAAAGTGTTTATTTTAGTATTTTAGCGTGTTTGCCAATCACCCCGATCACTTTTGTGCGATGCCGACCCTTCCAGCCCCTATAAGTTAGGTGGACAGTTGGGGTATGCTAGCTCGACCTGATGATCTTTGATTTCTCGTACTCATTGGTAATCACACTGACATTCTTTACACTTTTTCCATACAAACCCAAACTGCATCTAGTTTCACAGTAGTCGTTTTTTTTATGCACGACGGGTTCGTACTTGACCTCAATCACACCTGATGTTAAGTGAAGATGATGAGGTCGAAGGTGAAAGCGTACTGACCCGGAAACCCCAACACATTTGGGGGACTGGCTATCTCATCTCTGACAACAACACAACAATGCTATCAACATTGCCTTTTGGCGGCAGATTTAGATAAGTCTAAATATGTAATGCTATTCTGCTATTTACCATGTTTCCAAATAAACTACTGAACCGATTGCGCTGAAATTAAAATGGGACCAATTTGTTGGTATCCCCTGTCATTTAAAAAAAAAACACGCGAATCAACCGCCAAATCTTGGAGATATCAGTGTACATACATAAAAAAAGTGTACATACATAAGAGCGTCGGTGGCTTAGCGGTTAAGACGCGGTCTCCCAATTTAGGAGGTCCGGGTTCGATTCTCAGGCAGGGCAGGTACCAGAAAGTTTTAAATTTAACTTAATTACTTATGTGCATTTATCCGACTGCTCTTAAACGGTGAAGGAAAACATCGTGAGGAAACCTGCATGCCTGAGAAATAAAAATTCAAAGGCATGTGAAGCCCCAAACCCGCATTTGGGTCAGCATGGTGGACTATGGCACATACTCCCTCATATACGAGGGAAGGCCTATATCCATGCAATCTTTCCGCGGCTTCGCCTGCGTGGAATGAATTCATCGCGGATATCTTTAATTTGTTTATCCCGCTGGATTTGTTTGTTTGTTTATTTGTTTGTTTATAGCTCAATCACGGATGGATGAACGGATTTGGATGAAACTTGGTATATAAGTATAACATATACTGGATAAAACATAGGATATTTTTATCCCGATAAAGTAAATAAATAAATATTTTTGCACATACACACAGCGCCATCTAGTTCCACACTAAGCAACTAGGCTTGTATTGTAGATACCAGATGGTTGATAAACTACACAAAACATCCATAACTCGGGAACACACATGTTTGTATTCATCATACAAATCATATGACCCCTAGCGGGATTCGAACCCGCGACCTTTTGGTATAGCAGCATAGTTTCTAACCACTACACCAAACAGATCGTCAAAAGTGACTTGTTCCTCAGGGATAAACAGATTAAACATAATAATATCCGCGATAAAGTTATTCCATGCAGGCGAAGCCGCGGACGGAAGGCTAGTACAGAATAAATAAAAAAATTGCTCTGACCTGCACTCGAGAAGCCTAAAAGCTAATTATAAATAATACGTAAATAGCTTTAATAGTTGTTATTTTCCAGAATTCACGATTATAAGAAAAGTGAACGTTTTTATCAATCAAAGCCGACAACGCATCTGTGACCCTTTTGGTGTTGCGGGTGTCCATGGGCGGCGGTGATTGCTATCCATCAGGTGACCCGCATGCTCGTTTGCCGCCCTCTCATATAAAAAAAAAAAAAATTGAAAATCACAAAAATAACCGCAATTCTACTTATTTATCTATTATTTATACTCACTTTATCAGGTTAAAAAATATCCAATGTTTTAATCCAGGGTGTGTTCTACATGCGCTGGAGGGAACGCTCGCGCAGGATCCTCCTCCGGAAGTGGGAAGAGAGACTGGTGGAGCCAAGCTATGGCCACAGGGCCATAGAAGCCATTCGACCGGTTCTTCAAAGATGGGTCGCCGGAAGGCGAGGCGTCCTCACCTTCCACCTTGTGCAGGTCCTCTCGGGGCACGGTTGTTTCGGGAGGTACCTGTGCAACGTGGCGGGAAGGGAACCAACGCCTGAGTGCCACAGCTGCGGCTGCGCCGAAGATACGGCGCAGCACACGCTGGCGGATTGCGTGGCCTGGGCGGAGGCTCGAGCAGAGCTGGTCTTGGCACTAGAGGCTGACCTTTCGCTGCCCAGCATGGTAAAATCCATGGTGGACAGCGAGGGGTCATGGAAGGCAATGGTGTCCTTCTGCGAAACGGTAATGTCGCAGAAGGAGGCAGCGGAGCGGATGAGGGAGGACGATGCCTCTGCTCACATGATGCGCCGTAGAAGAACAGGGCGCAGGCGGCTGGCCTACGGCCGTAGCCTGCCCCCCTGATAGAGGACCCTGGCGACGGACATGGGGACGTCCGTCGCTCGTCATCAGCTGGTCCAAGTGATTGGTGGCGCGCCACATGTCCCGGCGCGCCACAAAGTGGTGGTCTGAGACCAAGGTCTCTTAACGACGGATCCGGAGACGGATAGCCGCTGGCGGAGCTGCAGACGTGTTGACACTCCTGGGCTCCGTCACAAGGCGGTGCGAGGGACATCGGGGAGTTTTAGTGGGTAGGGCCGCTCCTGTCATTGGAGCGGCGAGCCCCACATATCCTCGCCGCTGCCCCACAGCGGCGGGTCGAATGCGTAAAGGCATTTCACCCCGTAAAAAAAAAAAAAAAAGGGTGTGTTCTACATAAGCTTGGCTAAGAGTATGGACATGGAAGACTAATCATAATACCTACATCACATATTTTTATAGTTGCTCGGGGTTCAGAGGGACGGTTTCTATTGTGGGGATCATGATTTCATTTTAAACATACAACAAATCGATGTTTACAGGCTCCCAAAAGGTACGTTTACTGACCAAATTTCATTCACCATTCAAATCTGTTCATCCGTTTCGCCGTGGTTGGGCAACAAACAAACAAATATCCAAACTATTAATAATATTTAAAAAAAATCTTAATTTACGCAACTGGACGGAATGAACCCTCTTAAGCACGATTTCAGAAATATATAATTACTTATATCTAATTGTTATTCAAGAGACACGTTTAAAAATCCTATTGGACCATACCTACAAATATTTTTCGATCACTCTTCTTCTAATCCTCCAATCAGTGGTAATCCGATCCCAAGAGGCACAGGATATGCCTCGTAGGGCTGATTGGAGGTTGGAATTAATAGATAATATGAAGTAGGTAACCTGTTTTAAGCGAAATATTTAACCTTTAGGACTTCTTACTGGATAATAGAGTTGGTTAGATAATTAGCATAATTATTACCTGGCCGTTGTCTTTATTAACCGGCTTCAAAAAGGAAGAGGTTCTCAATTCGGCCGCTTCTATGTTTTTTATGAGTATACATGAATTTGCACGCAAACTCGCACGAATGCTCCGCTTCTTACAATAGATTCTACAATTTTGGAATCTTCAATACGAGGCTGAATAGGCATCTACTGAGATCGTGTGATACATCTTCGGCCACATCGTCACTTTTCAACAGTCATGATATAAGAATCAAGCCTTCGAGAATGTCGAAAAGACAATTCCAAATGACGACTTTACGAAAATTATTGTTACAACAAAACCAGGCTACCCAACTAGGATATAAAATAATACTTCACCCGACCAAATCAATCTGTCTAAAACGAGAAAATATTTGATTTCTAAAAAAAACTATAACTTATTAAATTATAACTAAGGGCTTATTTACCGTCATAAAATGTAAAAAATATTTAAATGTACGTCTGAAATGATAACAGGTTTTTTTGGGGCTCATTAGGGGTATTTCGTCTTGTTTTAGGGGTATTTTTTTGAGAAGTTGGTAACCCTGACAAAACATTTTGTTTATAATATATTTGTGGTTACTTAAACTAGAGTACAAAACAGGTATCAATTACAAATTGCTTAAACAATTGACATTAAACTGTTAACCACAAAGACAACTAGGATCAGGAAAACCCGCCGTGAAAATCGTGATTCGTGAAATACAAACTCACGGAAAAATTGGTAAACCACAAGTGACTGATCTTGTTAAGATTAGAGCATACATCATTTATACAGTCGACGGCAAGACGACTGTAACATTACTAGTGTAAGTTGACCGCGCGATGTTAGAGAGATGCCACACCGTGGCTTGCTAGCCCAGGGAAAATACGTTTAGACTTCGGAAAAACGCATAACCGCGATTTTCTTGAAACATTTAAACAAGTGTTTTAAATAATTAGGTTGGTGGTAGGGCATTTTAAATGTCCGCCTGGCTAGCTACCACCATCTTTTCTAAATCTGCCGCCAAGCAGCAATGTTAATAGCATTATGTTGTGTTCCGGTTGTCAGAGATAAAATGTGTTGGGGTTTCCGGGTCAGTACGCTTCCATCTTCGACCTCATCTTCACTTAACATCAGGTGTGATTGAGGACAAGTACCAACCCGTTATGCATAAAAAAAAATAAAGATAAGATAGCCAGGCCCCCAAATGTGTTGGGGTTTCCGGGTCAGTACGCTTCCACCCTCGACCTCATCTTCACTTAACATCAGGTGTGATTGAGGTCAAGTACGAACCCTTCGTGCATAAAAAAAAAATAATGTAGTTGCTAAAAATTAAGCATTTGTAAGAAACGCAAGTATCTATACAGGGTGAATTTGAATTCGTGTAATTCCCATGACCTGGTGACGTCACTCTTGATTACGACTTTTCCCAATTTTCCATTACCCATACAAAGCAAACCATTCTGAAACCACTTTTAGTATGAATGTCCAACAATTTGCGGCTAGTGACTCCATTTCTGATTACGAACAACTTTCCACTAGGACCCATAGCTAAAAGCCGAGAATCGTTGGACTTCCATACTAAAGGTGTTTTCAGAATGGTAATGGAAAATTTTTTTGATCGAACTGACTATCTTATCTCTGACAACCGGAACACAACAATGTTTTTATTTTTTTTTTTGACGATGTTTTAATCTGGTACATGTACCGCAAGGGTAAAAAATGTACAAGTGTGATAATGCAGGTTATTGAATTATATAATGTATTTCTATTTGTGAGGACCTGTAATTGGCTCTCTGTTTCCTATAATATATTCCATTAGTGTCATTGCAGCTGTTGGTTTTCCGAATAAATAAAACTAAAATAAAAATAAAATAAAATTTTGCTGTTTGGCAGCGGACTTAGATAAGATGGTGGTAGCTAGCCAGGAGGACATTTAAATGCCCTAACACCAACCAAACCGAGTACTGAACGCATCTACCCCGCTGGGGATCGAAGCTGCGACCTCCAATTCGTAAACCTTATGTTGTTTATATTGAGCCACGGAGGTGGCTCTTTCGGCCATCACCAGCGCCGCTAGCAAAGCAAGTATTACACAGCCGCGTCAGTAATGTACAGAGGTACAAAATAGCTGTCATGAAAAATAACTATTCCTCATCGTTTGTGCCTCGCTCGGATGATTAAATAGGTATCTTGATAATCTGCTCAAAATTATTAGGTATACAGGACGTTACTAAATTCGTGCATCCCTAAAACTATATAATCACCTGATTGAAAGATTAATCTAGATACTAACACCATTACTTCAATGGCGTAAAAGAATTATTTAATTATTTAATTGATGCTCTTCAAGAGCAGCTCTTGATGTATGTATAGGACATGATGATTAAGGCTATAATCACAAAAATGAGTCCTATTATAAGTAAAATCTATTTCTGTATACAGGCTGGAAAGTTTACGATTTTAAAGACATTCTCTATGAATGCATTCGTAGCTTTTGGATAATTTTATTTCTGCATTTATAGATTTTATAAAATGAGAGAATAATTTATATATGTAATTTATAGTTTGTAATGTGTATATGGCTATACAGGACTTAACAAAATTTGTGCATCCCTAAATTAAAATTTTAGAAGAATATTTTATTTTCGCGGCCAATGCTACGAAACATCAACAAGATCCAACTAGAAATATACACCCTTACTTAATAAAGAATTTATGTAAATGACTATTGAGAGAGTTTCAACCAATGAATCACTGTTCCTGTTTCCCGGATATCCTATAACATCCGATTTATCTAAGTACTAATAAGTTAACTAACTGGTTCAGTACAACTATAATGTCAACCATCATTAATCAAACGACTCCTTTAATTATGCAACAGACGTATTCGGCCATGGGCGAAAGAATGCATGTAAATGAGAGCGCGTATTGCATTTTTAATTGCATTTACTCGTGCATGTGAAGAGACGTGGCACCAGGGTAAACGATAGTTACTAGTTTTCAAACTAATTATAATTGATCACATTATAAAAAAATATGCGATATTTTCTGTAATAATTTCTGTGATAACTTTAGTTAAGATTTTTATTTATTTTGATTACTTTGACTTTTTATCTTTAGTGTGAAAAAATATAAAGGACGCAACAATCCCAACAATAGGTTATTAATTTAAACCTGTTGCATTTTTTTTATGCACAACGGGTTAGCACTAGACCTCAATCACACCTGATGTTAAGTTAAGATGAGGCCGAAGGTGGAAGCGTTCTAACCCGGAAAAACCTACTAATATATTATCACATACTATATTTTTAAATTTGGTCGAATAGAGTTTGTATGAAAACTACTTACTAGTGCAGGGGTGCCCAACATAATTTTGTAGCCTTCAAAGATTGACTCCCAAGAGGTTGACTTCCAAGATTTGTTATAGCGAAGCTAATAAAAGCGTATTAAAAAACCAAGAGCAAGATCTAGTTATTTCCAAGATGAACTATTCAAAGATCTTGGTGACTATGATGAAGTATTCATCATCACAATTAGATAACAGATTGTATTTTATTTGTTTACAATTTATATGTTTTTTTTTATGCACAACGGATTAGTACTTGACCTCAATCACACCTGATGTTAAGTGAAGATGAGGTTGGAAGATGTAATGTATGTTTAATCTATATCTTATTATTCGGGGTACCTACTTACAGTAGATATTTTTCTGTTATCAATCAACTATTTGTTTTATTCTGTTTTTGGGGCAGTGGTTAAAAAAGTCAAATATCGAAGTAGTGAAATTACTGGAATATAAAAAAACTGCTTTATTGAGACACATCCGGACAAAAACTGGACACACATACATACACACATAATGCTGTAAATTATAAGCAGCCTCCTAACTGAGCGCGGTGTCATGCACCTCGTATTATCCAGAGCGACTGTCCGACAACTCAGAGGTAAATTCTAGTCACGTCAATGTCACATGTGCATTTCAGATTCACCACCGCGCTAAATTTCACCATCACACTCGCATACATTTGATGTATGTTACCAAACAATTCAATACCAACGTGACCCTGATCTTGAAGAACACGTGGCGTGATTTAAAAATCCTTATTTTTTTTCGTACAGATTAATTACCTACATGTTTCGTAACTATAAATTAAAGTTTTGAAACGCCCGAGAAAATATATGTAGTCAATTATAATGGGAGCAGCAAAGTAAAAGTAATTTATGTCATTTTCAATAACGTTTCCATGCTGTATGAGTACTTACATTAAATTGTTTAATATTATAAATAAAAACGATTAAAACGTTTGAAATAAAAATACTCCGATTGTTTCAAAAACTACCATTAACTATTTGACATTGAAGTGTACAGCACAGCACAGATTGCCGCCCTTTATATCGTACTTATTGCTTTTTTTAAATTCATATACAACCTCGCGTTTAGTTGTTCAAAAATTGTCATACAGACATGGAACTTCAAACTTCAAGCATTTATTTCAACGTAAGATATATGATATAATTTGTTGAATGTCAATTTAAATCTACTGGCTATAATAATAGGGCTTTTAAATATGCTGGAAATAATAATTTATTTGTCAGTCAGTATTTCCAAGCTACTTACGTCGGAAAGGGAAACCATCTGTGGTAAGAAACGGCCCAAGAAAACCACAAGATGATTGTCCTTTTTTTATAGTGTAGGATAATTCCAAATTCAAATATGTAATGGAATTTCATATTACTTTTTGGAGTTTTATTGCTTCCAAATTCAAATCTACTGCCTGAAGACATGATGCTAAAAAGATTTTATTATGTCCGCCCACAGGTTTATGCATTGTATATCCAATTTTTTTTTCCATGCGGTTTGGTCCTTCAAATTAACTCAATCATTTATACCATAGATTAATGATTGGTCTCCGCGCCGCTACGACTAGATACCGTCGGCGTACTCGAAAAATGCGGCAACAAATACTACGCCGTATTCGGCGTACCCGCGCCAGTCACGCCACAAGTTCAAATTTCAAATTCTCAAATTTTGGTTTAAGACTGAAGCAAAATGCCGGTTTGCGTAGTCAAACTATGTAATAACAATACTACAAAAAAAACAAGAAAGATACTGGCATCACATACCATCAGTAAGTACTGTATAAATCTACACACTACAATATTGAGTTGCCGCATTCAGGAACCTGTTTTTTCTTCATAGTGCGGTATCTAGTCGTAGCGGCGCGGAGACCAATCATTAATCTAAGCATTTATACATTATCCAGATGCGACACTGTCTTCTCATTATCATTTTTTGAGAAAATTTATATTGTGTTTTCTGTTCCAGTGTTCGATGCTACAGCCAAACCCCCTTCGGGCATACTGAGTGGAAACGCGAATCAATACGGCGACTTTGACGAGTGTCTCAGTGTAGACGACGCTGTCAGAGGCAAGTACTGCCTGGCCTCCCTCCAAGTGACCGTGGAAGGTGACCAGCGCCTGGACTATATGGACCGGCTTATCCACAGCGGGCACTACATAAGAAGCAATGTTACTGATGTGAGTACCTATCATTAACAATTGTATTAAGAACAAAATCAACCCTCTCAAACACTTGATATCCTGGTACCTGCATTCAAATAAGCTTAATTTTTCCTAGTTTTATAATGATATCAAGAGCATAGAAGAAGATTTCCATCATTTTCCATGGGAGGATTTGCCCTATATTGCCAATGAGTAAGCAGGTTAGCGATCATTTGGGATCCGGCTGCACATCAAAGGTCCATGGCATAGTAGACTCTATGTTGTTGTGCGTATGTATAATACTCTACCTTAGTCACCTTCTACGATACAGACGCGTTAGTTTCATTCTTAGCACTTTGAGTGAGTTTCTGTGTAAGGATACGAATCAACACTCTCAAAGTTCTGCTAGCCTAGTCAAAGATACTTAATTTAACTCATTTATTTATTTTTTACACAATTTATTTAGGTAATTATTTAATATGTACGATTGAATAACGGCATAAATAGATAAGTCCTTATTTATAAATATTCTAATTACATGAAATTGTGTTAGTGTCATTCGTAACTTGCGAAGGGAAGTAGGCTTTTAAGGTAGCTGTTGACTACAAACTGTTTTCCACCCATTATTATTAAAAACCCTCGCTGATCCCTCGTTCTTGCTGTTATCATCCTCCATTGGTGGTCCAAATTTGTAAAACAACATCGATGTTGTTGCTCCGGCGAGAACACTTCGACAAAACGTGACCTTTCCAATGCCGGTTTTGTCAACAATGTTATTCGAACCTGCAAAAATTACAATAATTGAACAATCATCCAAACTTTTAAATATAATAAAAACAGGCAATGTTAAACTCAGCATATAAATTGTAACTGCAATATCAAAAACATTTTAAGGCGCTACCTCGGAATTCATTCATGCGTCTGGGGGCGTGGCTTACGTTGCAGTGTGCGTGACTTTGCCCCATCCACACAGCGACAGATTTTGCTTTAGACAAAGTCGGTTTTGAGTTCTTATGTAAAAATTTATATTTTTAATAATTGATACAAAAAAATAACGATTTATAAATAAAATATATAGCGAATTATATAGGAGCGTCGGTGGCTCAGCGGTTAAGACGCGGTCTCCTAATTTCGGAGGTCCGGGTTCGATTCCCAGGCAGGCCAATGTACCAATGAGTTTTTAAATTAAATTTAATTACTTATGTGCATTTTTCCGACTGCTCTTAAACGGTGAAGGAAACAATCGTGAGGAAACCTGCATGCCTGAGAAATAAAAATTCAAAGGCATGCCAAGTCCCCAATCCGCATTGGACCAGAGTGGTGTACTATGGCCCAATACTCCCTCATATACGAGGGAAGGCCTATATCCCTGCAGTAGGATGTTTAGGGGCTGATGATGATGATATAGCGAAATATAGGTTGTTGTTGTTGTTGTGTTCCGGTTGTCAAAGATAAGATAGCCAGTCCCCCAAATGTGTTGGGGTTTCCGGATCAGTACGCTTCCACCTTCGACCTCATCTTCACTTAACATCAGGTGTGATTGAGGTCAAGTACGAACCCGTCGTGCATAGAAAAAAAAAATAGCTAAGTATTATAATGCAGTATCACTAAATTGACAGTGTTAGTTCTTTAGGTAGATATTTAGGAATCTACATAATATTACTCGCAGCTTCACACTGTGATTCAAACATGGATACTTAAACAAGATAAAATTGATTATGAAATATAATATAACATGTATGTGAAATCGTCCACCACATAGAAAGGAACAGCGGAGAAATACAAAGCTATAAAGTACCCAACTTCGTATAGTCAAGATAATTAATGGAAAAGTAATCTTTATGACCTCACAGTACACATGCACACAGTAGTAACAGAGGTTATAATAATTTTAATATTTTACAGTGTTATCATCTAATTGGCTAGTTTATACACAACAAAGTATTGAAATTTGAAACAAAGTATTGAAATTGACACATTGAAATTTGTTTTTTGCTTTAATATCCTCCACTGACAGCAAAACATGTCAAGAAATACCGCAATAAATCTCGTACCATCCCGTTCAATATTAAAGCTTTTGCTATGAAGTAAAATCCCGCTATAGTTAGAATAACAGTACTTAAAAACATGTAAAAAATAATTTGACGAAGATTGAATATGTTGTAATATCTATTTTTTTTTAAAGTGAGTTGGGATCCGAATATGGATTTGTAATGCAAACGAAGAAAAAAGCGACTCGGAAAGTCCCTGCAAAGAAATAATGATTTGGATACAAAAAAATATAATAAATCGCGGTCAGTAGAGGGTCACCTTAATTTCTAAGGATCCGTTACTTTGCTGATTTTAACCGGTTTCAAGGGGTCAATGACACTTAATAAAAATTGATGAATCGCATTTAAAGTCATTCAATGTTTTTACAAAAGTTGTATCTTTCAAACAGTGCAATGAACTTAACAGGTAAAAAAATCAAGTCACTGTTATGGCAGTTTTAATGTTATTTATTTTGGTTTGAATGTATGAATATTTGTCTGTCATCGCGTGACTTCGAGTGCATTATGACCTCTTCGCGTTTGTTGATTTTGAAAAACTGCCAAATGGGTATTGAACCTCGCGTATGGTTTCCCCCAATCAGTATTACGTACAGTTGGAAATGCAATGCTATTTTTGCATTTCATTATATTATTTTTACCCTTACCTCCTAAACCCAACATTATCTCCTAAGTTGACTCCAATCAAATCAAAATCCATCTTCGACCTCATCTTCACTTAACATCAGGTGTGATTGAGGTCAAGTACCAACCCGTTATGCATAAAAAAAAAACAAATCAAAATATTTTATTTCATAGGATAAAAATATCACTTGAAAACGTCACTATTAATATTACATTTAAATTTTAAATTTACTGCTCATTCACAAAGCTGACTCCCCAGAGAAGAACGAGCATGAAACTCTAGGGTTGCTCTTTTAAACAGATTATGGGTTGCGATTTGATAATTATATAAATAATAAGACAGCTATGTCCATGCTTGCTTATCATTCAAATAGTCAGTGATTTTGTAATAGTCTTTTGATAATAATTTCTGTTTTATGATTGCTTTAAATTTATTGAAAGGCAAATTTTGAAGGTCCACTGGAACCTTATTATAAAAGCGTATACATTGCCCTTAGAAGGACTATTACTCTTAAACTAGTAAAGCCCACATAGCTATGACAATTTTCACTTTCTTGTGTTCACATACTACTTTATATACATAATTAATACTACTGTGAATACTGTGTTGGAAGAAAAAGACCACAGCAAACGTACGCGATCATATAGAGACGTCTTAAAACAGAACCAGGGCAAGAGTATCCTAAATCGACGAGCCTGCATGAATAATTTTATGAGTGAATGAAACCGAAGAGGTGTGTCGTAGCAAATGGATACCTGTACTTAAAATCCTTTCCTGATTGGCTCGCACGACAGTAACTTGCCATAGAAAATCATAGTTGCGGCAATACAGGGTGTCCCTGGAAGTATGGATCAAATCGAACAGGGGCATGGGGAAGGTCATTCCCAAACTTAAGCTGAAAAAAGAAAATAAAAAAAAATAAAAAATTAATTAATTATTTTTAATTAAAAAATTAAAAAATTAAGCTGATAGCTTTGCTAGTTTTCTTTTAAAATTTTTTTTTGTATAAGCACTATTCGATAATATGAAAATGTAAAAAATTGATCATAACTTTTGAACCGTCAAAAATGGCACCGACATTCATAGGGTTAAAAAGTTTGGGAATGACCTTCCCCATGCCCCTGTTCGATTTGATCCATACTTCCAGGGACACCCTGTATATCTCAAACGGAACTGCGACAATTATGACATTTAGAAGGCCATCAAAAATTATAAATTCCAGCCACGCCTCCTGGTGGCCGAATAACGTCTAACACAGTGAATAAAACCAATGACATACAAATGTATGGTAATTTAAAATATATCGGTTGAATTACTTAATAGTTTATTCATCCTTTTCGATGACCTGTTGGGAGTAGTGGTTACTTTAGTAACTTATTAGTAATCTGTGGTAGTGGTTAGAAATCCTGACTACTATTTTTAGTGCTGCTAGGAGGATGTGCCTTAGCATACAAACATATGTTTGTATGATACATGCGGACATGTGTATCCGAGTTATGTGTGTATTTTATTTATATATGTATATTTTTACAAATAACTATTTATGTATTAAAAAAAACCCAACAGCATATTTTATATTTTGTTAGCTCCATATTGGATTTCTTACCATAGAATGTATCCTATGACACTCTATGGATCAAGGCGGATCGAACGAAGCGCACCTTAAAATCGGTCGCGTCGTTTAGGCTACTGGATGTAACATAGAATTCTACATACATAACATACATACATACACACAAAAAACATAACCCTCCTTTTTGGAGCTCTCGGGTGGAAAAAATACCATTTGAGTAGTATATCAATCATTCGTTATCCATAATACAAGCGTTGTTACTTAGTATGAAATAAGATTAAAAAGAAAGAATAGTATTTATTTAAGTTTACAATATAATAAATCCAAAAGGTCTCCACTCAGCATGTGTCGGGTTGGAGCAACCACGACGCTGGTTTACGCATACGCTGTATATATGCCCAAAGAAGGATATAGATATTTATTTATTATCCTCTTTGTGTTCAAAATGTGTTCAAAGAAGGATATAGATGTTTATTTATTATCCTCTTTGTGTTCAAAGATTCTAGATAGACTATTTTTTTAAACAACATCGCTTCACAAAGTGTTATGGTTAGGGAGAAGAAGCGACAAGAAACTCCGTAACAACACGTCTTTTCAATTGGTTTCTATCTTTATAACAATATTACATTTTATATTACATATTACAAAACAAAAGCAATTAAGATAACGACGATTATTTTAACCTTATTTAAATGACTTTAAGTTCGTTACTTATTTTGAGAGGATAATTCCTCAGGACATTCCGTACAAACAAATACAATATCTTCGAACTGAATTAATCGATTCTAATCCTACTAATATTATAAATGCGCAAGTATGGATGTTTGTTTGTCTGGTTATTGCTCAATCACGGCGTGAACGGATTTGGATGAAATTATGTATATAGGTAGAATATACCCTGGATTAAGATATAGGATAGTTTTTATCCCGATAAAATGAGTAGTTCCTGTGGGATAAACAAATTCCTGCGATAATTCCACGCAGGCGAAGCCGCGGGCGGAAAGCTAGTGAAACTATAATATCTACAAGCTGTAGCGTGCACAGCGTTTTGTCATAGTGTAGGCAGAATGATAAAATTTGTTATTTAATTTCTAGATAGACAGGTTAATTAAGCTACTTTGGACTAATTAGTGAGATCGACTTTAGAGACTTTGTGATATCATTTCATATGGAAACTGAATCTCAAATATCAACTCAAGTTCGATTTCAACATTGATCTCGCTTTATTACTATTATTCAAGCGTTTAATAGAAATACTATTTTACAACTTGTAAACCGTATTTCAAATGCCACCCAATTCGATCTCAACCTTAAGATTGCTTTATTAATAAGCCACCTATTATAGTAAGTCAATAAGTAAACACCTAAGTAACTAGTCCAAATATACTTTGAAACTCACAAGCGTTCCCTTCAATGACATATAATAATGAAATAATAATAATAAATATTTCAGACACTTACACCAATCATCTAGTCCCAAACTAAGGCTTGTACTGTGGAAACGAATTAACGGATAAACATACATAAATATTTATATAAACATCCATGACTCGGGAATAAATGTTCGTATTCATCATACAAACATTTACCCCTCTCGGGTTTCTAATATGCAACCGTTGTTTCGCTGACAGGGTCATTATCCACTGCACCAATCGGTCGTCGTATGTACTTCTAGTAGATCCAAAATGAGATAGCCCGTCGTAATTCTTGATTGTTCAATAAAACAACGAGATTTTTAAAAACTGTCTTATTTGATTCTTTACGGTTTATATTATGCAAACAAAATGGCGCTCAATCACACAATAAATATAAAATTTGAATATAAATATATAAATTATGTTATTAGTATGTAGTTGTATGGTGTCAAAAACTTATTTCATCAAATTTATATTCGTTTGCCATTCGTCTCAAAGTAACGAAGCTTAAGTACAATCACCTACAGCTAAATGTGTACCCCCTAACGCGCTAGATCTATTGCATGAATTAGTCGTGCATGGCAAACCAAGCTTTGCCATGCAAGCCAATGAAATTTTGACACGGAAGTAGCAGGATTCCTAGCGAAGTATAGTCACCTTCATTAATACATTGTGATTATGGACAACTGCAAAAATTTACAATATAATACAAATACACTTTATTGTACAGCAGAAAAGAAAATACATTTTACATTTAACCGCCTCCGTGGCTCAATGTAGACAACATTGGGTTTACGACTCGGAGGTCGCGGGTTCGATCCCCAGCGGGGTACATGTTGAAGTACTCGGTTTGGTTGATGGTAGGGCATTTTTAATGTCCGCCTGGCTAGCTACCACCATCTTATCTAAATCTGCCGCCAAGCAGCAATGTTAATAGCATTGTTGTCTTCCGGTTGTCAGAGATAAGATAGCCAGTCCCCCAAATGTGTTGCGGTTTCCGGGTCAGTACGCTTCCATCTTCGACCTTATTTTCACTTAACATCAGGTGTTATTGAGGTCAAGTACGAACCCGTCGTGCATAAAAAAAAATTAAAAAAAAACTGGTAAGAGTAGAACGTACAATTTGGCGACCTTATCACTAAAAGCGATGTTTTCGAGATACAAATAAACGATCTATCTATCTTTTCCACACAACCTTTGGATATAAGGACAATATATTTGAAATAAGCAGTTTATGCGGTATTAAATAAGAATGCAGACACATTCACATAGAATAAATTTCATGTATACTTACATGCATAACTTCACATAACGATAGACTAACATATCTAGGTAAAAGTGACTTATCATATACTTACATAAAAGCTAAACATTTAGGTATGTAGTTTTTTTCTAATTATGTAATAAACTTATATACTTCTATGCAACCAAATATAAAATAGATATAAAAGACTTACGTAAGTCAATAGGTGTACACATATAATAATAAATAATTGTAATGACACATAAAATAATAATAATCGTATCTTAAATAGTGTCGATGACAGAAATTTTCCTGACAAGCCCGGAATTTTGGCTTCAGTCAGGAAGCCGGGCGTTATTTATACCTTACCACACCGAGATATTAAATTTGAACACACAATGGCCTCATGATTCTAGCACGCTAGACTTATTGCATTAAAGTGGGTATTAAACCCATGACTTGTTTTGGCTTTGATATCAAAATATCCTGTTCTAACAAAACTCCCCGTGGTTTGTTTTTACACGACAAATTAATTTAATGAATGCAATAGCTCTAGCGCGCTAGGGAATATGAATATATACTTTTAACTACAGGTGTCTGTACCTATTTAGTATTTCGTTGCGATCAGATACAAATTTCTACCGGTCTACTGACTTAAGACCAATATTTCTTACATGTCAGAAAAATTGCTATCAATCGGACGGTGTTTTTGTAGCTATCGACAGTCCTATATTAATGCAAGCGACTGTACCGCGCTGCGAATCGAACCTGTGACCTCCGTTTCTGTAACAGGATGTTAAAATTATGCCAACGTGTGAGAAATATACCAATTTGAAATATTTACTTTAATAATATTAATTATATTTGTGACCTACAAAGGTGAATTGAAAACATTGACTATTAAGAGGCCAATATACTGGACCCATGCGTTGGATTGTGGCCCATACACTAGTGAGGCGGCCGTACCCTAACGATGAGGACGTAAGTAAAGCTATTGATAAATGAAACAAGTATCACGTAAATCGGCTACGACATTTTGCAGTAATCAGTATACATATTATAGAAAAAGTATATATATTTGAGATTCTTCTTTCTAGGGTTTCGTACTCATAGAGTAAAACGGAGCCCTATTGTAGTCACTCTGCTGTCTGTCTCGCTTGTAAACGAAATGAGTTCCAGACATTTGGTTATTTTGTGAAGAATGTTGAACCAAAACCTAATATTGAATTAGAATCCAGTATATTATTTTTCAGTGGGGCTACATAAAATTGGAGCCGAAAATGATTTGTTTTTTGGAGTATAATATCATTGTCAGATCGATAAGTAGACAATGATAACTTTCATTCTTATCTTCAAAAATTTACAAAAAGGCCCCCGTCAAAGTTGTCAGTTTTAGACCATTCTTATTACGGAGTCAATAAAAAAGTAAACTAGTTCGAAATTTGAAGATTTTAGTGTATTATGTACCATTATTGTATTTAAATAACAAATACTTAACAAGCCAGTAATTGTAGTTTGTGTGCTGTGCCAAAAAAAAATATATCTTTAATACTAAATTATTTGATTAGAATACATAAGCATTGATCAAAGTGTAAATAATGATATTTATTTAACAATGAAATTTTTTTGTCAAAAGTAGGTTTTTATAAAAATTATAAAAAATGCTAAATTTACAAAATGAACTAACTCGCATGCAGTCTGGCAGCATTAACTCTATGTATCGCAATACTAATGCGTTGAGAGCTTCTTTCAGAGAGGTTCGAACGTTCGAAAAGATTGAGAGCTGCCAGCCCTCTTGTCGCCGGACATATTGACCAAAGGCGCAGATAACTATAGGCGTTCCCTTGCTAATTTTTTCGCCTCTGGGCCCCATGACCCCAGTGTTTACACCCCAAACGGCGGAAAGATATAGCCCGCTTCGAGTTCTCAACGCTTAACATTATTTTTGCTGTATACTAATAAAAATGGGTAAGAAAGAACCCTCCGTGCGCGAGTCCGACTCGCAGTTAGCTGGTTTCTTTTAAGAATTTTAAAAAGTAATAGCTAACGAAGTAATTAAGTTAAGTTCAAAATGTGCGCACAAGCAGCCTTGTCGGTGTCTGTATTTACGACACATGTGCCAAAATTTTATTATATTTCACGAGTAAACTCTACATTGTAAATTATCTACCCACATTGTAAGCACACTCAATAAAAAGATTTATGCTAATTCACAGAAGTTATAATTACAATTTGGCCTTTTATAGTAGAGCAAGATGAGTAAAATATAAAACCCTGGAATTTTCCTAGCGCTGTGTACAGAATGATGTATATCAAAGGTGATTCACTAGCGCCACTTACAGCAGTATTAAATCAAATCAAATCAAAAATATTTTATTCAATGTAGGATACAAAAAGGTCACTTATTGAAAGTCAACATGTTATTTTTTTTAAACTACATCGCTTCACAAGGTGTTATGGTTAGGGAGAAGAAGCGACAAGAAACTCCGTAACAACACATCTTTTCAATTGGATTCCATCTTTACAATAATATTACATTTTATATTACAAAACAAAAGCAATTAACATAACGACGATTATTTTAACCTTATTTAAATACCTTTATGTTCGTTACTTATTTTGAGGGGATAATTCCTCATGGCTTTCCGTACAAAGAAATACAATATCTTCGAACTGAATAAATCGATTCTAATCCTCTAATATTATAAATGCGAAAGTATGGATGTTTGTTTGTCTGTTTGTTGCTCAATAACGGCGAAACGGATGAACGGATTTGGATGAAATTAGGTGTATAGGTAGAATATACCCTAGATTAAGACATAGGATAGTTTTTAATCCGATAAAATGAGTAGTTCCTGCGGAATAAACAAATTTCCGCGATAAAATTAATCCAAGCAGGCGAAGCCGCGGGCGGAAAGCTAGTGAAACTATAATATCTACAAGCTGTAGCGGAAACAGTTCCTTAAGCGACTGTGTTCTCTATTATTTTTTTTTATTTACTCCTCTCGGAGAAGGCAAAGGGATCTAAGCCCACACAGCCATGTCTTATTTCTCTTATTTTTTCAGTTTATCAATCTCAGTCAAAACAAGTATTTCGTCGTATACTTGGCGTATACAGAGTCTAGTCATGGTCAGTCATTTTTTTGGCGGCTTCTTGTGGGAACCTGAAAGCTTCGTTACGCACTTTAATTTACACTTCCCTTCACTTGTATACCATCACTAACTTTTACTGCACAATATTCTGCCATTATTAAGCTTTAAAAGTCAGAATGCACAAATCAAAAGAGTTATAAACAAAAACGCAACTTCACTCGCCGAGATCCCGCCAAAAAGCCTCTCTATTATGTACGAGTACCTTAAACTGTGTTGCCAATGTCATTAAAAAGTCAAATTACACACAGAATATTTTTTAACAAAATATATAATTTACCACCTTTACATTTTATACATACATATAAACACGACCTTTATCCCAAATGGGATGATCAGAGATATCCAAAACATTAACACTTTTAATGCCTGGAACAACATCGACGGTTCACCTTCGAAATATACAGAATACACGTGTCAGGGAGTGAATCCAGCGCCGTTAAAAAATGCAAGTATTTAGATGTGTTGGTGGAGAATCCCTTAATCTCCTTTTTCGACACATGCTTGAAGTTTGAAGTTCGCTTCCCATACCCTGACATAAAAATAGGTAGGTAATTATACTTAATAATTTATTGCTTTGTTTATGTTATCGTATGAAAAAAAAATATAATAATAAAATGAATTACAACGAGGAAAAATTTGGGAATATGTATAATTTGAAAACTAGTTAGACCACCTTTAGGTGGCACAAAAAATTATTTAATATTTTTTGACATGTGAATAACTTTTTTGGTTATAATCACGACAATAACCCGAATAACCCGTTGTAACGGATTGAATCAGGTTTCGAGCTCGTAATGTAATCAAGTTCCTATGACGTAAACACCAAGTTCCAGGGCATTACTTTTTTGGTGTTCTGTAATTGATGTTTTTAACATCGACTCGCTAAGAAGAAGTGTTCTGTATTGAAAATGACAAAACATCACTTACTTATGTAATCAGCTCGGTGTCTGTCCGTCTATACATCTGTCACCGCAATTTTGTTTCAGAAATTTAATAATATGTCTAGTTGTAGAAAATGATGGCCGCTATAAAAAAGGTTAAAAAGAAAAACATCTTAGGGAAAGTTCCTTTTTAATGGTTACTTGAATAGTGCTAACTTGCAAATTTAAAAAGACCATCGTGGATCAAACCACGATTTCAAAAATATATAATATTATACAATTGCGTTGCTTAACAATTTTTAAACGGTTCATAATGACTGTCCGCCATAACTCCAAAGGTATCGCTTAAAAAGCATTGAAATTAATCTGCAATTATTAAAAAGCAAAAGTAATTAAATGTATTTCGAACTAAACATTGCTCTCAAGTAGTTAAGGAAAACCTATTATTGGATGATACCTATTCCATAAGGAATAATTACTAGGAAGAGAATCAATCATGCAGAAGGCGGTATAGAGACCTGAGAGATTGGGCCCTTGAATACTAATAAGTATAGACACAGTATGCGGTGCAGTAACTATTTGCCTATATAAATAACAATAACAAATATAGAGAACATCCTTTTTAAAATCGGTAAAAAAAACGGCCAAGTGTGGCGAGATTCAGCGGCACCAGGAGGCCAGTCGCGCTAAATTTGAATGATAATACCAAAGCGAATACAAAAAACGAGCACATTTCGTATCGCGCTAATAATTTAACCGAAAATTAGCCTAGTACTTTTACCCCACAGCCCAGTAAAGGAGGGTAATGTTTTTAGAGTATATGTATGTAAGTAGATCCGTTCCTTTGGCATATCCTGTAGCCTAAACGGCTTTGCCGATTTCGAAGTGTCTAAATCGTTAGATCCGTCTTGATACGTTTTATGGAAAAACATCCTACATGACGTCGGCAAAATACAAAATATGCTGTTTTGATTTTGAAATAGTTATTCAATACTCTAAATGTTAATACAATTGATTTATAGAGCGATTCCATTTTTTACATCAACTAAACCTCAACAAAAACCAAATACATTTCGTTCGAATAGTAAAACCGTTGAAAAGTAGCGTGATTGACCCCCCCAGTCCCCCCCCCCCTCCCCCCCTGTAGCCAAAACGGCTTGACCAATTTTGAAGTGAAAGGTGTCGTTAAATCCATCTTATGGTATGATTCCATAAGGGTTCCCTTTTGCCATGTTCTCAATCAATCAATCAATCAATCAATTATACGCTTTATTGTTTAAATAAGTAAGGTACATTTAAACATCTTATAGAAACTACAAATTAGGCGGCCTTATCGCTGACAGCGATCTCTTCCAGACAAACCTATCATCACGACATTCAATACGAGTAATTAAGTAATTAATTGGCTAAGCACAAATAATTTCCTAATTGTTAAGTACGTCTGAAAGTTCTGCATATTGAATTCAAAAAGTGTTATCTTATAGGTACGCAAAATATTAACAAGTATTATATGTGATGCAGTGATGAGTAACAACATTAACGAAATAATCTGAACATCTTATCTCAGAGATAATTTTATTTCTCCACATCTACATACATAATTTCACATCTGGGGACACGGCAGTGGGGACACTGCTAAGGCGACACAGCTGTACCATCCTTTTCTCTAAGCCACTTAGGTCTTGCAACTTCCTTTTGAATAAAGCTAGAGGCCTAAATTTTCAATGACGAAAAGTAGATATTATAATTAACATTCAATCTCACAACTTTTTGCGAGACTTGACATTTTTCTACATTTTATATTCTTGCAGAATAGTATAATACAGTTTTCATGTTGTGGGTACTGGTTCCTATACTAGAAGTATAAAAGAGCAACCCTTCGAATTTCTTGCTTGTTCTTCTCAGGGGAAAATTGCATTTTGAACAAGCAGTAGCTTAAAAAATGTAAGATTGACTATTTTAAGTGTACTCTGTGTACCTACAAAATAAAGCATTTTTGACTTGACTCTGGCTTTGACTTTGAAGGATCATATGCTACAAGACACCATGCCCCTACTTGCGAATATACACAAACAATACTCAAGGCGCAGTCGCATTTAACCTCCTCCTTGGCTCAATGTAAACAGGGTTTACGACTGGGAGGTCGCGGGTTCGATCCCCAGCGGGGTACATGTTTAGTACTCGGTTTGGTTGGTGATAGGGATATAGGTATTTTAAATGTCCGCCTGGATAGCTACCACCATCCTATTTAGATCTGCCACTAAACATCAATTAGCATTGTTGTGTTCCGGTAGTCAGAGATAAGATAGCCAGTTCCCCAAATAAGATAGGGCTTCCGGGTCAGTACGCTTCCACCTTCGGCCTCATCTTCACTTAACATCAGGTGTTATTAAGGTCAAGTGCTAACCCGTTACCCATAAAAAAAAATAACTTTTCATTTTCGATTAACGAAGTTAAGCAACGTCTGGCGAATACTTGAATGGGTGACCATTAATGGCATTGTCCTACGAACTGCGGTTGTTGTCAATTGAAGACATTAGTTAACCGTCTGTAGCCTGCATGCCATTACAGGGGAGGCTTCAAAACACTGAGTGTCAGGTGACTACTAGCCTGACACAAACCGACCAATGCGTGGTCTACTTGGCTACCTTGGACATCAGATTAATTCAATAAAGAAATACATACATACGTACATACATAATGCCACGCCTGTTTCGCGTAGGCGTATGCAGAGACCACAGACCTCCACTTGCTACGATCCTGACACACCTCTTCTGCCTCCTTCACTCTCATAAGGTTGTTCATACATGCTCGCCGGCTAGAATAAAGAATAGGCTTTTTAAAAAGGGATTTTCCCACTTCCACCTATGGCGAATTGTACATTCAGCAGTGAACCAGAATTGTTTGATGATACAACTATGTATTTAAATAAGCAATGTTAAATATTACAACATTTTACTAGCTGATGTCATGCAATGTTACCTATGACGTCATTACGTCTACACGGGTGTATCCAGCAACAGTGCGTTGCTTTATCGCAGACTCCATAGTGTGGGTATCGTTGAACGAGATATATTTTATTTAGGAAAACATTCATTATATAGATAATATCTTTATTATCTATAATTAATAACTTTACGAAAGAGATCCAAAATGTTGACATATTTGCAGATGATCTGACGGTGATCGTGAAATATTTGTATTTGTTTTTGTGCCAATATTATGAATATCATTAATCTTTGTGTGTCTCTTGTCGAATAACTTATAAGTGTTTTAGTGTAAAACTGTAAACTTATAATTGTAAATAAATAAATAAATAAACAAATAAATAAATAAATAAATAAATAAATAAATATACAGCTTATAACTTAGTCACCTAAATGAAATGAAATAATTTATAGTCAATTGAGTACATACATAAACACATAACACCCGTAGTTTTTCGTCGGGGGTTAAATACAGTGCACAACACTACAACTCCACTCCAAAAACCAGGTCTTATGTTTCGTGATTTCCTTCTCGTTTGTATCTGTCCCTAAGCGTTTCTTCCTCAATCACCATATCTCTGCTGTAATATGTCCATAGCTGGGGGGCCTGGTGACCTGTAATTCTGGTTTTTCCTTTTCAGGCACCAGTCTTCCCACAAATATGTTCTATGTATTACCTAGTCCTAAAATCACTTTGTAAAGGCGTCATTTTTGGTGAGAAAATAAACAATTTTTATTATTATTATTTATCATAGTATCAAGTATCAAAACAAAGGGAGTTAGGTATGATATAAGTACGAGAAATGACTCGTCATGACTCAGGTAGCTGATAGGGGGTCATAAAAAAAAAACAGAGATAAAAATCGATAATATAAGAACTGTTGTACTCAATTTATGTATCAATGCAAAATTAATGTATTGCCTTTTTGTACAATAAAGCGTTTACAAACAAACAAACAAACAAACAAACAAACTGTATATTTCGACATTTATACATTAAAAAATAAAAAATAAAAAAGAGAGCCTTATAGTTTCATTTCTTAAATAATTTATATTTGAATAGGCATCTACTGAGATAGCGTGCTTCATCTTCGACTTTTCAGTTGAGATTGCGGTCAAAGACGTATCCAGTTAATCAAAAAAAGAATACAAACTTAAATACAAAACATAATAAGATAACAATACTATTATCTAGACTAATTTACGTGCTACTGTATCCTGTAACTTTTCTAGGTCACCTTTAGCATTAATTAAGAGTAACACAAAGCGTGGTCAGACAGTGCTGTTGTTTTAGATTATCGATTAACCGATCCGGTAAAGTATCCATAGTAATCATGAACAAAATCTGAAATAAATCAATATAGAGTTAGAAAACTGCCAATGAAAATTAGTCTGAATAGTTTGTGCTAACAAGTTCTGTACATATCTGAAATTTCCTATTACCATTAAATTTCATTTGGCGGCCCGGGAAATATGAAATCCTAATTCAAAGCTAGTAAGGTAGAAAGTCGAAAGTATGTGGCTAAGTAGTAAGTAGTGTTTGATAGTGTTTCAACCACCTCCGTGGCTTAATGTAAACAACATAGGGTTTACGAATCGGAGGTCGCGGGTTCGATCCCCAGCGGAGGACATGTTTAGTACTCGGTTTGGTTAGTGGTAGGGCATTTTAAATGTCCGCCTGACTAGCTACAACCATCTTATCTAAATCTGCTGCCAAGCAGCAATGTTAATAGCATTGTTGTGTTCCGGTTGTCAGAGATAAGATAGCCAGTCCCCCAAATGTGTTGGGGTTTCCGGGTCAATACGCTTCCACCTTCGACCTCATCTTCACTTAACATGAGGTGTGATTGAGGTCAAGTACCAACCCGAATGTATAGGCTCAACTCAGATCCCTTTGCCTTCCAACATTATTGGTTCTCCAATTCTTTAACCAAAAAAATAACTCTGGCTAATGGTTGATTGAGGAAGAAGAGCAATGATGTAATGGTGTATTTTTAGTGAGGTTTATGTAGACATAAACCTCACTAAAAATACAACCCGTCTCCAGAGCTAGAGCTCTGGAGACGGGTTTATGATGATGTACATATGTAACCAAAACCGTTCAAAGCACAATTTAAGTATAACATACGGATATGCTCCATAATTTAAACAAAAAGTGACATATCCTTTTTATTATATGCCTCCTAACAAGTAAGTATATATCGTTATCTAGATTAGGATATGTAAATAACTTATTTCAATATTTAAAATACGCGAATATTGATACAGTAAGTAACTTTTAGGTAGGCATTGACACTAAAATTTCTTACAGACGTGCGACATTCCAACTATTACAACAAAAGGTCTTACCTATATACTTTACTACACTTCGACAGCAGTGCCGATTGTAATGGCCTTCTTACACATGATATCATAGATGATATAATAGTTTATTACTTCATACACATTGGTCTTCTCGTAAGGAAATAGTAAGGATGCGTATCATAGAATAAACAAAATGTAATTTAAAGAACTAAAAAATACGCTGTAGAGTTCCACCATCCAACTCTGACTCTATCACCAGTTCCGCGACACCAAGTGCAATAATATTGGAGTCATCAAACGAATCATATGAGCCCAACTTAAAGAGTTTACTTACTAGTAAACTACTGCCCCTAAAGAGTTCCACCATCCACCTCCTAGCTCCATCATCAGACCCGCGACACCAAGTGCAATATTATTGGACTCGTCAAAACGAATCATATGAGCCCAAACCCCATGGGTTTGCTAGTAGCCACTGAAGAGTCCCACCATCCATCTCCTGGCTCATCAGATCAGCTCCAAAAACCAAATTATAGTATCGTCATCCGGACCGCATACACATACCAAGGCTTATTTCGATATGACAATTAGAAATAGGTAGCTTAACACGTTCGCGGACAGTGAACGTCTATAGACGTTATAACATAAAACTTCTATTGTGTCTGGTTCTCTGCACGGGAAAGGGTTAAAATTGACTTCCAAGATTTGTTAGTCACAATTACAAGTGAAGCAAATAAAAGCGTATTGAAAACGCTGGGTTCTTTTCAGCCGCCCTGACAGCCGTAGACAAATGCACACTACAGTATGACATGTATGTATTTTGCGATTTGTGTGCAAATCGGAATGCCGCTCGTCTGTTAAAATCTTTATCTACAAGTAACTATCTTATTTGGTACTTTGGCAAATACATTGTGTTTGCATGTAGTGAGTATCATTTAGTAGGTAGGTAAATTTGTTTGTTTATCATTGTTAAAGGTGTCAAAGTAATTTGTCTCAATATTCACGAAGCCAAAAATAAAAATGTTTACGAATAGATAAATTAGGTATGTGACCGGGAAAACCGCCTCCGTGGCTCAATGTAAACAACATAGGGTTTACGATTCGGAGGTCGCGGGTTCGATCCCCAGCGGGGTACATGTTTAAGTACTCGGTTTGGTTGGTGGTAGGGCATTTTAAATGTCCGCCTAGCTAGCTACCACCATCTTATCTAAATCTGCCGCCAAGCTGCAATGTTAATAGCATTGTTGTGTTCCGGTTGTCAGAGATAAGATAGCCAGTCCCCCAAATGTGTTGGGGTTTCCGGGTCAGTACGCTTCCACCTTCGACCTAATCTTCACTTAACATCAGGTGTGATTGAGGTCAAGTACGAACCCGTCTTGCATTAAAAAAAAATGTGAAAAACCACACTATGCGGTTCGACAACAGCCAAGGCACGAACCTCCTTTCCGACGTCAGTCTTTCCTGAATCCTATCGCATCGGGTGAATAGGCATCGTGCTTCATCTTCGACCACATCGTCACTTTCCATCAAGTGAAATTGTAATCAAAGACGTACCCTGTCTTCACAGAAATAAACCGGTCAAATGTGCATCGGCACGGGCAAGGCAAGGCCATAGATAATAAATATCAGACATTTTGTAGCAGTTCTAAAAATATTAATAGTGACGTTTTCAAGTGACAATTTTATCCTATGATATAAATACCTGTGTATTTTGACACAATTTTCTGCAACTTTAAATTGACAATTTTTTAACGTCAAATAGATGGTGATTCAATAAGTGTTTCGTTTTGCGATTTTAAGTTGGGAACTTTAAAAAACAGCTGCATTCTCTAAGCTGCGATAATAATTATGTAAGCAACTCAACACTACAAACTTTAATGGAAGAATAATATAGATATCTACATCAGGAAAAACTCAGAGATATTCTGATATACCTATGTAGGCTCACTGTAACAGGTGGCAGTGCCGCCTATTCTCTACGTTTGCCTCGAGGCCTCCACTTCAGAACCACTTGCTCCAGCAATGGTCGATTCAGCGACAGATATGATCTGCCCAGTTGATGACTCTGGTTCTCTGACGGAACACCTCGTACTCAAAAAACACGGTATATTGTATACTGGGTGGAATTACTTTATCGCGGATATGTTTAATTTGATTATCCCGCGGAAACTGTTCACTTTTTCGTAATAAAAATCTTATGTTTTAATCCAGGATATTTTCTATCTACATTCCAAATTTCATCCAAATCCGTTCATCCGTTTCGCCGTGATTGTTCAATCTACCCTGGAGTAAACCATAAGATATTTTTTATCCCGATAAAGTGAGTAGATCTCGCGTGATCAACAAATTAAACATATCTGTGATAAAATTATTCCACGCAGGCGAAGCCGCGGGCGAAAAGCTAGTTCATAATATACTAGTATTTGGCTTGTCCTAGTAATCAAATAGAATAATTTACCAGTCTCAGGAGGGCCTACTCGTTCATAAAACTAAATTACTTGAACTGGTTATACATCGGATCCCAAACAACAGATAATGTATAATGTTTCGCGTCATCCTTAGTATTGGATCTTTACCTATAAAATTGGAGTATTTTACTTCGTTAATCATAATGTACCAAAACCTGCGATTTTCAAAGCTATATCCAAATTTGTTTTTTATTTGGAAAATTTTTACATGAAATTTTTTTATTAATTCCTGGGCTAAATCACATAATAAAAAAAAAATTAACAGAGCTCTTTTCATGTGCTTCCCATAATCATTTCTTAGATTCGCTGAAACTTTTATAAAGCGGTTTTCTTTTAAAAATTAATGCTGCCTATACTTAACTTAATGTTATCCGATAATACACACAAAGTTTAGCTAAATTTGGATTTGCCATTCCCAAAACAGTCTTAATGAAAATCTTCATACAAAACGCCAATTTCATAGGTAAGGACCTAATATTTCGCATCTCTTACATGGAATATTAAAATATTCTTTAACGATCCGCATCACAACAATAAAACGTAGTTTGGTATCATCTGGATCACGAACACGCAAAACGGCACCCAAGGTCCGCTCCCCTAGTTAATATTCCATGAGGACCGCCGCAGACGTCTACTATGTCAGCTTATTTGGTCTCTGAGCTGATTTTGAATCACAATTGTTATTGTGCAAAACAATACCCCTTAGCCAAGACTGACTCGAAACGGCTGAAAATGGAAAGAATCCGATTTCAAAGGCCGCTTGTTTGTGCACTAGATTGAATCATTCTTACCACAAAAATTTTATAAAAATTGTTTTGTGAACGTATACGCTTTTCTTTTAGGTAGTTCCAGTAAACTGATTAACCGCCTCCGTAGCTCAATGTAAACAACATTGGGTTTACGATTCGGAGGTCGCAGGTTCGATCCCCAGGATATATTTAGTACTCGGTTTGGTTGGTGGTAGGGCATTTTAAATGTCCGCCTGGCTAGCTACCACCATCTAATCTAAATCTGCCGCCAAACAGCATTGTTAATAGCATTGTTGTGTTCCGGTTGTCAGAGATAAGATAGCCAGTCCCTCAAAGAAGATGGTTTCCGGGTCAGTACGCTACCACCTTCGACCTCATCTTCACTTAACATCACGTGTGATTAAGGTCAAGTGCTAACCCGTTGTGCATTAAAATAAAACTTAATTTATAAAGAGCAACCCCTGAATTTCTTGCTCGTTCTTCCCTGGGGAGTCTGCCTTGTGAATTTATTTTAACCGACTACAAATAAATGAGGTAAATTCGACTGTTTTTTGTGTTAGGCGATATCTTCATAAATTGTTAACCGAATTCAAAAAGGAAGAGGTTATCAATTCGGTTGTTGTTTTTTATTTAAGTTTTTTATGTAGGTACTCATGAAAACAGGCATTTATAAACCGATTCGGAAAATTCTTTATTTATTAAACAGGACATACTTCCAGGGTGGTCCCATGTTCTTCATAATGCTGTTCTGATGATGGGATCTATGAGGAATTGAGGGAAATCCTCACATATTATAGACATACATATAATGCTTCTGGTACATGTATTTACACCAACGAGTCAAGAATTTACATTCAGAAAGTGAAAGATTACTGCAGTCGCTTGTTTTGCTAATTTTTGGCGGTTCATTTGTCATGATTATTGTTTTGTTTAATAAGGTTTTCATGTGAAAGAAAAGGTGAATGTCGTGTCGTACCAAGAGATTAAATCGAGGGCGGAAATCAGAGAGGCATTGCCACTACTCCACCGACATGCGCATTGAAGAAGAAGGAGCTAGATAAGTCCAACATACATTTGGTGAAGATCTGATGATGGACTCCTGAGACAGAGAACAGAATCTTAAAAAGTTAATTGTTTAGGCCAATATTTGGTTCAATTGGCGTGTTCGGGTCTGTTTCCGTGTTTTTTTGCTATTTACTTAGTGTTAAAATTTAGTTTATGGACAATAAAAGGATTATTATATAAAAAAAATAGCTAATATATTTATAGTAAATGCACATTTACAAATTAAAAAATAATAAATATATAAAACACACATTTACAAATAAAAAATTTGTCCCAGATCTTCTGAAACGGAAGGGTGCCGAAGAGGTTAAGTGCGTTTCCTCTTCGGACAGCCAGACTTAACCTCTGAGCGAAATAGAAGCCAGCCTTCCGATCATTTCAAGCTTTTCATTTCGTTTTTGTAAATATGTACAAAATTCTTAGGTGCAAAATTGATAGGTTATGTGGTATATTTATTTATATATATTATTTTTTATCTTATTTTTTTTTTATAAAATAATTTTCAATTGTTGTGTATTTCTGCCCAATCTAATAAATAGTATGTATCTCTAAGGTTTGCTGGTAGAAAACTCTATCAGAGTTAAGCTCGCCTTTGTACATTGTATGTACAATGCATATTTCTGTAATAATTTTGTATACAATAAAGATATTAACATATTCTTAGTGTACTTATGGTAAAAGGTACCGTTGTAATTATCTTTTTATGTATGCAATAAAAGCAGCAACTTACAATGATAAAAAAAATATAGTGCTTTATAAATATTTTATTAATTATACTATTATTACTTATTATGCAGTGCAATAAATATTATATTATTGTATCGTGTGTCATAAAATCATTGACTCACACCGTAAGCATATTAATAAGAATACAATAAAACTCTTGAAAAAACTAACTACTGGGCTGTAATTATACATATAAATGACGACCGATTGGTGTAGTGGATAGTGACCCTATCAGCGAGACCAAGGTTGCGGGTTCGAATCCCGCGACGGGTAAATGTTTGTGTGATGAATATGAACATTAATTCCTGAGTCATGGATGTTTATATAAATATTTATGTATGTTTATCCGTTATCTAGTATCCATAGCACAAGCTTTGCTTAGTTTGGGACTAGATGATTGGTGTAAGTGTCCGAAGTATTTATTTATTATTTATTATTATTATAATATGTGACGTAGTATATGAGTGGGTGGAGATGAGTCAACATAAGGCCATAGCAATCAGGGTGTTCAAATAAATGTTAGAGTTTACCTTCATCATCAACTGTCTTACACGTCACCACTGCTAGCCCAGGAAAAATACGGTTTAACTCGGAAAAACGAAAAACGAATAAACATTTAATAAAGTGTTGTAAATGTAGCAACAATTGCTAAAAATTAAGCATTTTTAATAAATTTATCCGCCATGAACGCTATCGCAAGACAAGAGACGGCATACATCAGGTATGTAGGTACAGGATCAAACAGCGCATTAAGGTTTGAATTTGAAAGCATCCAGAGGGCCGATCGCGCTAAGTTTGAACGAAGTTTTTTTTTTTTTTTATGCACGACGAGTTTGTACTTGACCTCAATCACACCTGATGTTAAGTGAGATGAGGTCGAAAGTGCACATTTGGGGGACTGGCTATCTTATCTCTGACAACCGGAACACAACAATACTATTAACATTGCTGCATGGCGGCAGACTTAGATAAGATGGTGGTAGCTAGCCAGGCGGACATTTTAAAATGCCCTACCACTAACCAAACCGACTACTTATACATGTACCCCGCTGGAGATCGAACCCGCGACCTCCGAATCGTAAACCCAATGTTGTTTACATTGAGCCACGGAGGCGGCAAAGTTATTCCAAAGCTAACCCGAAACCCAAAACGTTACGTTAAGCTTTTGGGTTTGGAGTTAACCTCCAACCTAAATTTTGGGCGCTCCATAGAACGAAATGCTAAAACAGCAGCTAAGAAGCTTGGCATTCTTCTCAAGGTCAGGCGATATTTTACGCCGAAACAGCTTTTGGTACTTTACCAGGCTCAGGTTCGTTCGTGCATGGAATACTGCTGTCACCTTTGGGATGGTTCCGCCAAGTACCAGCTGGCTGCTCTCGATTCTGTGGAACGACGTGCCAAATGACTCATTGGTGACCATTCGATCACTGCTAAATTGCAGAGCCTCGAACACCGTCGCAAGGTCTCCTGTCTCTCGGTCTTTTACAGGATACATGAACAGAAATTAAACTAGTTTTTTTTTAATACTATGGTTAGCTTAGTGGTTAGCTCTATACATTTTGGGTTTGGTTTTACTTTGGTAGCATCAACGATATAGTTGTCTCATTATTCATATAATATATATTTTCCTCTAATTGTCAAACCGCAAATTGTAACCCATAATGTATTTAAAAAGAGCCACCCTTATGGTTTATTGCTCGTTCTTCTCTGGAAAGTCAGTTTTGTGAATGAGCAGTAAATTTAAATTTTATATTAATTTGTGACTTTTGCTGATAATTTTATCCTTTATGAAATAAAAAATATTTTTATTTGATTTGATAACCGTTCACAAAAATTACCGCGATACCATTTTTTACTTCAGCTGAACTAAAGCTAAACCAAATCCAAAAACGTTCCGTTCGAACGGTAAAACTGTTATAAAATAGCGCGATATTTTATAATACCCTGGTCCTCTGGACGATGAGCTGCTAGTAAACAATCATCATCATCATCAGCCCGTAAACATCCACTGCAGGGATATAGGCCTTCCCTCGTATAATGAAGTATGGGCCATAGTCCTCCACGCTGGCCCAATGCAGGTTGGGGACTTCACATGCCTTTGAATTTTTATTTATCAGGCATAGGTTTCCTCACGATGTTTCCCTTCACCGTTCAAGAGCAATGGGATAAATGCACATAAGTAATTAAATTAAATTTAAATATTTATTGGTGCATGGCCTGCCTGGGAATCGAACGCGGACCTCCCAAATTGGGAGACCGAGTCTTATCCGCTGAGCCACCGACGCTCTTAGCATACAATAGTCAAATAAAATTCAGTGTTCCTTAAATTTGACTGTATTTATATTCCACAATGAGCAAATTGGTTGTTTAGCGCAGATTAATCGGATAAATTAGAATTAATCTTATTTGGTAATTTACAATATTATTACAAACACTAACACATAGAAGAAAAAGGAGGAAGAGAGAGAGCACCAGAAAAAGGACGGTAATAATGTTAAAGTCATTATGACAACTTGTCAGTTCAACCTGACACTGCGTTGATACATAAATTTTATGGGCATATAAAATCTTTAACATTAAGCGCGCATCAAGCAAGCTTCAAGCATCAAACAAACGTAGTAAACGGGCTTGAATCACAATCTACGTGCTTGCGTCAAACGGCTTACCGTCTCCGAAGCCAAGATTTTGCACACTCTGTGTAACACAAAAATAATGAATAGCCTATGGACAGCTGGCTAAGATCAGCTTCAATTAGCAGGTTGCTGCTAAAACATAATTATTGCTTAAAATAGTTAAACATTTTAGATCCAATGTGTTAACGGCTTGTTAGACTTTTCATCATTATTTCATACATAAATTAAACGTTTGTAAATATGTTGCCTAAATCATATAGATATTAATAATTAAATAAGTAACATTTGCTCAGCAGCTGAGCTTATGCATTCAGCGGGGCAATAGCGCTAGCGTACTAGGTACTATGCCTCACGGAAGCGAGTTGGACGGTATATTTTTTCTATAAGATATGCCTAGGTATTTTTAATTGTGTTTTATAAATTTGTTGTTCGGCGCTTGACCGCGGTCAGACAGATCCCACCTCCGCTCTCCTCCCACTGTAACTACTGTAAGCCAGGATCAACCGTGGTACTCTGCACGGCGCCTACTGAAGGTAGACAGTGCCCTACGTGACTCTATTGCTACCTTGGACCCCACACTAATTAAAGAAAGAATTTAAGGGTGAAAAGTAGGAAAGAAAGTCCCACCTTTACATTATTAAATTGTATTTGAGATTGAGATCGCGTCTCAGTCTCAATACTATTTTTTTATACTGTTTTAACATGCATCAGATTATCAAGCGTCAACTTAAGATCATCTCAATCTTGAGAAAGGTTTATTAATACGGGTTTAAGTGAATATTGTAATTGGCTTGTACCTTCTGCTTGTATCATTTGTTTCGATAATAATGTATACAAAGTATGTAAAATTTTTGCGAATAATCGCATGTTCGCAATAAAAATGTTAATGTGACATTAGACGTCCTCTGTCAGATTTGGTTTTAATTAACAAACATGTTTGTTGTTTCCGTTTGAATTCCTGTTATAATTTGACTAGCACACCACCCGCGGCTTTGCCAGCGTGGTATTACTTTATCGCGTACCCTTATCTTATCTTGTGCCTTTACTTATGCCTTGTCTTGTGACTTACCTTGTGCCTTATCTTGTGACTTATCTTGGGCCTTATCTTGTGCATTATCTTGTGCCTTTTCTTAAACCTTGTCTTATACCTTATCTTGTGCCTTGTTTTGTGCTTTGTCTTGTGCCTTGTTTTATACCTTGTTTTATGCCTTGTCTTGTACCTTTTCTTATGCCTTGTCTTGTGCCTTCTCTTGTGACTTATCTTGTGCCTTTTCTTAACACGTTGACGGACAATGAACGCCTATAGACGTAATAACAATAAAACATCTATTGTGTCTGGTTCAGTGTCCGTGAACGTGTTAAACCTTGTCTTATACCTTGTCTTGTGCCTTGTTTTATGCTTTGTCTTGTGCCTAGTAATATCATAGCAATTCTACGCGAATTGTGGTACTATATTACAATTGCTGCGTCAAAAGCGGCCCTAATAGTGAAAAGGTAACAAACAGATAGAGTAACTTTCGTTTGGGTTCTGAATGAAATTTAAAATTTAGTGTTCGAGGAACACCTCGAACACTAAATTACGAAAGCGTGATCACTATCTAAATAACAGGAAATATTGAGAACTCCATATTATTCCCATGAACCTACATACTATTACAATATATCGCCGGCAATTTATAAAGGTCAGTTTACAAACACTTGCCGTCTTGTACTATGCCGAATATAGATTTTCATGAAATGAAATGTACAGATATTGACATAAATAACATAACTCTTAATTTAAGCCGTGAAAAAAAAAATAGATTTTACTTGGTAGTCCAAAAAAAGGAGGTGGTAGTATATTCGTCTATATGTACTTTTTTTTGCACAACTGGTTACCACTTGACCTCAATCACACCTGATGCGAAGTGAAGATGAGGTCCATGGTGGATGCGGCGTACTGACCCGGAAACCCCATCTTATTTGGGGGACTGGCTATTTAATCTCTGACAACCGGAACTCAACAATGCTGTTGCCGGCAGACTTAGATAAGATGGTGGTAGCTAGCCAGGCGGACATTTAAAATACCCTACCACCAACCAAACCAAGTACTTAAACATGTACCCCGCTGGGGATCGAACCCGCGACCTCCGAATCGTAAACTCAATGTTGTTTACATTTTTTTTTTAATTAAAAACTGGTTTCGCGTTTGACTACAATCTCACCTGATGGAAAGTGACGATGTAGCCGAAGATGTATCACGCGCACCCAGTAAATGCCTATTCACATTGAGCCACGGAGGCGGTTATGATGCAATTTTTTAGGAAAAACAGTGAGATAAACAATTGATGTTCATATCAGTTGCTTACACAAAGTCATTAATTCATTCAAGGAACAATATAATTCATAATAAGGTTCCGGTACACATTTAAAAATAAAATAAACGGAAACTATTGCGCTAAAGCCAACTATCTAGCTAGATGATAAGAATACATGGACATATCCAGTCTATTATTTTCTTTGTCGAATCATAAATAAGTACTTATTTAAAAATAGATTTCAGTTTTTTTTTATTTTCTCTATACAATGAAGCGTTTTAAACACAACCCCTGAATTTCTTGCTCGTTCTTCTCTGGAGAGTCTGCCTTGCGAATAAGCGATAATTGTATGACATGACGTTTTCAAGTGTTATTTTTATAACTTACGAAATAAAACTTTTTTAAATTTTGAGTATTTGAGTTGATGGAAAAGCGATGTTGGAATAATTTCTAGCAATTCCAAGGCACCACTCCATTATAATGAAAATAAAGACTAGAGAAAATTATTGTTCGTGAAGGTGTTGAACATTCGCCATGTCTTCCGCGACAGTCGACAAGTTCTGGGCAGTCTAAGCGTTGCCTTGAAAAAACAACAAACTAGATATCAGATGGTTAAAGTTTTAAGATGTTATAATTGGTACTTCCGTAAGATGAATTCGTGAGTATGAGCTAATATGCATTGATATGACTCGTCAAACGACGTCCATGATTTAAGCTGTACTTTAGGAATCAAACTTCAAGCATTTATTTCAATGTAAGATACATGATATCATTTGTTGAATGTCAATTTAAATCTATTGGAAATTATAAAAGGGCTTATTGCATTATCTGTCAGTCAGTATGTCCAAGCAACTGCCGCTTCGGAAAAAGAAATCATCTGTGGGAAAAGAAGCAGCGAAAGAAACCCACATAGGATCATTGTTCTGCTGCGTTCTGTTCGTTCGTGCCGCGGGCGGAAACCTACGACCTACCTACTTTTTTAATAACGTTCCTGTTAATATACAAAATCTCCTTTCAATAAATTTAAAGATACCATAAAACAGCAACTTATTAAGAAGCATATTATAAAATATCAGATTATTTCGACGATAAACATTAATGGACATGAACAGCCCGTTTAACCAGGCTATTTCACAATTAATAATGAAATGTTATAATATAAAATAATAATTAACAATTTTGTAACATAAAAACCTTTTTTTAAAAAAAGAGCAACCTCTCGAGTTTCTTGCCTGTTCTTCTCAGGGGAAAATTGGCTTTTGAACAAGCAGTAGCTTAAAAAATGTAAAATCTAAATCTTTAAGTGTACCCTGTGTACCTACAAAATAAAGCATTTTTTGATTTTGATTTTTTACCGTATTATAAAAGAAAATGCATTTCTCTTTTTTCAGATGGGTCACCGAGTTCCCAGATACTCCAGCCTGATGTGGGGCGTCTGCATCCCCAGCTCCTGCAGCAGTTACGATTTAGAGGAGGAACTGTCCCAAAGGCTCCATGGCCTCGGGATATCAGTCAAAGTTCACAACACAATGTGCACGGTAAAGAATGTCAAAAGACCGTATTCTTTTGGAAAAGCACTATCAATGTAAGTTTTTAAATATTGTGTGCATTAGTTTGAATGATGAATCACTCATACAATCAAAATCACACATACTTTATTAAATAGTAATGTATACCTACCTAAATATTATTTACTATTATCTACAGAAAAAAGCCCCATATATCACATTATTATAGGTTATTATACATACATACATACATAATGTCACGCCTGATTCCCGTAGGGGTAGGCAGAGACCACAGACTTCCACTTACTACGATCCTGACACACTTCTGCTTCCTTCACTCTCATAAGGTTGTTCATACATGCTCGTCGGTTTAGGTTGCTCTTGACTTGGCCTTTCTTTAAGACGTCCCCGATTATCTCATATTCCTATACCAATCCACACTTAAGACTAGAGAGAGGAACGGTGTTCTCTATGTATAGATCATAGGTCCACTAAGTAATTCGCTAAACATAGCCACCTATGATATACCGAACAGTCCAGAATCTATAATAATATACCGAACAGTCTTAAAAATTTAGATAAAACAAAACAATTCATCAATTAAAGAAGTTTTTAATAAATAAAAGCTATTATACAATTAACGAATTTTTCAATGATAAAGACAAAGATACATATACTAAATTCAAATAATAATAAAAAATTACATAAACTTAATATAATAAATGGATATAATAAATGAATATAATATATAATAATTACCTATTATTGCTCATCAAAATAATAATATACCAAAATAAATAAAAAAGTAGGTATATAAACATAAATACAAACAATAAAACCTAAATAATTGTAACACAAAATATATGTAAATACATAATAAGCCTAAGATTGCCATGTACTTTATAGTGCTCTCTCAAATTGCTTGTGCCCTAACAGGGTATCACCTGATACTACTTAATGTACCTAACAACTGTATGTAAATATGAACCCCTGTGATATGCAATAAATACTTTGAGTTTGAGTTTGAGCTATTTGTATCATGCAATTAAAAACACTGTAAGAGGGGAAGCACTCATGGCGCAATCGCATTCGCTATTCGTTTTCGATTGTGTGGCGCAGTCAGTCCTTGGATGGATTTACCACTAGTGTCATTTTAATACCGAGTATAATATAACGTTGCAGAGTGTATGTATAGGATGTACCTATTACGAAAAAAATTAAAAATAAAACATTAAAGTTAACAGATTTTATTCAAAAAATAATATTTAGAAATGTAATTTTTGTGAGCTGGACCTTAATGGCCGCGCGCTCTAAGTACTTTGCCACAACACACGCTCACGTGCCGCGGTATCTTTGAAGACGCCGAAAGGCGACCACTCGCCGCAACTTGCTTGCGCCCTGTGCCCCGCCATCCCTTTGGCGTCTTCCATATGAACGTTGCCTTTTTTTTCTCATTGATAAAATAAGGTACAATCGAAATGAAGTGAGTCTGTTAATTTGTATTTTCACTTGCACTTACATTTCATTTTTTTACTCGGAAACAAAGTTTTTAAGGCTAGTTTTTTTAATGAATATATTATTTTATTGTCATGTATGTGCAATTGCCAAAGTTTGTCGGGTTAATTTTGTTAGACCCTATATACTATAGTCGGTGGCCTATATGGGCGGCTTAAAACACTGACTAGGTACATAAATCCACCAATCCGCACTGGGCCCACATGGTGGATTATGGCCCACACCCACTCCTAATGAGAGGAGGCAGTGACGTGTAAGGCTGTAATGATGAAGTTGTTTTGAATGAGTTGTGAGCGCGATCATGACATGACTAGCACCAGTTTCCTGTTTAATTTAACAAAGCAATATACCCTGAAGCCGATGTCTTAATTATGCCAGATTAAATGTCCATTTACAGAACAATTTACATACATTAAGAAAACTGTAGGTATTTTTTTAGCACTTGTTAGCACTTGACCTCAATCACACCTGATGTTAAGTCAAGATGAGCCCGAAGGTGATAGCGTACTGACCCGGAAACCCCATTTTATTTGGGGGACTGGCTATCTTATCTCTGACAACCGGCCTACTGGCAACTTAGGTCCGTATTACAAATTGTGTTCTATTGTTATCATCAAAAATTATTGTAAATTATTTAGCGCAATAAAGAGTATTTGCATTGTATTGTATTGTATTGTACAAAACGACGCACAAGCGACGTATTATGTCACATGAGTAAGTTTTAAATAGAGCACATCAAAAAACCATATAATACAAAACACATTAGTTGAAACCAAATGGCTCAAGCTAAATCTGTGTCTTTGAACACTTTTTTACTGTAATAAATATTGTTGTACCGACATCAATACTTCGGTAATATGTTTTTTACTTACGTAAAAAGTAATGATGCTTTAGACTAATCTCAATTAACTGACATATTGTGAACTAATGTTGTATATAATCACTTAAATACTTGTTTAGTTTTAGTTTGAGATCGTTAAACATTCGAATAAAAAAATTTTGAAAAATTCAAAAAAACGTTCACTATCCAACATAAAGACGGAAGTACGTGACAAGTTGTTACCTCAAGGTTCTATTTCGTTAATGTGTGTTTTATTTAACTTGAAAATTAAGTTTGCCTTGTAATATTTTGGAATGGACATTGGCTGCTAATTGTTTAAAACACTGGATTTATAATTAAAATTTATCGGCTAGTGTCTTAACTTTAAGCAAAGTAAATAACATTTCAATTCCATGATGGATGACGACAGAATCAAAAGCCAACATGTAGAAATTGTAAGTAAAGAAAATAAAAAACAACAAAATACATATTAGATATTTGAATACGTTTACTAAAATAAAAACTACAAATACTTATGTATTTTAAACATGACATGATTATTGATTTTTGGTGAACTTTTGAGAATTTCATTTGAAAATGCACGACTATTGGTCTCATATTAGCATTGTTTATTTCTATAACTATGTGGTTGTATGTACTCGTACGTATACTTGTTTTTTTTTTCGTTTTATTCACTCCTCTCGGAGAAGGCAAAGGGATCTAAGCCCATACAGCCATGTCTTATTTCTCTTATTTCTTCAGTTTATAAGTTAGTCTCAGTCAAAACAAGTAATTCGTCGTATACTTGACGTATACAGATTCTAGTCACGGTTAAGTCATTCTTCAGTAAAGTGGCAGAATGCTTTACAAAAGATTTTGGCGGCTTCTTGTGGGAACCCGAAAGCTTCGTTACGCACTTTAATTTACACTTCCCTTCATTTGTATACCATCACTAACTTTTACTGCACAATATTCTGCCATTATTAAGCTTCAAAAGTCAGAATGCACAAATTATAAGAATTATAAACAAAAATGCAACTTCACTCGCCGAGATCCCGCGAAAAAACTGCTTCTATTTTCATTTAATTTGACACATCTAACCATTCCTATGGAAAAGAGCCTTGATAGAGTCAATTTTTTTTTTATTATATGGCTTACACGCATGGCAATAACGTGCCTTTTCAACACAATAAATTCTGCCAATGTCAATGTAGAGGAAAAGTCACAGAAAAAAATTACCGGCTTTTAGAAAAAAAAAACGAATATTCGTTATTCACTTTCATTTAGAACAAATAAATAGATTGTACACTCAACAACAACAATATCACAAGTTGAAGGGTGGCAGAAATATATGCGGTATATGTTACAAAACAAGTGTTACAAATATAAGAGGGGTTGTTCCGCACGGTTTTTTTTATGCACAACGGGTTGATACTTGACCTCAATCACACCTGATGTTAAGTAAAAATGAGGTCGAAGGTGGAAGCGTACTGACCCGGAAACCCCAACACATTTGGAGGACTGGCTATCTTATCTCTGACAACCGGAACACAACAATGCTATTAACATTGCTGTTTAGCGGTGGTAGCTAGCCAGGCGGACATTTAAAGTGCCCTACCACCAATCAAACCGAATCCTAAATATGTTCCCCGTTGGGGATCGAACCCGCGACCTCCGAAACGTTCACCAATGTTGTTTACATTGAGCCACGGAGGCGGTAGCGGTATTCCATACAGAATTGCAAGTCCAAATTTTTAGAAATGAATAAACCGTTTCTGATGAAACTTATAAAGCACGTACATAGCTCTAAAAAGTTAGTAGAGAATATTTAAAAAAAAAGAGTAACAAGAAGTATACTAAATTAGAGCGATTTTAAATTTTGCAGAATAACAGAAAAAATACAATATATTCTTTTAAATTCGATATTTCTACTAACTTTTTAGATCTAAATGTCCTGCTTATGCGTATAAAGTTTCATTACAATCGGTCAATTTATTTCGAAAAATTTTAGTTTGATATTTTGTATGGATTCCCGTGGGATAAACCCTCGTAATACTAATCTTAAAGTTTTATATTAAATTCCAGAATAATATTTATATAAATATTTGATAATTAAGGAAGAGTTCACAAATGTTAAAAGTGAATGGAAATTGATAGATAGTCGTATATAGAGATGCGATATTCGGGGCAGTTAAAAAAAATTAAATCAACCAAACCTTCCTCTAAGTCACATTCGCAGAGTGAATTTTGAAATGGTTACTTTTTTTTCTTTATTCTTATAAAGAAAAAAACACGGAACATTAAAAAGTTTACTACGTTTCTATTAAAGAAAAGAAATACTAAAGATATAAACATATAAATTATGGTTAATGTAGATTTGTGCTTATATCAAAAACAATAGATCTAATGCTATGATAAGATGGGACGCTTGACCTTCATGCATGACATTAATATGCGCGTACACACACAGTGTACGGTTTTTGTTTTGATTGTTGTTACGGACTACAATTATAAACTTAGGGCGGGAATATACGTCAGATTTTGTTTCCAAATATCTGATCAGCCCTTAGATGACGTAACTTCATCGGTATTACGTTGGCCAATGAAACCATCAAATTGCCGAGCGAGCGATGAGCCAACCAATCACATGGCAGAACGTAACCGATGCGATAACGATGAAATTATGTAATAGAACCCCAGACTATAAATGATCGTATTCACTCGATACACGTCCTCGTCTTGCGTCAGAATTTTCTGAACTCAGTCGTTCTCGAGCTATTATCCTGAGTGCTTGCATGCGGAGCGAAAAGAAAAAAATAGACGACGAATTACTGTTACTAATTGCATTGACAAATTGCAAAAAAAAAAATTTTTGCTTGTCTTAACGCGAAATAAGAAAAAAATCGGTGATAAAATCCTAAACACCTCGGCGCTGTTTCCGAATCGGACGTCCGATCCGACGACTACTCGAATCATCCTGTATACACAAACGGCTATATCATAATAGCAGATCTTGGTGGCGTGTAAGCAAACATTACGCACACATAATAAAACTTGTATTATTAAAAATTCACAACAAATGCTTAAAATATTGATTTTCCTTATGAATCATAATTTTAAGATATACTATTAATCCTTCGATATGCTCATCATTGGATATAAACTTAATAATAAATCTCGCACATAAGTGAGAAATCATTAAACTCTTCCCATCATTCGATTACAACGGTTATTTACTCCATTAATCAGCTTGACCTTCCAACTATTATTAATTGTAATAATTGTATTGCTGAGGAAAACAATCCATGGAAAATACAAATGTGGTGGTGATATCGCAAACATCAGCATTTAGGTGTTCCAAACTTTAAAAATGTAATATTGGGTCTTTACTTAGGAAATTGGGTTTTTTTTCTTCGTTAATCAGATGTACCAATTCCTGCGATTTTCAAAACTATATCCAAATTTGTTTTTTATTTGGAAAATGGAATATTATGTCAAGGTTTCACATGAAATATTGTTTAATTTCCGGGCTAAATCACATAATAAAAAAAATTTGAACAGAGCTCTTTTCATGTGCTTCTCATAAGTTACTTTTAAAAATTAACACTGCCTATACTTAACTTAAGGTTATCCGATAATACACACAAAGTTTAGCTAAATTTGGATTTGCCATTCCCAAAAAAAAAACAAAAATGTTTGTATGGAGAAGACAGTCTTGATGAAATTCTCCATACAAAACGCCAATTTCATAGGTAAACAACATCCAAGGTTCACCTTTCGATATTATACATAAATGTACATGTGACACGGAGTGAACCCATCGCCGTTAAAATGTGCAAGTCTTTTTTTTGGTGGAAAGTCCCTACAAGAGCCACGGGGAGATATGAGTTGGTTCTATTCTTTTTACATGCCGAAACCACAATAATGAAACACATACAAGATATTGAAATTTATGTGCATAACTCAACGTACTCATAAAATGTGTATGTCAACTTATTTTAAGATCACAGAACTACAAAAGACGTGATAACTTACGAAGTACTTCCTTCCTATGAATTTCCTATGAAGCCACGAGAAGTCTACATTTACTTACGCTTTATTTAATTGTGACTCATCATATCAATCGAAACACGTCCATTGCTGGACAAAGGCCTCACCCAAAGACCGTGGCGTAGCTATGGCGATGGCGAAGCGCGCTCTCCCCACGGCCTTGCATTTCTAGGGGCCTCGCGTGAGACCCCTAAAACTGCGAGGGTTCAATTTCGTGTAAGTTGCTAAAAATCATAGGTTTTTATAAATTAATAGATATTTATAACATTCATAACAATACTTTCAATTAAGGCAGAGATAGCTTCCACTACAAATCTATTAATTTAGCCTTAGATTCGGCATTTTAGCAGAAAGGCATTATTTTATTAAAAGATTAGATCACACAGATTACAAAATTAAAACTTTGTTTTAATATATCTCAATGTTTACCGCGTAATTATATTTCATTATTATGACCGCCTCCGTGGCTCAATGTAAACAACGTTGGGTTTACGATTCGGAGGTCGCGGGTTCGATCCCCAGCGGGGTACATGTTTAAGTACTCGGTTTGGTTGGTGGTAGGGCATTTTAAATGTCCGCCTGGCTAGCTACCACCATCTTATCTAAATCTGCCACCAAACAGTAATGTTAATAGCATTGTTGTGTTCCGGTTGTCAGAGATAAGATAGCCAGTCCCCCAAATGTGTTGGGATTTCCGGGTCTGTACGCTTCCACCTTCGACCTCATTTTCACTTAACATCAGGTGTGATTGAGGTCAAATACCAACCCGTCGGGCATAAAAAAAAAATTTTAGGTTTCATTTAAGGGATAAGTTTATTTTTCATTAAAAACTTGTCCTAATTATATCATACGTACCGTCCACGCTACGCCACTGCCAGTTCCCGCGATCTTTACCAAATTGTCGGTCCACCTCATAGAGGACCTGCCCATGCTGCTTCTTCCGCTGCGTGGTCGCCACTCGAGAAACTCTCCGCCCCAACGGCACTCGGTCCTTCGTGCAAGGTGCCTCGCCCACTGCTACTTAAACTTGGCAATTCTTTGGGCTATATCGGTCACCTTGGTCATCCTGCGGATTTCGTCATTTCTGATTCGATCCCGTAGGGAGACTCCGAGCATAGCTCTCCCCATTGCCCTTTTACCGCGTTTCAGTTCATTAATTGTGACTATGATTTATACTTCTCTGTTTAGGGTTCCCCACCTCAAAAAGTAAATATAGGGTTATATTGTTATTCGTTTGTATGTTTGTCTGTCCGTGTGTCTTGGCCCTTTTTCTCAGAAACGGCTAGAATGTAGCAAGTTGAAATTAATATCAAATACTAAGATTTATATTAAATAAATAAATAAATATCCTTGGACATATACACAGCGCCATCTAGTTCCACTTTAAGCAACTATATACCATACCAGATGGTTGATATACTACATAAATGTATTTTTTTTTGTAAATAAATACTTATTATAAATGAAAACAACCATAACTCGGGTACACGTGTCCGTATTCATCATACAAACATATGCCCCTTGCGGGATTCGAACCCGCGACCTTTTGGTATAGTGGTCAGAGTTTCTAACCACTACTCCAAACAGGACGATATAATATCTCCTAAATTATCTCGGGTAATTAAAATATCTTTGTGTATTTTCTTGAATTACAAAACCTGTTATATGAATACGCTTACGCGTTCATTGCCATGGGTAGGTTCAAGAAAGATTTTTGGTTTTTTTATTACTTTATTTTAAAAAGAAACAATCACTTCTGTTTTTAAAAGACAAGTCCTCGTATACCTTTATTAATCCTTGCTCGCCTTCTGTGTTCGATACACTTTTTGACCTAGATATAAATATTTTTGAAATTACTCAACAAGGTAACATTCTATTGAATGTACTTGATTATTATCAAGCACACGAGGTACTAAATGTTGAAAGAAACCCCTGCAATAAAATCGATCGCTTAAATATAAATTATTTGGGTTGTAATAAGGTCTAACAAAATTAACCCGACAAACTTTGCAGAGTATATATATATAGGATGTACCTATTACGAAAAAAATAAAAATAAAATTTAGAAATGTAAATTTTGTGAGTTGGTCATATTAATGGCCGCGCGCACTAAGTACTTTGCCACAACACACAAACACGTGCCGCGGTATCTTGCAATGCACCAATCACAGCAAGTCGTCTTGGTTGCGCCCTGTGCCCCGCCACCCGCCATCCCCTTTGGCGTCTTCCATAGCAATGGAACGTTGCCTGTTTTTTCTCATTGATAAACAAGGCACAATCGAAATGAAGTAAGTCTCTAATGTGTATTTCCATTTGCACTTACATTTAATTTTTTTACTCGGAAACAAAATTTTTAAGGCTAGTTTTTTTAATGAATATATTATTTTATTATCATGTACGTGCAATTGCCAAAGTTTGTCGTAGGTCGCGTCGTTTAATTTTTAATTAAAAAAAACTGCACTCGAATCAAATCCAATGAAATGGAATTCTCTAGTTCGCTCTGATTGTAAATCAACGAACATGTGAATGTCTCGACAACAACTGATTCTATTTCCATCGCACATAGCTAAGACTAACATTGCCATTCGCGCAAAAAATGATAACTTTCAATATAAGAAACTGTGTTGAAATTGGTATCTTCTCGAGTAAAGACGCAACAGATAGACTTGACGACTGATTGGTGTTTGGCGAAACCAACGGGGGGTCGAATCCCGCGAGGGGTAAATATTTGTGTGATGAATACGAACATTTATTCCCGAGTCAAGGATGTTTATCCTACTACTACCACTTCCTGTACCTGTACTTTCTTTTCTGATGTGAAATAAAGTGTATTGGTATTGTATTGTTTATATAAATATTTATGTGTTCATCCGTTATCTAGTATCCATAGTACAAGGTTTCCTTAGTTTGGGACTAGATGATTGGTGTAAGTGCCCCAAATATTTATTTGTTATTATTATTTTATTATTTATTTACAGTTTGGGACTAGATGATTGGTGTAAGTGCCCCAAATATTTATTTAAATATGTTTTGTTTACTAAGAAAAAGTTTTAAAAATGGAGGTATCTCACAAACTTTTCACGATTTCATTCATATTCATAAATTTTTTTTTTTATGATTGACTGGATTCGCGTTTGACCACAATCTCACCTGATGGAAAGTGACGATGTGGTCGGAGATGAAGCACGCGATCTCAGTAAATGCCTAGTCACTCTGCTCTTGAAGATCCCAAGGTTGTAGGATTCAGGAAAGACTGACGCCGGAACGGAGTTCCATGCCTTGGCTGTTCGTTCATTCATTCAAACTATCTTCATTCATATCTGTACGCACTCTTTACGCGTCATTCTTATTGTTGCAGAACGTTTTTCCTCGCAATAATACTGTTATTGAGTCTGGGAACTTTACTCGACGATGGAAAGGAGGGTGCGACGAATTTCGAGAAGCTCCTCAACGCCTTCTCCCTAAAGAGAAACATGAGGAAGGTGTTCGATCTGTCAGACGAGCCCAGCAGAGTGAAAGGTGTGGACACATTCAGGGGGATGAACGCCTTCGCATTGTTACTGGCCCACAAGTCTATGGCCATGGCACATAACCCATACGTGAATAAGGTCACCTTCTCAGCGGTACGTATAAAATTACTTATTGTTATTAGCATAGTAATATTGGGTCTTTACCTATGAAATTGGAGTTTTTTTCTTCGTTTATCATATGTACCAATTCTTGCGATTTTCAAAGCTATATCCAAATTTGTTTTTTATTTGGAAAATGGAATATTATTTCAAAGTTTCACATGAAATATTTTTGAATTTCTGGGCTAAATCACATAATCAAAAAAATTTGACCAGAGCTCTTTTCGTGTGCTTCCCATAATCATTTCTTAGATTCACTGAAACTTTTATAAAGCGATTACTTTTAAAAATTAACGCTGCCTATATACTTAACTTAATGTTATCCGATATATACACAAAGTTTAGCTAAAACTGGATTTGCCGTTCCCAAAAAAAAATCAAAAATGTTTGTATGGAGAAAACAGTCTTAATGAAATTCTTCATACAAAACGCCAATTTCATAGGTAAGGGCCTAATATGTTTCCGAGGGATGGATGAGACGAGTATATGGATACTCGTATTTTTGAAAGGACGTTGGCTGGCTGGATTAGTCCTTCGCGGGCCACCACACCTAGTTTACTTGATAGTTAGACGAGAACTTGGCCTCTTTTATATATAAATGTTTTTAATAGGGTAGGTCTGCAGTCTGTCTAGACAATAGTTAGTATTCTTTGCCAGAACCCATTAACTTAACTATGTTAGTTTTGTACATCGTAAAGAAGGTCAACATGCAAATAATTATTCCAAAAATAACATACCTACATAATAAAATATTTGGTCACGTATAATACATGTTATATTAACACAGACTTCACATAGGTATTTACAGATTACGAGTCAGATATCTAGGTATGCGTCTTGTGTTTTACTTATTACGTAGTGGTTAGAGAAGCTAAACGCTATGTCGCAGTCGCGGGTTCGAATACCGCTAGGGGCATACGTTTACACGCTGAATACAGACGTGTGTCCCCAAGTTATGAATGTTTACATTTATCGTCCAAGTAGACCTAGGCCAAAAGATAATGTAAAAAGCTAAATACGAAACGGCTTAACCGATTTTCATCAAATATGGCTAAGAACGTAATTCCGGGTTTAATCTTAAATATACAAAAAAATAGAATACCTTACAAATTACGAGGGTCAAATCTTTCTAATAAACTTTTCTTTTTTAATTACTTTTTCTCATACTGAAATCTCCGCCCTAAAATTAAATTATCAATTATTATCAATTACATTTAATTGTTTTCTGGGTGACGTTTGGGCTAGATTGTATGAAAACAATGTCGTTCGCCTTTCAATCACTAAAAACATTATATACGTAATGTTATTTCTAAAACTTTATAACATACAACAAGTTAAACATTCTCCAGACTTTTTCGGATCAAATATCCCTTGGAATAACGTGCGTGATAACTAGAATACCTACATACAGTGGAATTCAGCTCATTTGACAATGTCAAAAACTGTGCCGACATAATGCCAAATAGCGTACATTTGGAATAAACTCACCGCCTCCGTGGCTCAATGTAAACAACATTGGGTTTACGATTCGGAGGTCGCGGGTTCGATCCCCAACGGGGTACATGTTTAAGTACTCGGTTTGGTTGGTGATATGGCATTTTAAATGTCCGCCTTGCTAAAATACTTCATTCATATTTATACAGGTTTAGTTCACATCACACACATCACCAGCCAATATTGGATAAGCCTTTTCCATCGCTTGCCGTGGGACGATTAGCACTAATTGCCACGCTTGACTTGCCCAGGCCGATTGCAGATTTTTTGGGAGCTGCACACCAATGACGGTGCTGCCTATCACTGGGTTAAATAATTATAGGTACTATTGAAACATGATCCCCAAGTTTAGTTTAGTTGAGGGTTTTTTCAGTAGAGATGTAACGTTGTCGTTCTTTTGAGCTGATACTCATTGGTGGGTTTGGGTTATTGGAGTTCAAATTCGAAATTTTAAACTGACTGACTGATGAACAGACGGATCCTTTTTTTTGGTACATTGATTTCCAGATTTCAACACAGTCGCACCGTTATTCTAATCACTTTTTTTACATCTCAATAGTTAAGTTTTTAGTTTAAAGCCCTTTCGATCCTCTGTACGACCTGTTTCATGCAATAAGTAAGTTGGTGTGGTGATCCGTGTTCTGTTTTGACCCTGGCCAGAGCTGTCCGGCCGCTTCTGTACATATACACCTCGTGACTCGACCCAGCTGGGCATAGGTGAGCTGGGAACGTCACAGAGATACGATATAGTAACTATACGAGGAACTCACAAGGGGAATAGACTCTGGAAATCTATGGAAAAGCCAAAATTATCAGCTGTGGACGTCCTTTGATTCATGATGATTATGATAAAAAATTCTTGTACACATTTTATACCTATAGTCTATGCAATACGTATTCCGTTTCAACATTCGCCAAATAAAATGTAACAATAATAGTTCAGATTCCCTGAGTAGGTAGGTACTTACTGGTACACGATACTTGCCTTTGGGTATTCTCTCGACGTCTCCTTTTAAAGTACTTAATTATTGAATATTTTCCGCTTTTACGCTTTCACCATTTATTCACTCACCCGAGGGATTATCTGCTTCTACAATGGAGTACAGTCAGTAGCGAATTACGTTAGCAGCCGATATATTTTAGCATAGAATTACGTTAGCAGCCGATATATTTTAGCATAGAATTACGTTAGCAACTGATATATTTTAGCATAGAATTACGTTAGCAGCCGATATATTTTAGCATAGAATTACATTAGCAGCCGATATATTTTAGCATAGAATTACGTTAGCAGCTGATATATTTTAGCATATAAGAAATATATCTCTCTCTCTCACTCTAATCAATCAATTCACAGAAACGTCATGTTCACTTATCACACACACTCATCTTCACTTAACATCAGATGTGATTGAGGTCAAGGGCTAACCCGTTGTGCATAAAAAAAAAAGGTATTTATACAGCATATTTCGTATTTTGTGGGCACCATATCGAATTACATATTTATCATAAAATAGATAAATAATAGTACATTGCAATATTAGTGCGTTAAAAAAAAACGCTTAAAGGTAGATTATTGAAATGGTATGAAATGTTTTTATTTGCTACGGCTATATTATCTCCACAAATTCTATCACAGCGTGGTGTGCACATATTGTCATAATTTAATAATTTTACCTCGGAATAATTATACCGGATGAGTTTTTTTACCGTAAGGAAAAAAAATAGGCCATATTAGGTAAGTCAAATAGAAGGTATTGGCATAGTTAGTTTATACTTCACACACACACACATACACACAAACACACATACTCTTACACACATACAATTAAACATACTCACACACATACATCTTTTTTCTCGTCTATTCTTTCTGAACTATGTTATACTGTTTCCACTTTTAAATTAGATTTGCTATATTGTTATGTAAAGATATAATAACATTGTTACTGCCTGCGACACCTAGGGGGAGAGCCTGGCAATCTAAAAAACAGGTTTATTTTCCTAGTTCAGATGTCGCAGTCTCTCACAAGTGAAATAGTATATTTAGGCCTGAATTTTGTAATAAAAAATAAATAAATAAATATCTTTGCACAAACACACAGGGCCATCAAGGTCCACAGTAAGAATGCTAATGCTGTTGTTTAGATCTTTTCCAGACCTTGTTTGTGAAACAATAAACAAAGAATAATATAAAAATGCTGAAGCTAAAGCAGTGTATTGTTTATATAAAAACATTATTTAAGCACTCTATAGAGGCTGTATAGAGCGACATTGTTTAATACAACCAAGCTCTTTAAAATTAGATAAAAAAAAGGCTTTTGTTAAAATTATTTTAATGCTGACTGTACCAGTTTTATGCGAAACGTTAAAAACCTTGAACTTAGCAACACTTCCATTAATTTTACAGCTCTACTAGGTTAATGATAGAATAATATTGTAAGTACCTAACCTATATGTAAAAGAATGTTTTCTCGGAATCAATGAAAAGCCTTCTGCGGTTTATGTGGCGGTGCATCAGCATCGCATAATTAATATAGTACTAACATCGTTTAGATCATTAATAGAGACGTTCACATCTGCAAAAAAAGTCAGGTAAATGAACTATAAATAATAATAATAAATAATAAATATTTCGGACACTTACACCAATCATCTAGTCCCAAATTAAGCAAAGCTTGTACTATGGATACTAGACAACGGATAAACATACATAAATATTTATATAAACATCCATGACTCAGGAATAAATGTTCATATTCATCACACAAACATTTACCCGTCGCGGGATTCGAACCCGCATCCATTGGTTTCGCTGACAGGGTCACTATCCACTACACCAATCGGTCCACCAACTATCTGATGAAGAATATGACAAAAGGAAAAAAAAATACATATACATATATATATTTTAAAAACATTAAAAAATAAAATATATATATATATATAATTTTAAAGTAAAAAAATTCGTTTTAGATTTAAGCATAGTCGTAGTCTTTAGAGTATTAAATGTAAAAAGAAACAAGTTAATTTATAAATTATACATATTTTTGTAAACAAGAGCACGGACCATGTGTCTGTGGTGATTTAAATTACTTAAAAAAATAATGAACTATCTCAATAAAATGCATAGGTCCTTACTCACCTCCATTCTCTATCTCCTGAGTGCATCATCAGAATTTGTTAGGAACCACTCTCGCTTAAACAAATAAAAAATTAATCATCAAAATCGGATTACAATTGACGAAAGTGTATGCGATGATACATAAAAAAAAACTAATGGACTCTATCAGAACTCCGAAGACCCTTCCAGCGAAACCAACGGTTGCGGATTCCGATCCTGCGAGGGGTAAATGTTTGTATGATGAATACGAACATTTATTCCCGAGTCATGGATGTTTTTATAAATATTTATGTATGTTTATCCGTTATCTAGTATCCATAGTACAAGCTTTGCTTAGTTTGGGATTAGATGATTGGTGTAAGTGCCCCAAATATTTATTTATTATTATTATTTTATTATTTATTTACAGTTTGGGACTAGATGATTAGTGTAACTGCCCAAAATATTTATAAAAAAACTTAATCCATGTTTAAATACTTCTGCCTTTTTTCTAGTATTAAACTATTTTGTTATTGTCATCTCACTAATAGGGTTCCCATTAGTTTCGATTATTTGCTTAGTCATTAGTAATTATCGAAATCACTTTTTAATTATGATCATTTCCAGTTTAAAGTGCGACATTTATAAATACTGGCACGTGGTCTGAGAGTTTCAGCCAGTCAAACCTGAGTTTACTAATCAAAACGGACACAAAAGGCACAAAAACAAACAAAACAAATGGGATAAGTTCGCCTTTGCAATTTGTATGTATACCAAAGACAAGACAATATCAAAACCCAAAAGAAGGGTAATTTATTGATATCTTTTTAAACCCATAAACGCACCTGAACATATACATTCTCACATACGCCACACACACATACACATATTTTTTAGTATAATTTAACTTTTTGATTGTTATATCTTTAGATACTGTCGCCTGTTCAATTTTACTGTATATGTATTACTAGCTTTCCGCCCGCGGCTTCGCGTGCTTGGAATAGCTTTATCGCAGATATGTTTCATTTGTTTATACCGCGGGAACTACCACTTTATCGGGATAAAAAATATCCTATGTTTTAATCCAGGGTATATTCTACCTATATACCGAATTTCATCCAAATCCGTTCATCCGTTTCGTCGTAATTGAGCAACAAACAAACAAACAAACATCCAAACTTTCGGATTTATAATATTAGTTAGATTAATTATATCAGGTAGTAATATCCTATAATTGGCTCTAGTAATTCTACTAATATTACAATTATAAGCACGAATGTTGAATTGCAGCAGCTGTTGGATGGATATCTTAAGTATAAAATAAGTAATACCTACCTTGTAATAATACATTCGCCCCTCCCCGGTGACCCCGTAACAGGTCTATCGGCCTATCAGCAGTAGACCTTAGTAACAAAAAAACACGTTCGGAAAAGATCGTGACAATCTGCCGAGTGCCACAGATTACTTACACCGTGACTTTTCGTTGATTTTGGAGCCGAAACCCAGGGATTCTGATTGTCTTTTTGTTTATCGTTGGGTTATGTTTATTATTGTTGTGTAATAAAGAATATTTTGTTTGCCTTTTTATATAACATTTATTCAGAATGACAAGAATAACATTAGACCAGTCGATCGTCTGAAAAATTGCTCACTTTTTAAACTGTATTTATTCTTACAGGTGTTTGGAATGCCGTGGGCTGTGGCAGGCCGCTCGGCCATACTTTACACAGACAGTTTCCTCTATCTGAGCGGTTTTCTGAACGCCAACAATCTTCTGCAAGAACTGGAGAAGAAAGGAACTATTGACATGAAGAGCAGACTCATTTCTAGATGGTTTAGGTTTGTATTACATTCCGACATAGAATTGTGATACATGTAATAGTTAAAACACTGTTATTGTGAATGTCAGAAGTAAATAAATAGAAATAAATAAAATTTAAGTCAAGAGCTAACCCGTTGTGCGATAATGCGCCAACCTATCTTTATAAACAATCAGTTACTCGACGTTCTGATTGGTCAATTATAGAGTTATGAAATTGTAATTTGAAATCCATTTTAGTTTTTGATACACTTCCTGGTATCGGACTCTTTGACATAATTACCAATGGAACTAATTTTCGGATGTGTCAGTCCATTTTAAAGTCATTACTCTCGATTCTCTGTCATTAGCCCTTAATTAAATAACACGTGCTTAAGTATTCTACTCAAAATTCAATCATTTTTGGTTCTGATCAGAATTCAATCATCGAAAATTTTCATTGCACATCAGCTCCTCTACCATGTGTTTACGCATAGTTCTCGTTCCAATCAAACAGCAGAGTAGCCAAATAAAACTATAAAAAAAGATATACCGAATCTCTTCGACACTTTCACTCAGTACGACCGCACACTTTGCGTTCACATTTCTGGCAACGTCACGCGCCCAGCTTACACTGGTTACAGTATTGTGTTGTCAACTGTCAGTACTATGTAGACAATTTTCTCCCGTACAGACTATTCCCGATGTTTCTGTGCCTTATGTTGTTCTGTACATACATCCTGCCGGACATCAACAACGGACCCCAATGGAACTTGGTTGTGGAGGAGCACAGCAGGGTCTGCGAGAAGCACATGTGGAAGAGCTTTCTCTTCATACACAACTACTTTGGATTTGAAGATATGGTAAGTTTGGTAACACTGGAAAATATTTTTCATTGTGAACGCTTTGCACTGTCAATTCCAATTAAGATTAATAATGCACGTGATCTAAATTATTGAGACTAGAAATTGTATGAAAATCACAATAATAACTTTAATTAAAAAAGAAAAATAATATTTCACAATAATGCTACTTAGGACAAAACTTTAAAAAGCCTTTAACACAAATCATGACTGCTTGATAACGCCTTGCGGAGCCGCTGTTACGATGCACAAGAAATAAAAATAGTTTCCGTTAGAAAAAGGCATTCTTAAAAATTTTCATCGGTAGATGTGGGACTGGACATACACTTTAAACCCTACTGTAGATAGATAGATAGATAGATAGATAGATAAAGCGTTTATTTGCATGTTACAGAACACATACAAAAATATTCCACGCAACAATTATTCTGCTTGGTGTTTTTCTTACAAAATGTAGCCTTATTTCACACTGATTTTCAGCTAGTGTCCTGCGAGATAAAGCAAGGGTAGGGTACCAGTGCAAAAATTTTCAATAACAACCATAAGTGTGTATACTATAAAGATCATCTTGTACGGTGGTGTATAGCAATTGTATGGATCATAATGATACTCGTTTAAAATAATAATTGTCAAAATTGGGCTTAACTTAACTAACTAAATACCCACAACGCGAACGAATCAAGATATCTGTGAGCAACTACCGCTAAGCTATTCGAAATGTTGCAAATGCTTTCGGAATATTCTTGTTTTGTATTTCTAGCAGGTGTGCTACCTGTACCTACTAATCATCATCAGCCTTATCGTCCTCACTGTTGAAGCACCAACCTCCTCTCATAATCCACCACGCGAGTCCAATGCGGCTTGGTGGTGGCTAACTGCAAGTCAGTGTTTTTGGCACCAACTTGGCTTAACGACTGCCTTCAATTGAAAACAACCTGGATCGACTATGTGCTCTCCGTAGTACGGAAACACCATCAAATGCCACTAGCGGTCACCCAACCAAGGACTGACTGCGCTTAACTTCGCTAATCGAAAACGAATACGATTGCGCTACGAGTGCGCTATGAGTACCTACTAATAGCGATATGGTATATCCATTGCTCTTCTGATATTAAACAATGCATGCACTTCTAAACCCAGAGACACATTTCCCATGACGGTTATATAACTTGTGTGTCACCCAGATGTTTAAAGATCTAGTAATAAGTACTGTACGTTTTATCAGATGCTTTGTTTTTATTGATCTTGCTTGACTAATTAATTTTATCGTGGAGTTATTAGATAGATGATTGACGTAGGTACGCTAATAATTTGCCGTGGAGCTCGCTTACGGGCGATCGCTATATTTGGATCGCTATTGGGGAGTGGACGTCTGCAGGCTATAGACGGATGGTCGGTCCACTTGTGGGAGTATTCCATCCAATTCCCTTTGCGGAGCATTGGTTACTGTGAGCCTGGTTTAATTCCGTTCACTAAATCTTCCGGTCGTCTTGCAGAACTTTGTGATGTCTTCGTATTTCAGGTGCTGTAATTCTGCTTCTTCAATTTGTCCTTGCCAAAAATTTCCCATCTTAGTCTGGAGTAAACCTGGAAAATGTTGGCTGGTTTAGTTCTAATCCGATCTCAGCAGCTGGTTTCTATTCCACCCTAGAAGTAAATAATAAGATGATAAACGTCTAATGGATACACCAAATTTAACGATCAAACGCAAACAAGTTAAACGACAAGTTTTTAGCGATATTACGCAGAAAGTTTTACCGCGTAGGGGTGCCGACTTCTAACTAGATATATTAGCACAGCCTTTTATAAATAAATACATTTTTATTTCGTACAAACAAATCACGACCTTTTTCGCAAATGGGGTGGTCACAGATGGGATATCTGTGTATCTATTTCATTAAAACATTCAGAACAGAAATATGCAATGATTCCGACATTGGCCTCTATAAGTTAAATACCATCTTATAACAGAAAAATCACACATTTTAACCCAAAACCTAGGTATTTTTAGTAAATAAAACCCGACCCGAAATTAATATAAAATGAAATGGGAGAACTGCAAAAACGCTTAGGTATATTTAAATCTGTTATTACAAAAGCTTTCGTAGGTCTAGGTATGTGCTGAACCCAGAAAGATTATTTATTTATTTATTTATTTATTGTAACTGAAACATGTACACAATACTTATGCTAATAACAGGTAATTATAGTATAGTACTAATGCACATACCCTGTCAGGGTGAAGCAGCGGTCAGAGGACGTCCTGTCTAATTTGTTTACCTACTATGCAATTTTTGTGTAATCTCGCAATTTATTTATTTTTTTATTTATTTCCCTTTTTAAAGAACCAACAACAATAATTAAGTACATGTGAGATAATTTATATGCTATATTATGTGCGAGTTATCAGATTATTATTATAAGAATTACAGTTTATATATTTTAGATATTTATGTTTTCCGTTAGTAAATGAATGAATTGAATTGTTATTATTTAATTATTTATTATTGTCAATATGTGATTGTTTTTTATTTTAATTATGGAGTATTTATTATTTTTAAATTAATGATTATCTTTATAATTACATAATCTATTATTATTAAGTTCTTTATATATCATGTCATTGTTACCTAATCATTTATATTGGCTTTTTTATTTTAGAAGATTTATTATTTGTTACATTTTTCTAGGAGGAAGAAGCCTGGAACTCCTTATCGTTCATAAATTTATCGATTTCATAGTAACATTTATTTGTTAACAAACATTTTAGTTTGTTTTTACATTAGGTGCTGTTATGTGTCAAAATATCCTATTTATCCATTAGTAATAAATGAAAAATAGGTGTTCGTTTTCCCAAAGAATATTGTACAATATAAATTGATTTTCCTGCAGTCAGAGGTCTTTATAATTTAGCGTCTTCATTGCATCGGTTTTGACCTACGGTTGCTCGTTCTTCTCTAAGGAGTGTGCTGGGTAGTCACCTTTGTGAATGAGCAGTATTTTTAATATTAACTTTTAAAAGCGATACTTCTATCCGTGGAAATAAATTGCCGCCACTATTGTCACACGCTATTTTTAATGTTATGTCTAACAGTTTTTATTTATTTCCAAATCTATGGTTTCAGTGTCTAACTCATACGCATCAAATCGGTATCGACATGCAACTGTACGTGGCGACTCTGCCGCTGATGCTGCTGTTGTGGAAGTCGAGAACCCTGGGCTGGTCCCTGGTTGTCGCCATTGCAGCCGCATCCACTGTGCTAAGATACCTCGCCATCTACTGGTACGAGATCAGCATGTTCGTCTACTTTGGGATCTCGTAAGTATTTATTTATTGTTATATACTTACTCTGGACGTCCGGTGGCTGATATGATGACATATCAATTATATTGCAATAGGAAGATTTCATAGATAATTTTCGGATCGTTGGCAGCTGTCTGGGTCTAAAGTTGTCAAATTTCATATTACCAAAGTACATTACGATTAGCTGTTGTAGTAGTAGTAGATAAAATTAGTAGTTGTAGTCTATTGTTGAATAAGTGAGAGACACCTTGACTGAGAGACAGCTTCAAACGACACTATCAGCCATCTTTTCATTTGAAATTTAGCTCCCACCGACCACCAAAGATTTTTTATTACTTACATAACCGGCCACTATATATATACAGTCCGATAATCCCCTGGATAACGGAAAATGATGTAATTTTTACACATTACACCTACTTATTTACTGCGTCATGTTTGATTTATGTGGTAGATAATTAGAAATTTGTTGGAAGGTGCGTTATAGGAGGTTCCACTGAAAATAAGCCTTTTAGAAATTCATGCTGAGTTGGAAACGTTTAGTCCCATCGAAACTAGGTTAGTAAAGTGAAATGTGCCAACCCTAGATCTGTTTGACAGTTGCACGCCAAAAACTAAAAGTAATTTTAATTGTTACGTTGCGGTCAGGTTAGTACCTAGCCCTCATAGTTGAGGGCGTAAGCCCGATTCTTCACCTTACGCACTGTCACTAGCCGCCATTATAGGTCAAGACATTCGGAACTAAAACTGTAGTATTATGTACACTTTCCTTGTAGGCAAAAAGGCTGAAGACGTCCTTCTACCAAGTGTGAAAAGTATACGTTTTTAACCGACTTCATAAATATTCAAATGACAACAATGGCTAGACAAATAAATGTAAATGTCAGCACTTGTTAGCCTTATCTAGTTAGCAGTGAAAAACATTAGTGAATGATGGAGTATTCATGTAATATACATGAATACATATGGAAATATTTACCATCTTTTGTTGTTTCGTTGCATGGTGTAACAGACACTGTGATTGTGGAAGGAATATTAGTTTTCAAGATGTGATAGTAAATCCCAATTACAAGAGAAAATAAAATTAAAAAAATATATATATTTTGGACTAGATTGAATACCAGAAAAAAAATATTGCCTCATCTCAGCTTCTTTTTGTTTTTCTTCTTTTTCTTTTGGGTAAACCTGGAGCAATAGCGCCCAGATTATTATATAATATGTTTTGTATCCCCATTGTCATGTCTAGAAGGACTCAAGTCCCTAAATGAAATAAAGATTATAAAAAAAGCCTGTTTTTAAGAACCCTGTGGCTTCTTCTCCCTAACCATCGTATTTTATGAAGCGATGTAGTTCAAGAAAAAACATCACTCTCGTAAAGTCATTTGTATCATTGAATAAAACATTATTGACTTGATTTTCGCCGAAATTACGAAGTGACCAGCCGTTAAAAAAATTCTGCTCGATCGCTAATAATTTGCTGTGTAGCTCGTTTGCGTTTGATCGCTAAATTTGGTACCACGAGCGCCCTAGAAGTAAGGTTAAGGGGATAAACGTCTACTAAATAGACGGCAAGTTACCACAATTTACTTCCAGGGCACTTGCGTGGTACCAAATTGAGCGATCGAACGCATTTTAAGTAAATTTGTTTTGTATTTGTTTTCTTTTGTACAATAAAGCGTTTACAAACAAACAAAAAATCGATTAAGCTAATGACATTTTATTTAAATGATTATAAACTTGGGTTTTATGAATAATTTTGTTAATATTATTTTATTTTAATTTGTTTTATTTGGGAATACTTGACACATCTAATTATTTGATATTATCCTAACTAAATTATTTTAATTGGTAATAATATTGACATATTTTAATTTAAAAAATTTAATTGTATTTTTTTAATAATGTTCTTAATACAATGTAATTGTTTTTTGAATCTTTTTTTAATAATAATGAAGCATTTATTTAAAAACAGTAACAAATAAAAAGATGGAATTCAAATATAAACTAGAACAAATGTGAAAAATTGGGACCGCGTGGCATGGTTCCCAAAACGCTATCAGCGTTTCCTCGCTGGATGCAGATACTTAAGCGTTGATCGAGGAATCATTCAGCTGTCGGGTCACCAGTGACTTCGACTAAGCGCTTTGAAATATTAAAGAAAACTTGAAGAGCGCTAGGCGTCCCACGGACCTAAGGTTTCGACTCTGAAAGCAAGGAAAATGTATTCGGCGGCTAAATAAATTGAATTGAATTTTATCTGGTATGGCTGCAGCTCATTGCTGCATTATGCTAAGCTTCGAAGAATTAAGTGGTCACCCTTTGAAGAACCTTTACATAATATGAGTCGCTTACTTATTTTCAGTGTTCAGAAGCTACTAGATGCAGCGAGGTACTGCTACATTCTGCCAACGCATCGTGCTACTATTTACCTGATCGGCGTGGCTATGGCATATGTAATGAAGACAAAGAAGATTAACATCAAATTATCCGATGTAAGTAATTTATTACTAGGTGAAATCGAATTCGTTATTTCTCTGAAAGCACTTGGGTCTATTGGATTAGAATTCGTGTAATTTCCTTTCACTGGTGACGCCACTCTTGATTAAGAACAACTTTTCGATTATACAAAGTACCTATACCATTCTGAAACCACCTTTATTATGGAAGTCCAACTATTTTCGGCTGAAGTCGGCTCTAGTTCCTAGTGGAAAATTGTTCGTAATCAGGAGTGAAGTCACCAGCATACGGGATTTGCACGAATTAAAACTCACTCTGTATATTGATATTGGTATAGGCTGCAGAAGGAAGTGAGTGTCCTTATGAAAGTGAAGGAAGCAGAAGAGGTGTGTCAGGATCGTAGCAAGTGGAAGTCTGTGGTCTCTGCCTACTCCTACGGGAAACAGGCGTGACATTATGTATGTATGTATAGGCTGTATGACATTTTCGTTGAATTTATATTATTTTACTTGTAGTAAAAGAGCGTCGGTGGCTCATTGATTAAGACGCGGTCTCCCAAATTGGGAGGTCCGGGTTCGATTCCCAGGCAGGCCATGTACCAATGAGTTTATAAATGTAATTTCATTACTTATATGCATTTATCCGACTGCTCTTAAACGGTGAAGGAAAACATCGTGAAGAAACCTGCACGCCTGAGAAATAAAAATTGTAAGGCATGTGAAGTCCCCAATCTGCATTGGGCCAACGTGGTGGACTATGGCCCATACTCCCTCATAATACGAGGGAAGGCCTATATCCCTGCAGTGGGATGTTTACGGGCTGAGATGGTGATGTAGTAAAATAAGTACCTTGAAGCCAACCAAAGAGCCATCGTCATTGGTCATCATACCTTTTGCCATTGACCCAAAAATAAGAAGAGCAGTAATTGTAAAAAAATATTGGTCTAAATAATGTAGGTACAATATTACAATTATTATTATCTTATTTCAGACCCAAGCGAGACTCATATGGATGTCCTGTTTCGGTCTCATGTTCTTCACTATCTGCTACCCGTACACAATGGGTCTGGAAGGGTACAAGTTTGAACCCGGCCCAGCTGCCATGTTCGCTGCCTTCTCGCCCATCATGTGGGGAATCTACATGAGTGTCGCACATTGGGCTATTTGCAATAATTATACTAGTGGTGAGTGTTTTAAAGGAAAGTTCATTATTTCTTAATTCATTAAAGAGCAGAACGTCATATCTTGATGCTCTTACCCTCTATAAAATCATAAGTAGGTAGTATAATTGATTCATCAGTGTTGCTTGAGAAAGCATCTCTAAGGGTCGTGTTAATAAATCGATCTTGAAATTGAGATCGCGTCTCAGAGTCTATACATTTTTTTTGATACTCTATTAACTTCAACTCAACTTAAAGTCATCTCAAACTTGAGGATGTTCTCGTTTAAAATTCTGTTTTCAAAATTATATCTGCAAAACGAACTATGTCACTAATAGTTACATTAATCACTCCCTAAAATTCTATAATTTAAATTTTATTAATATAAGTACATAGACACTTTTGGGCTAAAATGAAGCAAGCAAAAAATTGTTTTAGAATAGAACAGTATAAGTTTCTTTTACACATATAAAACGAGTATTATTACTACTTAGTAGAATTACTTTAAGTGACTCAAGTTTACGATTAAGTTGATTTCTACTGTGCTCACACATAAATATAATTAGTAATGTTGATATTAAGCTATTTGTTTCCCAAATTAATCAAAATAATTTTTTTATAAATCTGTGACAAAGAAATGTGACCACATGTCGCACATCATGTCGCAGAATTGCACTGTCGTTCAATAGTAATGTCGCACATTTGTACATCTCACACTCTGGGTTCCACTGCATTAATAATCCTGCTTACTTTGTGGAACTTACGCCTTACAGAAACTAGATTTGATTACAGTTTATTGGTCGCTACTATCTTATTTATTAATATAGCACTTAGTGGTACTTATTATTACTTGAAAGAATGTGTGTGCAACATGTGTCTCTCGTAAGTTAGTACTATTATGTATTCTGTGCTCTTACTTACATCATCCGGCTATAATAATAATAAACCAATATAACGTGTGTTACAGAAAGAGGATCGTCATTCGTCGAGTCGCGAGTGTTTAAGTTCTTCAATAAGATAGCATATGGCGTCTACTTGACGCAATTCCCCATATTCTTCTACAATGTTGGGGTACAGAGGCATGCGGAGTTCTATTCGCCCCTGCTACTCGTGAGTATTGCTACTATTTTTGCTTTACTGTCATACGTCAACGCCGGGTTTTTTGTTATTTACTCGTCCACGAGCATTCGGAAACGAGCAGCGAATATTCGTAAAGGAGGAAAGCATTAAAAGTGTGTATTTTTTGTATCCACAACGCGTTAGCGCTTGACTTTGATTTTAAGTGAAGATGAGGCCGAAGGTGGTAGGCACTGACCCGGAAACCCCATCTTATTTGGGGGACTGGCTATCTTATCTCTGACAACAGGAAGACAACAATGCTATTAACATTTCTGTTTGGCGGCAGATTTAGATAAGATGGTGGTAGCTAGCCAGGCCGACATTAATATGCCCTACCAATAACCAAACCGAGTACTAAATATATACCACGCTGGGGATCGAAACCGCGACCTCCGAAACATAAACCCAATGTTGTTTACATTGAGCCACGGAGGCGGTTGAATTATCTTATGTGTTATCTTAACTTCGTCGTGCTTCGTAGGGCACGTCAAATAGTTGGTCCCGGTTATTTTTAATTGAATGCAGTCGTTAAGCTAAGTCGGTAGCCTATAGTGCCCGCTTCAATATGCTGACTATCAGGTGGCCACTAATCTGACACAAATCCAGGAACAGTGTGAGGATGTTTATGATTCGTCTATACGCGTCGTCATGGACTTTTTAACGAACAACGTACTTGCATAGGACACTTGACGGGATTTGTCTATCTGGGCATCATAGCATAAGAATGGCTCTACCGATCTCAATGCATATTCTCTTTGATATAGTTCTTAAAGAAAGCGATTAAGCCTATGTCAAGATTCTATGTCAGGGGTATTGATCATTTGATCAATGATATTAATGCCGAAGATATATAGTCTAGGCTATTAAAACTCAAGAATAACATCTTTAGCTACTTTAAATTATAATACTGCATTAAGAAATTGAATGATCTCACCATAGGCTCCACTGAAAACCAGCGTTGTAGTCGTTCTTCTGCTCTCGACTACAACAAATGCTGAGTTGGGAACCTGATTTGATACCACTTTGCGACACCGAAAACTGGCAAATGCATACCTACTTATATTAAGTTCCACATTTCTATGTTGTGTGATATAGTACATAGGTAACATTTAAATGTATTATATAAGTGTCGCTAAATGGATGAAATAAAGTTTTCTTATTCTTATTAATGGTCTTATTTTTCTTCTTTGCTAAATACCACACAACAAACTGCTTACCTAAAAAGAAATCCGTAAGCCCAATCATCCGAACCTACGTTTTTTTTCGTGTATGCAATAAACCATATACAATATACAGGTAATGTTATGAGATGCTTTTGCTCTGCAGTGCAGACGAATGTCGTCTAATTATATGATGTAATGTTCCTTAATCTACTGTAATGTATCTGATGTTTAATATTAAAATTGGTGACATAATGTGTTCCTTCCAGTTCCACATCCCAGAAATGGCAGCAGTGGTGGTAATATCCGCACTAGCAACCGTCGCAGTCGAGATGCCATTCAACCAAGTGTACAGGATATATTTCGGTATGTTATGTCATAATAATGATAAGCAGTATGTACATTGTCATATTTTTATTGCCTCTACAAAAGGACAAGCAACATGTATATATACAACTGATACATATACAGTACCGCTTACTGACATTACCTGTACTTAAATACTGATTTGTATTAAATATATACCGACAATAATATCGGTAAGATATCCGTTTGTATTTCCCGCTGAGTAGAAATACAATTTATACAATAGTTAATTTTTCTGGTATTATTGCGCGTATTTGAATCAGTTTGAATTATAGCCGGTCCTGAGTCAAGTTCAGTGATATGTACCGGTTTCTCAAGATACCGGGAGTTCAAACCGTACCGGTATTCTCAGCCAGTATCTTCTACTATTTCTCAATGATCTACGATCCGTTTTTTTCCTGGACTATAGTAAAATTTCCAAAACCATTCAAAATTACTTAGCGAGCCCTGATTTCAAGTATTGTGATATTTTATACTTATTATAAGTAACTATACTTTAAGGCCGCCAAATTGTACTATCCCCTTTTTCTTATTTTTAATGCTTATTGTTGTACAATAAAGAATATTTTGTTGTTGTAACTCAACAAAATAACTTGCGTTCAATCGCTATTGGTACCACGTAAGAAATTTTGGCCCTAGAAATAAATCATGCTAAGTCCATACGTATATTCGTTAGACGTTTATCCGCTTATCCTTACTTCTATGGCGCTTACGTAATACCAAAAGCGATCGAACGCAAACATTTTACGTGATGCGACGGTTGATTGTCACCGTACCATCTTCACCGTGTGTACCGGTACCGTGGTACCACGGTACGGTATTACTAGTTGGAATTATGAAATATAAAATTTCAAATGGCTCTAATTTTGTTATTCTAATAGTAACGAATTATAAATAGATTTACTTTAAGAATATTTTACGAGGATATGAGAGATCCACCTTGACTGAGAGACGAGCTGCCCCGCCCACTCAGATGCTCCCCTCACCCTTTACCCTTCGGTACTTATAAGAAGAAATCCTTGCTGGTTTTTATTAATCTGTGCTAATATTATCATTCTCTTGCATTTCAGGTAACTCACAGACGAAGTTGAAAGACAAATAGAGCTCAAACTAAAGACTAACTGTATTATATAGACTTAAGTAAATATAGACAAACATCACGTACTTAGTTTTTAATTATTGACTAATTTTTGTACTGTAATTTAATAAGGTTTAAATGTGTAAGTTATTATATTAAATGAAATGAAATACAAATACATAATGAAACGGGAAATTCATTTTATTTATAAAAAATAGACATTTTTTCTAAGTAATAATTGTCGATCTACAACTTCAACTCTGTTTTATACACTATGTAAATAACTAGCGCTCGTGTTTAGTGTTTAATAATATCTAAATGGATAGGTATAGTCGGACACAGGGTAATTTAACCTACTCACTTTAGCCATCTGTATAACAATTATTTTTTTTAAACCAAACCAAAATCCCGACTGCATATTTTGTATTTTTCGGGCGCCATTTTGAATAAAACGTACCCTATGACACTCTGGGGATCAAGACGAATCTAACGACATCTTGTACTACCAAATCGGTCCAGCCGTTTGGGCTACAGGAGTAATAAAGAAATCTACATACATACATACAGTCAGGTATCGAGTCTTGCAACTGAAAAAGGACTATATTTTAATAGAGAATTTTGACAGACGCAATTTATTGCCCTGTGGCCGACTGTACATCCACAGCAGATATACATACTGTTCAATTTTAACCCCTTAATTATTGTGCTACAAATTTACACAGTGCATAGTATTCAGTCTTCAGAGCAAAGGAAGTTCCTTATATCTATACACTAAAATTAACAATAGAACTTGTCTGAATTTTTACTACAAACACAATATTCTGTTCCATCGATCTAATGGCATGGATTGAAATATTATTATCTATATATACTACGAATAATAATTGTGTAGAAGCATAACTAAGGCCCAGAAATGGTTCCACGAAATAGAACCCGCTGTGGGCGGGGCGTAAAATAGGGCCAGCGCTCGCACCAGTAAGCTGTGACACTGGAGTCGCCGGCCGGTGTGTGACCTTGACGCGACCTTGCTTCGTTGTAATTTGCTGTTACTTTGTTTGCGTAAAAAAAAACAAAGCGGTAATTGTCTTAATTAGTGAGAGTTACTTTTCTCAATTATTATTCGTAGCTTATATACCAAATCTCAGACGGTAAACGAATTACTTGACAAATCACTGTGCATCTTTAATGACACATATCCAGTCCAATGTCTGACAGGGTGTTAGGGACGTCAATGCAAAGTCGTACGTTACAAAGTTTAAGGGTATTCAAGATATTCAGGTATATTTTTCTAAGGATGCCGCAAAAATCATTACGTTATATGAGATTTTACCATCCACTACCGTGTTCATTGAAAGTAAGTATGAATAGGTAATTAGTAAAAATTGGAAATGTAGAATAAGAAAGACTATGATATCATCTAAATACACCAAACACCTGAGTTAAAAGCTAAATATCTTCGAAACGGCTTAATCGATTTTCATCAAATACGGCTAGCAACCTGTCATATCGTACCACGCATTACTGAGATACTTCTAGATAGAGACTGGACACATACATACACAAAATACCGTCAACTACGTAACACCCGTAATTTTTTTTTATTAGTAAGGCAAAGTAATTTTCACTTCAATTGTCCTAAATTACTACAAATATCATTCCCATAAGTCTTTGCATCCACCTTCCTAACACCATGTATATCAATATTGACTTAAACTGTTGAACTTATACCATAATATCTATTGCTTTCTAAAGCGTTGTTCACCTGATCCGAACCACTGCTAAATAAAGTCTTCAGCATGCTTATAACTAGTCCACAGGTTTGGTAGAAAATATTTCATATCAAAATATTCTGTATGTACTGTTCCATCTGACAATTATCGACCGCCGTCGTCGATACCAACGCGAGTTTTATCAATTACATCAGGATGACATCACACAGGGTTAGGATTAATACGACACTGTCCACTAAGTCAATTACGTCACATGGTCACACTCAACTGGGGCAGAGTGACGTCACACTCAGTTGGGGCAAGATAATTACGCCACAATCCTCTACGGTGGCATAGTTACGTCACAAGGTCACACACATCTGCGGGGGTGACGTCAGTCAGCTGTAGCAGTGCTATCCCGCGCCCCACGGGCCCCCACGGTGACGTCACTCAGCTAGAGCAGTGCTGTCCGGGTCGGCAGCGGCAGGCGGCGGCGGCCCCGTCCCGCACCAGCCAGGCGCCCGCCCCGCACGGGCCCCGCGTGTGCAGCGTGTGGCACGCGCCCCCCACCGCCGCCGCACCCGCCCGCATGGCACACGCTGGCACCTGGACATATTACTATTTTTACATATCTTTTGCTCTGTAAGTAGTCACTTACTTCCCTGAATGCCGGGGTGTATGGATATCATTACAGCATAGGTTTCAAAACCTACCATGTAACGTTAACATTACAGCATAGGTTTTGGAATTTGAAAAAAGAACTGTCATACTCATACTACAAGAAGAATATTTTTAAAAAGTTATTTTTTTTCGGTATCGATTATTTACTCGAATCGGAATCGAGACAATTTATATTAGAGTTTATGAAGATTTTATTTTAAATATCGAACTATTTGTTTCGCAGTCACATCGTATGTTAATTGAAATCGATTTAAAAATCAAACTGGACAGCACGATTTGACGCGCTTGCGTGCCATAAAATCGTGAAGAGTAAAAAAGGCAGCCGACTAGCTAGGCGCGAAAGTAAATTTTTCGTGTTTTGGAGTTCTTTCTCAAAAGTTTTGAAAAATGTCAAGTGACGAAGACAAGGATCTAACCCCCGATTTTATAAAAGAACAAGCAAAAACAGTTTTAGAAAATCTATTACCGCCGAACTCGAGAGAAAGATATGTAAAGGCATACGACGAATTTATGAAGTGGCGGTTAGAAAAAAAAGTTAAATCTCTTTCTGAAAGTGTTTTATATCATATTTTAATGAATTATCTAAGAAGCTACAACCTTACTTTTTGTTTTTACTTACCTCACAATCGATATGTAAAGCAGAGTGTTTATCTCGGGTGTAAGCATCAATTGCGTACTCGGGTTAATTAGCCAAAAACCTCGTATGCAATTGATGTCATACAGCCCTTGGTTAACAATCTACTATTACATCAAGGATAAAAGTCAGGGATTAAACCATGCTTTGATACCCATATTAACAAGGGGACTAAATATGTATCTGTTAGTGTATGGATGACAGCGTATTGGGTGACTTTTTAGTGAATTTCGATAATATCACAGTCTTTCGGGAGTTTTCTAAATTTTCAATTTATTTGTCGACTCCATGCATAGTTTGGGCACATTATGAGGAGAAATGAAAGGCACGTAACGAGACGAGTGTGAACTATAAATGAGGAGGGATACAGAGGTAGAGGAAGACCGCAGAAGGTGTATGGTAGACTGCGTGTGGAATGATATTATATGTAAATGAAAGGAGTGAGTACGGAGATGACAGCTGATAGAGGAGAGTGCAAGAGGAAGACATGTTGTACCGACCCCACCTAGAGTAGGGCAGAGTAGTATAAGGGCAGAAAAATTATGGTAGGTCCAGTCCACGGCCACTTCTTCTTCAATTTAAGAGCTGTGCTCTGGTCGGTGTAGTAATGACCACGTCTCTCTACTTTCCGCCCTCGTTTTAACCTCTTGGTACGACACGACATTCACCTTTTCTTTCACTTGGTCAAAGTAATTACACCTAGGTCCTCCCCTTCCTCTCTTTCCTACCATCTTTCCCTCAATTATGTTCTTCGGTCACTCTGGAATGCTATGGGGGAGGCCTATGTGCAGCAGTGAACGTTCTGTACCTGATATGATGATGATGTAACTATCTTCAATAGACTCCAATAGACTTCAATTGGCTGTTTGATCGAGACCGAGACAGACTTGATTTCAAATGCATATGCAGAGCAAACCATCTAACAGTACATAGTTCGCAAGACAATGCAAGGTCCCGATAACGCCCTTGACTCAAGAGTGTTGTGTCTTCACAGCATGGATTCGTCCTCTACGGCTAATGCAACGATCTGTCTGCGACATTTCCAGAACCTGACTTCGCCATAAACAACTGTGCAAATACCCACCTCTCGTCTAGTGCATGCGCCACTCCCACAGGCACAGACCCCGTTATGGCTCAGACCATCGAGCGCCGGACGGGCTTCAAAATCGAACGCCACGACTTCCCCCGCAGGACAGGGCTCTGCTGTACCGGGCCGATAGCACCGGCGACGTTCGGGGACGTAGAGACGACCCCGCGCACAAGGCACCTGAAATATAAAGATGACATTTTATTGTATGCGAAAGGATGACATTTCACATGAGACTAGCTCACAGATAAAGCCATAAACTGGGAGACTGATATTGCTCGAACCATTTAGATCTAGATTACAATAGTAAGTAAACCCTGATTCACCACCCTTCATGGCACACCTTTCGTAAACCTTTCGAACGATCCCCATCGGATATTTCGGGAGTTCTTGTATGGTTCTGTCACGTAAATGACTGCTTATTGATACTACTCGTGTTCCTATCAATGATATTTCTCAACTTTCTTGTACTGTCGCAGCGCCTCTATGGAGATATTATGGTATGTGATGACGATAAGTCGAAGGAAAAGAGAAAGCCTACAACCTACCTTAGTACACCGGCCACCTCTGGCAATCATCTCGTCATGAGCACAGGGCCCTCGTGTATAGAGCCTGTAGCAGGAGCCATCCATCGCTCGTGCGTGGAAAGGTTTACACTTGCATTCGGCACGGGTACCGAGCGATGCCACTTCGGTGATTGAGTACAGGTGGCCTTTCGCACACGGGCCTAATGAATCTGGAAACGAAATGACGTAAATCTTAAACTCAAGTAGACACCGAGTTCAGCTATTTCGAATTATGGTAGTCGGCGGCGACACTCGGTTGTCGTATGTGATTCGCCTCAGAATCACCAGCTGAATCTTTCACTGAGCTAGCTAGGAAATCAGTTGAGTGAGTACAATTGCATTTATGTTTCTACGGTCAAGATATCTATAGAGAAGCATCAATGCTATTGTTTCGTTCTTATGTGAAGGAAGAGCCTTAAACATTACTGACGGGTACTATACGAGTTGAAGCACTCGTGCCGCAGGCTCACAAGCTAAACAATGTTTAAGTGTAAGTCACTCTTTGGACGAATGAGTACTAGTGCTATCATAAGACTTCTTTTAATATTACAGTGCTTCGGAGAACACGTTAAACTTTCGATCCTGATCATTTTCAAAATATATAAATCGAGGACAATATGTACGACCTAAAACACTTATATGGCACAAATTCGTGAATATAGCAGCGTGGTGGATGAATCATAGTTTCTCCTAACGAGAGGAGACCGTGCTTCAGCTTGAGACTGTTAATGTTTTGAATTGTTTAAGAACTCTTGAAAGTATTTAGTGATCCTTGACTAATCAAACTTTAAAATAACAAAACTCTTTTTGTAATAGTTGAGAGTTGTTTCCTTCACAACATTAACAGACTTCCCTGTTGCTGCTTGTTCATGGCCTCCTCTCACCAGTAGATTCAACGAATTTGGTATAAGCTGGGGGATATTAAAGGTATCATGGACGCTAGTCGTCCATCCCGATCGATCCATTTTTGTATTTCTACACTAGCATAATTTCGCTCATATATACTACTCGTATAGCACAACCCTAAACCATTTTCGAAATTTAAATTTAAAAAATCTTAGTTAAGTGATTCAACACACATCTAATTCAAATTAGTGTCAATAGATGGCGTCGTTGTGAATTATATGAAAAATAAATATTACGAGACTACAAGATAATTAACGAAATACTGTTCATTCGCGAACTGAACATATCGAGACATTCAATAAATATTATGCAAAAAGCTTTCGATGCCTATCGTTTTTGTGCCTGATACAGAATATTATAAATATATCAGTCTCAATCAATCTCAGCACACATCCACGCGCTGCTGGGTATACCTAGGCCTCTTCTTCATTACGCCAAATCTCCGCGCGCTGGTCCGTTGGTGCAATGACATCATACAGTCATACAGTTGGCGGGATCTCGTTGCATGCGACTGGCAGAGGACAAGTCGCATGCAACGAGATCCCGCCAACTGTATGACTGTATGATGTCATTGCACCAACGGACCAGCGCGCGGAGATTTGGCGTAATGAAGAAGAGGCGTAATGAAGGTCCGTTGGTGCAATGACATCATACAGTCATACAGTTGGCGGGATCTCGTTGCATGCGACTGGCAGAGGACAAGTCGCATGCAACGAGATCCTGCCAACTGTATGACTGTATGATGTCATTGCACCAACGGACCAGCGCTCGGCGGTCTGCTCACTGGCCTCATTGCCTTAAATTTATACATATATAGAACTTATTTGGTAGGCAGGCTAATGCCAAATACCTTATCACAAACAACCGGAAGACAACAATACTGTCAATATTGCTGTTTGACGGCAGACAGATCAGATGTTGGTAGATGGCCTGACTTTTAAAACCACCACCAACCAAACAGAGTACTAAACATGTACCTGGAGATCGAAATCATTGAACAGAACAAAAGCGGTTAAAATAATTGAACAAAACGCCATCTAGTGCTACCAATTTGAACTATATATATATATATATGTCCAAAGAAGTTTCAACTCACCTAACTCATAACAGGATTGAGTTTCGTTATGGTAATGGGGTAGGTGATCCTCACAGCCACACTTGGACCCCGGCAGGAACAGCTGACCCTTCTCACAGGGCCCTCTGGTGTAATGCGCGTAGCATCCCCCATCAACCGGCCAGTGGTGGGGTCCGTCTGTGGCGCACTGGAATTTAAAAAGATTGGGAGTTAGAAAAATAAAAGACTTTGGCAAAGAAATGTTGGTATTTAAGCCAGTTATTTTTCAATGGAATATTTTATTCGTCATAATATTAATTTAGACTAGTAGTATCAGGAACACGTAAAATTATCATTTTTTTTATGCACAACGGGTTAGCACTTCACCTCAATCACACCTGATGTTAGTGAAGATGAGGCCGATGGTGGAAGCGTACTGACCCGGTAACCCAAATATTTGGGGAACTGGCTATCTTATCTATGACAACCGAAACACTACATAACATAATTAAAAATCGTTAATTATGTTATGTAGTGTTCGGTATCGACTGAATACACGAAGCGGTAACTGGACGGCATCCGTGTTCAGTATAATAATATCTACAGGCAAGTTATGGACCTTAAATGATAGTGCAGCGCCTTTGGAATATTTGCTGAGACGTTTAATGCCATCCAGAGACGTCGAATCGCGACCTTCATGGTTGAAAGGCGTTGAAAAGTTCAACCGCCTCCGTGGCTCAATGTAAACAACATAGGGTTTACGAATCGGAGGTCGCGGGTTCGATCCCCAGCGGGGTACATGTTTAGTACTCGGTAGGACATTTTAAATGTCCGCCTGGCTAGCTACCACCATCGTAGCTAAATCTGCCACCAAACAGTAATGTTAATAGCATTGTTGTGTTCCGGTTGTCAGAGATAAGATAGCCAGTTCCCCAAATATTTGGGTTTCCGGATCAGTACGCTTCCACCTTCGGCCTCATCTTCACTTAACAACAGGTGTGATTGAGGTCAAGTGCTTGAAATAGTTGCCTCAGATATGGTTCCATCCTCCCATGGTTAATGAACCTAAATATATTTATTGTTATTCTATTTTTATGGCACTATGCGTGTCTGAAATAAGGATTAATAATAATCTAACTAATATTTTGAATGCGAAAATTCACATGTTTGTTTGTTTCTCAATCATGGCGAAACGGATGAACGGATTTGGATGAAATTTGGTATATTGTTAGAACATACCCTGGATTTTTAAACCGCTAAAGTGAAAATTTCCCACTGGATAAACAAATGTAACATATACGCGTTAAACTTATTCCATATATTAAATACTAGTAATAAATAAAGAACCCAGAAGGCGGCCGTATTGATCCGCTGCTTAGTAAAACTTATTCTTGGCCAAAGTAAGCCAGCCCTTTGGTTCGCTTAGATAACTCTAAAGAGACTATTGCCAAATTCCTAGTTTATCATACTAAAATGGACGCCAATTTTTAATATTATATAACACTTAGCATCGGTTAGAGAATAGACGTTACATGGGCGTTACATTACTTTTATAAACGCTTCAGTGGTCTCTCCGCTGGACTGCTGATTCGTAGGTCGCGAGTTCAATTCCCAGCGGGGTATCAGGTGGTAACTCGATTTGCCATTATTAAAAATATCCGCCTGACTTGCTAACATAACATTCTATTATATGTATATGTCTTAGGCAGACAGTTTTCTAAGCGGATGGTGTCATATATGGCAGACATTTCCTATATGGGGCTCCTTGATCGTATTCAAAGGAACCTTTTTTTACGTTGAGAAAACCCTTTATGAGTACAACTGCTTCTCGGGGTGAGGTGGGGTGATTATGTGGGAGCATGGATGTAGCCAGGTTTTAGTTTCGAGAGAAGTTCAAGAAAATAAAACGACAAAGAAGTGCATCAATGAAATTACAATAATATTAATGTGAAAAAAAAATCTAAATGTGAAAAAAGAACAAGAAATTGATTTCATTACGTTAATACTAACGCATTAGTTAATATTTCGATGCATATAATGTCTTTTCGGGGGTTGGTTAACTTCATGACTGTTAAGAAATCATCACGACACAAGACTATACAGAAATTGAATAAATAAATCTAAAGATAAATAACAGCGTATAGAAATACTTTATCGTCGTTCATCACGCACGGATTTCGAATCCGTAGTCGTAGGATCTGAAGAATTAGTCACTAGCTACTTCACTAATCGGTTGCTAATATTTTGGCTACCAATTACTTGTTATCAAGCGAGATGCATACTGACATAGTCACACACAACACAGATTCACATTTTACAAAACACACACATTTACATACCTAACGCACATAATCGATTCAACATTTCATTTGAATTAAATGTTTGATGTATAATATTATACGTAACTAATTGGTGAGTGTCTCCCGAATCCTCAGAGCAGTGCATCTGTGAAACTTGTATATTTAATTGTATATTGTAAGGTTGAACACAAAAACTGTCGACCTTAGAGAGAGGATAGGTTACATGTGAGATCAAGGCCGTTCTCATTTGACATACCGCGTCATATAAAAATAACTACATATTCAAATTTCTACCACAATCCTAAAATAATCGTCGGATAAAATTTACCTCAACCGTCTCTCCCACCATTCACATCTGGACATAATTTTTTTAAACTTTAGAAAGTTATTGTCATGGAATGTTTGGCCACGTCATTGGGATGTCGTCAAGACTAAAATTATCATAATCCTTGGCACATTTACCCAATTTAATCAATTATAAATCGGAAATAATTTTAAACAAAATTGTTGTGTCAGTTCCTTTTTGGGTCGTCTCCTATTATCATAACAACAACTTGGGCTCGTTGATCAACTCTCCACCCACGACCACGAAGCCACTGGCACAGCGTTGCTGAGCTAATCCACCCGTGGAAACTAGAGTTGCAGAATAGCTTGTTGTAGAAATGAAGAGTGTGAATCATGATGCCTTCGTGTTAGTCGTAAAAACGTGTGTGTGCGTGTGACGTAAAACTGTAAACATCTCTAACCCTAGTTCTGCGACAAATTTATTGAAAACAGTGTAAAAGTACGTGAGCTGCTAGAATTTTTGTGACCAAGTGTTAATCTCAAAGTGTTCGGATCTCCATGCCGTTATGGGTGATTATTGTTATTATGGCATTTTATTCGACCAAAAATTCACCTTTGATTTCTGAACTCACGCACACATATAAAACATTTTAAAAACTCATGAGTAACTGCCGAAAATAAAGTTTAACGACCCTCAAATTATAGGGTTTGAAATAACGTCGGGTCCTTAGGTAGCTAAGCATGGATCATGTTGGCACACGAATGTTGTAAGGATCATGCAAATTTATCGTGCAATTAGTAATTCCGCTACCGACATCTAGAATAACATCTAGGAGCAAGGTCTTTGGGATACTCCTGTAGTAGCAACGGCCGACGCTAGGATAAAGCACACTTACCGTACAATTAGCAAGTCCATCGCTACCGGTATCTAGAATAGAGCCAGGATAGCAGGGTCCCTGCGTCAGCCTGTAGTAGCACCGGCCGTCCGCGGGCCAATAGAGCAAGGTCTCGTCAGCGCACGGCTGAGGCCTCACACACATACCCTGGCGCTCGCTGGAATACAAAGCAGCTGGTTAGCATAATAATGTGAGTGTTAGACACCATGTAGGCTATCTGGATTATGTAATGGACGGAGATCAAGGATCTACAAGAATGAGTTTAATCTACAGCTCACACACACATTCCACACTAGAGCTTCATCTTCTTCGCTAAAGGTTGAATATTGAACGACTGCGAGCTTCAGACGGATGATCCGTCCTCTAGAGGGAATTACTCGTATATACTACGACAGGTTTTCAGATGTAATTTTTTGATTTGATTTCGTCTAATTAACGTGACAGGGGCTCAGCCCATCGTCGTTGAAACGTTGGTGTAAAGTTCCTTGGTCACCTTTTACGACACTCGGGAAGAGACGAGTTTTTTATGTTCCTTTTACATGCCGATACCACAGCACTTAGATAATAGATAGCTAATGTAAATACTATCCTTATTATCAATGTATTAATAGGTTCGAAGCCAACCGTGACAGAGATAATAACCAAGGTTCAAGTAATCCAAGGTGCAGGTTGCAATGTTCCGTAAAACCTCAAGTCAAACTAATTATGCATGCAACAATACAAGGTTGTGATGATCAAAGCGATATTATTCCAAGCGCACCTCTGATGTGTTAACAATATGCCTACCATTCATTATCATCATAATTATCATTATAACTGCATTGTTACTATATGAAGGTTTGATAGGATTCAAGTTTTTTGCAGATTGTAGTAGGAAGTTAGTTGTTATCAGATGCAGCGATGTTTTCTAAGCTTATGAACGCTAAGATCTTTAGGTATCTTTAAGTTCAGCAATGGACTGAGATGATGATGATCTCAAAACTTGCTATTTTTTTCAACCGACTCCAAAAACCCACATTTGCGCCAATTGTTAACCGATTTTGATGATTATTGATGGAAAATGGTACCTTACTGGAGTCAGTTGCTTTGCCAATTTTGTATGACAAGTATGACAAAAAAAAATTACTTTCTGCAGTTTAGATGCTGTATCCACCTTCCGACACTATCAACAGTTCCTGGATACCATCTATGATCAGACTACTTGTCAAGACAAATCAAACTAGTCCAAACTCCATTAGGTTACATTGTTTATTGCTCCATCATCAGAACAGCTCAATGGCACCATAATGTTGTAGTATTTGTACACACACGTACAAAATAGCAAGTCAGTGCTATTAACCGTTGAGGAATTCCCTCGTAAACCTGACTGCATCACCAGGTCTCTATTAACATATTATTTCATTTTCATTGAATTGTTACAGGCACAAAAAAATTTCAGGAAGACTGAATACCTAGAGGTGGATCGAAATTCACTTACAAGATTTCACCTGAACATGCAAATAAACAAGGAAAGTAGCGAAGGATAGAGAAGAGTGGTGATTACTCCTTAACCAGGCTCTGGTCGGTGGACTAATAGTTAGAGAGACATATGAGCAAGCAACTCACCTGGTGGAAAGAAAATGAATATCTCCTAGTACATAACAGTCCTTTAAAATGAAGTAATACCTCGAGATGCTTACCTACCCTCGCATGTTGAAGGACTCCTCGACAGGCGCGAAGTATTCACCAGGCCTACAGGGTCCTCGCTGGAAGAGCTTGTGGCAGGTAGTAGTGTGTGGCAGCTGGGCGGTGCCCGGGGGGCATTTGCATTCAGCTATAGTCCTCCCACCCCATCGGCCCGGGCTGAGCTCCTGCGTTTCTGGGCAAGGGTAGCCTTTCTGAAAAGACAGTTTTTAATTTATGAAATGTTGTCAGTTGAAATACCAACAGCTATACTATCTGTATTTCCTTAACATGGGTAACTGGATACGCTTGCACACATCCAAATAGTGCTGATTGTGCCGTAGCAGTCGTATGGTCTCTTCTGTTCACAGTTTTTATAGAATTAGGTTACTAACTTACTACAACTTAATTTAAGTTACTAACCAAAATATGGGTCTAATCCTGAATTAAATGATTTTTATAAGCTAATAACAGGTTAGTAACTGAATGATATTCATTAATTTTGATAGTATTGTGTTCCGCAGTTTCCGAATCTTCATTTAACATCAGATGCGGTTGAGCATTGAAAAAAATTACATCATATTCCGCGCGTAGCTTCGTAAGCTCACTTTTACATAATTCGGTCCTTATTAATCTTTCAAGTTGTAAATAAATACTGTCAAAGTGCTCTCATTCGCCATCGAACCGCCTGAGTTCGGTGTGTATACAGGGTGAATTTGAATTCGTCTAATTCCCTTAACTGGTGACGAACAGCTTTCCCCAAGGAACCATAGCCAAATTCAACGAAAATTGTTAGACTTCCATACTAATGGTGGTTTCAGAATGGTTTACTTGGTATGGGTAATCGATAATATTTGATCGAATTCGGCTATGGTTCTTATTGGAAAGTTGTTCGTAATCAGGAGTGGAGACATCAGTAAACACGAATTACACGAATTAAATTTCACCCTGTATACCATGAGCTTGCGTGGACGTTTAACATTATCATAATCTATAAGTAACATCTTTGACTTTCGTTCGTCTACGAGTTTCTTCACTCCTGATTCGGTCTTCACTCCTGATTCGGTCACGATCTAGTATCCAACTAATTTTATAAAATGCGAAAGTATGGATGTTTGTTGGTTGCTCAATCACAGCGAAACGACATGCCAATTTAGCTGACACACAGGTAGAAAATATCCTGGAAGAAGACATAGGACACTTGTTCCCGTAAAAGGTTGGATAGGGATAACTTACGCAGATTATTCCGCGATAACGAAATTCCACGTAAACGAAACTGTGAGCGGAAAGCTAGTCTTAGCATAATATCGTTGATCCTATTCACATCTGACCATAAACCTAAGTACTAAATATAATATAATATAAATATAAATATTTCGGACACTTACACCAATCATCTAGTCCCAAACTAAGCAAAGCTTGTGCTACGGATACTAGATAACGGATAAACATACATAAATATTTATATAAACATCCATGACTCAGGAATAAATGTTCATATTCATCACACAAACATTTACCCGTCGCGAGATTCGAACCCGCAACCGTTGGTTTCGCTGACAGGGTCACTATCCACTACACCAATCGGTCGTCAAGAATCAGCAAAGAAGATGGAAACTCCACTTGATGGTCATTGCCATTGGCTGTAGAATGGACATCTCAGAATACAGAATGTACATCAAATTGAAGTACAAAGCTCTAAACAAAATCCATAGACACTTTGACTATCAAATTTAAAGTATTATTTTACTATTAATTACAGTTATTAAATTACTCAACAAGCGTAGCTTAACAAAGGCCTAAACCAACATGTCTACACAATAAATAAACAACTTTATAAGCGGAAATCACGTTCGAAAGAACAGTTGCCGCCTGGCCGCCATAACATATTCCGCGAGACTGAGCCCGTATTTAGAGAACTATTCTAAAATCGATTCGAAAAGTCTAAATAATTTGTTATTTTTGCAACGGGAATTTCTTATCTCTAAGTAATGTAAAAGGCATGTTAAAAATATTTGTTCCCACTACGCTATGTAACTTCTTCATAATTTTTCAATATCGCGCAGCCTTCGATTATATAAAGCAGCATCACTTTAATACGAAAAAAAATTTGAGGCATATTATTACTTTTTTTTTAATTCAAACATTTAACCAACGAATTGCGTCAAATAAAGTTTCATTATAACTAGTAGACACTCGGGCCAAGAAATTTAAATTAAGAGCAATTTGGTTTTTCGTCGCTACTAGCTTGTTCTGAATTTGAATTTAATTTTAATGTGAAACAACCGGACAAGTGCAAGTATAGGAGCATCGAAGATACATCCCTTAAAAAAACGACACTTAAAAAAATATCATTACGGCCCAATTGAAAACTTTCTCCTTTTTGAAGTCGTTTAAAAACAAAAAAAACGGCATTATATCTTGTACTTTGTGTGTGTTACCAATGATTAGCTAGTGCCTTTTGTACATCTTGTAACTAGTATGTATAATTGGCTTTTATGTGTACTCGTGTGCAATAAATTATAAATAAATAAAATAAAATAAATTATTTATGGCACTGAAAGGTCTCTCTCAGCGTTCTACGTGATCGAATCAGGAATGAAGAAATCCGTAGGCGAGACGTAAGTCACTGACATAGCCCAGCGGATTAGTAAGTTGAAGTGGCAGTGGGCAGGGCCCATAGCTCGAAGAACTGATGGCCGGTGGAGCGTGATGAAGGGATGAAGGTCGCGGGAAGCCGCTGGATACAGGCCACTTCCAACAGGTCACTCTGAAAATCTACGGGGGAGGCCTACGCTCAGCAGTGGACGTCCTGTGGGTGATATGGTGATAGTTATCTTCCAAGCACTTCCAAATGCGTTAAAACTTATCTACCTAGGTGTATAGGTATAGTATTGTTGTGTTCCGGTTGTAGCCAGTCCCCCAAATGTGTTGGGGTTTCCGGGGGGACCTCATCTTCACTTAACATCAGGTGCGATTGAGGTCTAGTATCAACCCGTTGTGCATAAAAAAAAACCTATTTGTTGAAAAAATACTGTCAGTCGCCTGCCCTAGTAAATGTACGAGTTGGTACCTAATCGCCGAAAGTCATTTCGGACAATATTATGCTCATTTTTTTTATATATTAATTAATGTTATTTTGTTCCTAGTTTTTATAATAGTAATGGCATAAAAAAAAAAAAAAAATGTTTTTTTTATTTCATATTGCTTATACTAAAAAAATAATCGCCGGGGTACACGTTGTCCTTTCGATCCCGTATATGTATATTCGTCCAATACAAAAATGTTATGGTACAACGTTACGTTACCCACTGTACCAAAAATATATAACTGCGTTTCATGATGCACAATGTGACCCTTGACACTGGACGAGACACGTAACACGGTGATATGACGCCACGAAGAGAACTTTATTACAGAGACATAGCGACGATTGGTACAATGCAAAAAAATTGACCCGCTGTTATATGACATTATGTCAGTTGCATGGAATTGAGTTTGTCAACAGTCAAGCTTGGTTATCCCCCTGAACATGTTGATACCATGTTTTTTAGGATAATTTTATTTAATTCAATATATTTTAACGTACCCATACCTATGTTAAAAATTATTATTGTTCCCTTGATTGCCTACATCTATTGGTTGTTGTTGTTGTTGTTTTAATTTATCCCAGCAAAGGATAGGCAATTGGATATGTATCTTTCATTATATAATTATTATTTTTTAGTTTTATTCACTCCTTTTTTTTCGTTTTATTCACTCCTTTCGGAGAAGGCAAAGGGATCTAAGCCCATATAGCCATGTCTTATTTCTTTTATTTCTTTTTATTAGTCCGTCTCAGTCAAACAAGTATACTTGGCGTATACAGAGTCTAGTCACGGTCAAGTCATTCTTCAGTAAACTGGCAGAATGCTTTACCTTTACCTAAGACGGCTTCTTGTGGGAACCCGAAAGCTTCGTTACGCACTTTAATTTACACTTCCCGTCACTTATACACCATCACTAACTTATGCTGCACAATATTCTGCCATTATTAAGCTTCAAAAGTTAGAATGCACAAATTAAAAGAATTATAAACAAAAATGCTACTTCACTCGCCGAGATCCCGTCAAAAAGCCTTTCATTGTGTAAGTGAAACATTTCCCTAGTGTAACACTATATTTAATTATGTGGCCACGTTCTTTTTTTTTTACATCAAACAACGGAACATTTCGTATACTGTGATAGTAAAAACCATTCAAATTGTAAAGGAATACTATTGAAGTTCAGAAAGATCCAACTAGAAATAAGCAACCTTACAGTACCTACATAAAAATTTGGAAACCGTGCCAACAAACGAACAATAAAAACAGTAAGTTACGCTTCTTTCATTCATAGTTTAGAAACAAAAAAACACCTCAATGAGTGTAAGAAACAAAATAGCAAAAAATCATATGATAAACGCCTTGTCAGCGACGTCGGAAACCGCTACATAATGAATATGTCTAAGCGTAGTCGAGTAAGCTTTATAACGGTTATGTAACAGTATATTAGAGAACATAATTGTAATTAAAATGATGTGTTGTAACACCATTATGTTTATGATCTCACACTTGACTCAGAACCTTTCTCCTGAACTAGATTTCATAGCACAAGCAAAAACTATATCAAACAAATACTAACATGTAGAGAATTTCGTAAAAATAACCGCCTTTCATGGTGCCGTATACTATACATTACATTGTATACCTATGCTTTAAATTCAATACCTAATTATGGCTATTTTTTTTTGCACATACACACAGCGCCATCTAGTTCCACACTAATCAACTAGGCTTGTATTATAGATAGCAGATAGTTGATAAACTACACAAATACTTTTTTTTTTAATAAATATATATATATATAAATGAAAAACATCCTTAACTCGGCAACACATGTCTGTATTCATCATACAAACATATGCCCCTAGCGGGATTCGAACCCGCGCCCTTTTGGTATAGCAGCAGAGTTTCTAACCACTACACCAAACAGGTCGTCCGGTATTTTATTGGCCGGTATTATATTTTATTAGTATTTTATTTTTAAACACGAGGGGTACTATGTGTTGGCGTGTGAATGTGTCCCGTCTTTTTTGAGTGTGGTTTTTAGATATGTTTGATAAAAAACGGTTAAGCCGTTTGGAAGATATTTAGATCATAACACAGTTGTTTGCTGTATTTCATATCATCGTCTTTTGGGGGTTTTCTATATATTTCAAAATTTATAGTTATTTATCTAAATATCCCTTAAAATTACTCTGCAAGTTTTATTTTCGTAAAGCGAATAATACTCGTACATAAGTTTTCCAAACACACTACAAATACCTTTATATGCTACTCACTACATAACATAAGAATAGTAGAAGTTAGAAGCAATAAAACTCAAAGATTTCACCTTTGTTTAGGAAAAATATCAACTTCACTCAAATGTCCAGATTACAATATTTTTTTCATAAAACAAAGTTTGGGTTGGATATACCTCTGTATGGCACATATGATTTTAGCACGTAATAAATATTTAAGTATTAAAAAAAAATCCGACAGCATATTTTGTATTTTGCGGGTGCCATGTTGGATTTTTTTACCTTTAAATGTATCCTGGTATCAAGACGGATCTAACGACACCATGCACTTCGAAATCGGTCAAGCCGTTTAGGCTACAGGATGCGCCAAACGAACGGACATATTTACACACATACACTCGAAAAACATTACCCCTCCTTTGTTGGGCAGTCGGATAAAAAGAATAGAACCAACACATCTCTTCCCAACACTTCCTTCTTACGACTACTAAAGGACTTTACACCGAATAACCTAATTATAAGAATAAAATAGTAATAGCCTCAATACTTAGTTAACATACCATTGTTAATACGTTGTGAACATTCCCTCAACAATATACATAATAATATATTACTTTCTAGTTATTATTTTCACTACCTTATCACCGCAACTGGGCACGAAACTGCTCAACCAATCAAAGCAAAGTAAAGGTAAATTTAGGTTAAATAAGTTTTTGTTTTACTGATATTTTATTTTTAAAGTTTTTTGCATAGTGTGTTCACCTATAAAAGGTTGTACATTTAAGTTTAATATCACCTACCTTAATTGTTAGGGACTATGTACTGATGTAACAATTGTTGGTGAACCTAAATAAATAATAAAAAAAAAATTGTTATTATTTGTTACTAATTGTAATTTTAAATTGCAATTTGTAACAAATAATAACATTAAATAAATAAAATAAACTACTGTAAGTAAAGTCTTCACTGCACTATCGCATTAGGGTAAACCTGTAAAGATAGTTGTAAGTTTGGAAATAAATAAATAAATAAAATATATAGACTTGCATGTTTTAACGACGGTGATGGGCCCACCCCCTGTCACGTACATATTTCCGTATATTTCGAAGGTTGAACCGAATACAGCACTATATTTTGGGATATCTCTGACCACTCCATTTGGGATAAAGGTCGTGATTTTGTGTATAAATGTAATACCATAAGCCATACATTATAACCTAATCGTACTAACCGATAACCGACCAGTGTGCGAAGTGTAAGTTTTGTCTCGTTTTTAACTTTACCATCGCGTTCGCGTTTACGAAAAAAGTCCCTATGAAAAAAATCGTTTTGCAAATTATCCGCTAGAGGCGCTGCACATTTCTCCATACAAATCTTCACGTAAACGTGAACGCGGTAGTAAAGTTAAGTCGAAACAAAAGTTACACTCCGCCCTCAGATAGCAAAGGCATATCGCCCATACCGGTTTGACCGGATCGGTTGCATTTCGGCTCAACTGGCTACTTATGAAAGACCATGACCGATCGAATGTAAAGACACACCTACTGACCCACTGACTGTATCTTACACGACAATAGGTACATACTCGCCGAGATTTCACAAAAACCCGCCAACTATCGTGCTAATGGAGTATTGAGCCATGACATGGTAATTGGCGATACTTGTAATCCTTATTTTTGTCTGTGCCTTTTTTGCCTTCGTATCTTAAATGGAAGATAACTTAAATTGAAACTTAAGAAAACCTCCGATTGACTATGATATTATGCGTTATACCACCCAACTGTGTTAAAAGCTGAATATCTTCGAAACGGTTCAACCGATTTTCATCAAATATGGCTAATAATCTGTCCCCTCGTTTAGTCTTTAATATAAAAAAAACCGCACTGTAATCTGACTACGCATTATTGAGATACATCCAGACAAAGACTGAACACACAAATGCAACGCTACTTCTTTCTTTTCAATTTGCAGCTATGCTCTTGTCGATGGAGTAATGCCCACGTCTCTCTGCTTTCTGCCCTCGATTTAGCCTATCAAACACATAGGTAACACCTGCTGTTTAATTTTTTTGTTTCAATTTTTCTTCAAAAGATGTCCCCAAAAATCTTTAACTATGCCTGTAAGCAAAGTTATATAGGTAAATCTAAAAAACGTCTAACTTCATTGACATGCATGAGCCATCCATGAGCGTCTGAGGTCATAGGCACGCATGTCTTACGCAATGAAATAGGAGACGACTGTTCCCACGGACATTCTGTTATTTATTTTGCTTACAATAATTTGGACTTCAGTTTTAATAATGAAAATCTTAGATTGGTATGTGTTTGATAGCGTCGTGTCGTATAACAAGAGTTTAACCTGCTGTTTTGATTATATTTTTTTCAATTTTCCTTCTAAATCATGTCCCCAAAAATCTTTCACTATGCCTGTAAGCAAAGTTATAGGTAAATCTAAAAAACGTCTAACTTCATTGACATGCATGAGCCATCCATGAGCTTCTGAGGTCATAGGCACGCATGTCTTACTCAATGAAATAGGAGACGACTCTGTTCCCGACATTCTTTTATTTATTTTGCTTACAATAATTTGGTCTTCAGTTTTAATAAAGAAAATCTCAGATCGGTATGGTTTTTACGCATTTTATTTGACTACAGTTTTATGTAGAATAAATCGGAGTTAAAATTTAAATAGATATACCAACCTTGTAAATAGTATAGCACTTCCCATCCGAAGGCCAGTACAGCATCAGCCAACCCCTCGGATGGGCAGCGCAAGGGTTCCTCCTTACGTCGGCCCAGGGTGGCGGTAACACTACCGCTTGCGTGCCACATAATAACGCCGCGAACCACACCCACGTCGTCGCCATGTTTTAATTTTGTCAGTTCGATTTTCAAAATCACATCTTCATTCTATGTGTTTTTTTTTTATTTCATTTATAATACTGCTTCTAACTGCACTTTTTTAAAATGTTTATTTTTATGACGCGTTCTAATTTTCGTTAATTTTCTTTTTTGATGATTTCCGTACTTAACCGGATTCAATTTGTGAACTTATTTTCGCTAAATGAAAACAGTTTATTACTTACAGGTATAAAGGAGAAGTAAAGGGATTGTGACGTAATCGGATTATTAAATAGGTAGGTACTTATACGAATTCATTACGCGTATGGATGAAAAAGTTTCTGGGAGAGCGAAAAACAGAGAATTTGAATATTAATCAGCTCATCGTAGGCACTATGCTGAGTATAACGTCTTGACAGCTTTGGAAAAGAAGGTAAAGCGAGCAACCTTTCTATTCAAACGTAATTTGATGGAAGATCAATCTAGACCACCCGCTTAGAATGACTACCCAAAAACAATCGTAAAGTACATATAGCGACTTATAGTCCCAATACAGCCTTTTCTCCTGCCCAAACACAATGGGTTGAGAAGATTAGAGATCGGTAAGCTAACGGTGCCGACTTCGGTTACCGTTCCTCGGCCCGAGTGTCGAAATAGACTACAATTATTTTAACCCAGTTACTTCTTACTGAGATTACGTGTAAATGCGCCCAATGGCCGGTGCTCCAAGTTTAGACAAAATAGCGGATTCCGTAAAGTGAATGACGACGACCTGTTTGGTGTAGTGGTTAGCAACTCTGACCACTATGCCAAAAGGTTGCGGGTTCGAATCCCGCTAGGGGTATATGTTTGTGTGATGAATACGGACATGTGTACCCGAGTTATGTTTTCATTTATAGTAAGTATTTATTTACACAAAAAATGTATTTATGTAGTATATCAACTATCTGGTATCCACAACACAAGCCTATAATTGCTTATTGTGGAAATAGATGGCGCTGTATGTATGTCTAAAAAAAAATGATCGAGCTATGACACCATCTAGTTGACTGAATAGGTTAGACGTAGCACTTTTTAGTATATACATATAATTATATTTACACAGAACGATTGATTCATAGATTTGATTTTGTGGTGTTGTAGGAAACTCCTTTTCCATACTTTAAGCATCTTACATCTTGAGAGATTTTGTAATGCAACCCTACTAATTTTCCTTCCATCTACGCCATCTTATTAATGTTCATTGTCGTTTTTTTTTAGACTTTTATAAGTACTTTTGGAAATAAGCTTGGGTTAGCAATTCAAAAATTCAAAGCATGCTTTCTTTAAAAAGTCTTAAAAAACATATGACACGTGTTTAAGTTTTACTGGGCCAACCTCTGTCATTTGAAGCTAAAAATGTATGCAGCTATGTCAAAAGGTTTCCAGAGAAAAGAGTTGTTAATCCATAGAGAACTCATAGCAAACCACGTAATCCCAATCTCTTTGGTAATCCCCAATGAGGCTGACATCCGCATTAAAGCGCTGTACGTCGCTAAGCGTCGTAAAAATCAAAGATAAAAAAATATATTCTCTTGTAACTTAAACTACATGTACAAATAAAACATTTTATGACAAAAATCTTATAGTCTGAGGTTTCTAAATTCAAAAAAATATGTCGGCTTATTTAAGGATTACAAAACTAAAATAATCTTTTACCTTACTCATTTTTATTATTATTTTAGGTGAATTCTAAATGGAGTTACGTGAGCTTTATTATTGTGATATAGTTCCGTCAGCACTCAGTGGCAAGTAAACAACACTATTCAGATAGTTACTATGTTATTAGCTAATAAGAGAAGAAAAAGAGCAAATCAGCCGATTCCCATACAGATTTGTTAACGTTATTGCTGTAATGGAATATCGAGTGGGTTATTGGTGTCATGTCAAACGCATGCTTTGGTTTCTTTTGTAGTGAAATAGATAATTTGAGTTTTTTTTTTTTATATGAGAGGGCGGCAAACGAGCATGCGGGTCACCTGATGGAAAGCAATCACCGCTGCCCATGGACACTCGCAACACCAAAGGGTCACAGATGCGTTGCCGGCCTTTGAGGAAGGTGTCCACCCCAGAATAAGTAGGGCAGCCTGAGCGATGAGGGATTCTCCAGCAGTGCTGGTACCCTCCTGTGGTACTAACTCTTTAAATACCCCTACCATTCTGGAGAGAGATTGGAAGGTGGGCCTCCGGCGCCCTCGCTCACCGGACGAAGCGCAATGGCAAAATGCCAGTGAGTTAGATACGGTGCATCCACGTTTATTCACGTGGGTATCTTAATAGTTCTGATTTAGGTGTACTTCTATAGAGATTTTTCTGTGGTAGATGCACCCATACATGTGTATATTTTAAATAGAACGTTAATAAAACGTTTCAAGGTTGACTTATGGAGAATAATCATATGAAAGCTTATTCCATACAAACTTTCTAGTTCAAATTTTTCGAAATGAATAAACCGATTCTAATGAAACTTTATAAGCAAAAAGCACGTACAGATATAAAAAGTTAGTAGAGAATATTTTCGAAAAAGAGTAGAACACCTAAATTAGAGCGATTTTAAGTTTTCAATGGTAACAGAAAAAATACAAAATTGTCTCTTTTTAAATCTATGTATCCTGCTTATAAATACGTATAAAGTTTCATTAGAATCTGTCTATTCATTTCGAAGAATTTGGACTTGAAACTTCGTATGGAATGCCTTAATAAACCCTCTTAAGTAAAGCAGTGTTTCAAAAACTATACAATAACATATATTTTACTTTATGTAATGTTTGTGAACACCTTTTCAAACCACATAAATGAAAAATTTAGAAAACCCTCGAGGTAAATAAATGTTAAAAGTTAAACATCTGCTAAACTGAACCGATTTCCATGAAACATAGTGCAGAACCGTCTCGCTAACACCAGCTTACGTAAATAAAGAGCCATTTTTTGTTTTGACGCTACAATGGCACATCACACAGATAGGCATTAAGCTATAAACCTATAACACCTTTTTACATCAGGGGTTAAAAAACGCTTTAATATTATTGTCTCTAGCCTTTAAAATTAGATTTTAATCATTTAGAAATTTTTGTACTTATCATAAACATTCGAAATAAAGTGTAGATGGAAGGAAAATTATCAACCTTAGGCACATTACCTCGGATAGTTATTTTGTTACTTCGAAAGAAAGGTAAAGGCTATAATTATTTTGCGGTTTGAATATAGAGTTTTAAACCGTAATGATGCAGAAATAAATGCTATTTTATAAAATCTGACTATTTTAAGTTTACCCACCCTGTGTACCTACAAAATAAAGCATTTTTGGAATTTGAATATTACCGATTTTTACAGCTGTTTTTAATTTTAGGATAAAGGTCGTAATGTTTGTATGCATTTAGCAGGAATTTAATACAAATTGTCGAAAGTTTGTAGATAATTGATTAAGATTTTTAGAACTGGCGTGAAACAATAATATAATTTAAATGTTTCCGACACTTATTCAATCGTCTAGTTCCAAACTAAGCAAAGCTACTATGGATACAAGACAACGGATAAACCTATATAAATATCTTATATCTCGTATTTATCACATAAACATTTACCACTCGCGGGATTCGAACCCGCAACTTTTGTTTTCGCTTTTAGAGAGAACGAAACACTCCCGACTCTCACTCGACTAGTATTTTATTGCTAATTAATTTTAGGGTCTTTAATTTAAACACAGTAGGAATAAATCAACCGAATTAAATATCGATTTCACAAGATAAACTGGATCTTCAAAGATCCTTCAAAGATTGTGGTCAACCACAAAATAAGTAATAAATAAAAGTAGTGCAACGTTTGATCCTCAAAACTAAAAAAGCGTGTAATAAGAATTTAATTTAAAAAAACGTCGATTGAACCTGTGTCACCTTTGCGTGAGGAAAATGTCAGACTTTCAATAAGGGCGTTCGATTTTTGAAAGGTAATCGTGACGATTTTTTAAAATAAAATAAGTGTCACATTTGACAGTAATGTTAATTGATTTTCACGAATTCATTATGGAAAAATGACACGTTTTAATAAGACGATGACTCGAGGTTATACTTATTAGTTCTCAGTTTTTATCTATGTAACACACTATACATAGCCCACCACGTGTTTTCGCGTTCGCGTTGATACCACGTACACCCGTGTGGTGCCGTACGCGTCTCCGAATGCACTGCCGGAGATGTCTAGTGGCGGTTTGACTCTCGCCTCGGAGTCTCTACCCGTATCTTGTCACGTGTCACGATGGCAAACGATGTCTTTCGCACGTTTACCTGAATGTAAGGTTATGCTTTGTATACAACGCTGTATTTTCGGTACGGCAAATAAGTTAAGTTTACAACCCTAGTCTTAAGTAATATTTTATTAATTTAACTCCGAAATGAATATACCAATTTTAATGAAACTTTACATAAGCTTACATAAATCTAAAAAGAAAATTTTTGGGTATCTATCCGGCCTTTTTAAATTTTTTTTTATGATTAACTGGATATGCGTTTGACCACAATCTCACCTGATGGGAAGTGAAGATGTGGCCGAAGATGAAGCACGCGATCTCAGTAGGTGCCTGTTCACCCTGCTCTTGAATATCCCAAGGTTGTAGGATTCAGGAAAGACTGACGCCGGAAGGGAGTTCCATGCCTTGGCTGTTCGCATTATGAATGAAGAGTCGAACCGCTTAGTGCGAATGTTCGATGTGTTAACTAACTATATACGGCAGGAATGCCTCCCCACGCCTAGTAGTCCGAAGGCCACGCATTTTTATAATGGTTATTTTTATTATGTTATATTTTAAAATTTTAAAAAGATGCCGCAATACAAAATACATAAAGCTGTCCCTTTTTAACTGTCCTCAAGCGGATATCTCTGCTTGTGTACCTAACATTCTGTAAACGGGCCATATATTAGAAAAGTAACACGCATTAAAGTAAACGCCATAATATTATTCAATAGTGGATATAGTATCCAACTTAACATGAAAAATGAAAACTAATAACTAACTAATTAAAATTCTAGTTTATTAAATTCCATCTCTTTATTTGTTACTGTTTTTAAATAAATATATTTAATTTTCGTTGTCAAACTAATTTAATAACGATATGAGTTTAAAAAGCAAAAATTTCGCGGGCGCCATGTTGGATTTTTTAGCATAAAATATATAGCTAATACCTAATTTGCTGTTTAGCTCGCTTGCGTTCGATGGCTAATTTGTCACCACAGGCGCCCTAAAAGTAAATTATGGTGACTTAATACAATGCTCTTTCTAATAAAAAAGGTACAACAGTTATTTATGTATATAGGTGTAGGTACACGAAATCAGCTTGTTTAATTACAGATTATGAAATATTATGTAGAATTAAGTTAGTATACTTAGGTATTATTAATTAGCCAAAAACGAACGACTCAGCATTGAGAACATGATCTCGAACAACGCTGGTTTTCAGTCACTCTCTTCTCTCAAAGATGCTAAGCGCGAGCTAGTTGTATATTTATATAGATTAGAAGTATCCTTACCTACTTCTAGAGCCCTTAATTTTTTTTTATTTATTAAAAACTGGTTTCACGTTTGACTACAATCTCACCTGATGAAAAGTGACGATGTAACCGAAGATGTATCACGCGCACCCAGTAAATGCCTATTCACTCTAGACTTGAAGATCCCAAGGTTGTAAGTGTCGGGAAAAACCGACGCGGGCAGTGAGTTCCATACCTTAGCAGTTCGCATTATAAATGATGAAGCAAAGCGCTTAGTGCGGATGGTCGGTATGTTGACAACATAATGGATAGAAATCCTCCTGGTTGTCCGAAGATGAAAAGGGGACGGTGGAATAAGATCGTGCAATTCCATCGCACACTCACCGAAATATATCCTGTAAAACACTGAAAGTCATGCGATCCTACGGCGGTGTTCAAGGCTTAATTATATAACCCTTATTTTTATAACTAATGGTAGTTTTTGATGAGAACTGTCTTATGCTTCGACTACTATACCGATAATGTTATCGTAATAGGGACAATACGATACGTAACTACAACTAGGCCCTTTGCGTAAAACAAATACTTCATGCTCTATCCGACAGGTTGTTGGTTTTGTACATTAACGACTTCTCGCATGTTTTTTATGAAATCTACTTCTTATTTGGATGAATGTTAGAACCTGTTGGTATACCCAGTAGGTATTCTCTCCTTATCAACACCTTTCACGTCCTCACAGTTGGGGCACAGCCTTCTTTTACCGGGAGAGGATATGGGTCATAATCCACTACGTGTACGGATTGATAGATTTGTGTCAGATTATTGACAGTTAATGTTATAAGCCGCCCCTGGAGAGCACCGACTTGACTTATTGAAAACAATCAGGACCGACTTTTTAATGTTCCCTCTCTATATACTTATAATAATTTTGCAACAGCTATTTTATGCACAACGGGTCAATCACACCTGTTGTTAGGTGAAGATGAGGTCGAAGGTGGAAGCGGACTGACCCGGAAACCCCATCACCTTTGGGGGACTGGCTATCTTATATCTATCTATCTATCTCTGACAACCGGAATACAACAATGCTATTAACATTGTTGCTTGGCGGCAGATTTAGATAAAATGGTGGATAAGCAAGGTTACAAAAATATTCGTGCTCGTTTGAACACCTTGACATTTACACTTATTAGAAGCTCTAGGCTGGATTTAACTAAGTCAATTAACTATTTGTACTCGTAATGATGACCGCCTTGTCCGTCTATATGTCTGTCTGGCCGCGGCCTAGCTCAAAGGCTCTTAGTACTACAAAGCCGTAATTCGGCTAAAAATTTTTTTTTTATACAATGTTTGATTCTAGGATCTGTTTAAGGAATATTAAATTCTAAAAATTGAAAATTATCAAACAACTAAAAGCCCCCTTCTAAGTCCGCATTGTGACAGGCAAGCACAGAACCCTGCACTGCGCGTGGCCCGACACGCACTTGACCTGTATAGACCTGCAAATCCTAAGAGTGCCCCGGAGCCCGAAATTCTACAATACACCTCTGGTGACATGTACTAACCATATTACCACCGACTAGGTAAGTTGACTGGTTCGTTCTGTCTCGAATGCCTCATGTAATAACACAATCAGTGCGGTAAATTAAAAAAAAAACATAATTTTAAGCAGGAATATCGCTGCACTTCTGTCTGCCTTCGAACCCTTCCGGCTTCCGGTCTTGCAAAATCTAGGACAAACTTGTACGTACTTTAGAATTATGATCTTTAATATAGATCTTTAGCTAATGTTAAGTAACTTGGAAGACTTTGGGTGGTTTGAGGAAAAACAATCTTCTTAATAAAATACGACCGATTGGTGTAGTGGATAGTGACCCTGTCAGCGAAACCAACGGTTGCGTGTTCGAATCCCGCGACGGGTAAATGTTTGTGTGATGAATATGAACATTTATTCCTGAGTCATGGATGTTTATATAAATATTTATGTATTTATCCGTTATCTAGTATCCATAGTACAAGCCTTGCTTAGTTTGGGACTAGATGATTGGTGTAAGTATCCGTAATATATATAAAAAAAAGTGCTAACCCGTTGTGGATAAAAAAAATAATTATTTATTTATTTAAGATCCATATTTTCTATCTATCTATCTATCTATCTATCTATATTAATACATAGATCTTCAGATTGAGCATCGCGTCTCAGTCTCAATACAATACAATTTATTAGCTGAATCATGTTTTAATTTAATGTTTAAAAACTATCTATCAGCATATCCTGCACTCTGTCCTCAAATGTCATGAGTTTTCTTCTATCTAAAGGCTGTTATGGGTAATGGGTCACGGGTATAGGATGTTCACCTGGGTGGACTTGTCAGGTGGACCACGGGTCACAACATTTTTCAAAGTACCAATAGACCACCGCTGAATGAACTGTGGGTAATAGGATTTATTGCGGTACACCTCAGAGGTGTCTAATGGTCAGAACAAGTGCCCCTAGTCCACCCAGGTCGTAAATGATCAATCTAATACACAATAACACACAATAAAACTAAACACAATAAACAATAACTATAATAATAATAATAAATATTTATTATCTCACCACAAAGAAATAGGTACATTGATTAAATAGTAATGTTAAGTAAATACAAAAACAAATTCCTTTGTGAGAGACTGGAATCTGAAATAGGTTCGAAACCTGTGCTACAGATTTCCAGGCTCTCACTCCCTTACTAAATTGAAAATATAGAAAACCCCCAAGAAAACAGGTGATTACATCACCCATATAAACCAAACCAACTGTGTTAAAAGCTAAATAACCTATCTCCTAAATCATCACCATCATCTTGTAGTGGTAGCATGACAACTTGCGATATAGTAGTGTTATATCACTTATAACACCCGTATACAGCAGCATTTTAGCCCAGGGATATTACGCCCAATACGTTTAGATCTCGGAAAATATAAACGCAATTTTCTTGAAACATTTATTAAAGAGTTGTAAATGTAGTAACAATTGCTAAAAGAAACGTAAGTACCTATACATTTTTCCAAATAAGTTAAAGTTGAAAAGTCTGTTTCTTTAAAAAAATTTGGTCAATTATTTATGGATATTTCTTTTAATTCGAAACATTTGGGGAAATTATCGTCATAAAATATTAGTTCTCATTTTATTTTCAGCAATACAGCTCGACGACATTTTCAGCTAAAAACACATGCTTGGCTAAGCTGCTTAGTTTTTTATCCATCAATAAGTTAAAATAAAACCGAGTACTTAAACATGTACCCTGCTGGGGATCGAATCCGCTACCTCCGAATCGTAAACCCAATGTTGTTTACATTGAGCCACGGAGGCGGTCAAAAATCGTGCGACAACGTACAGTCAAATTAAAATTGTATTAGGTATACCAAGCTAAATATATTATTATTCCATATAAGTATACACATTTATAATCTTGAACAAATATAGGATAGTAGTAAACCGGAAATAAAGAGTCATCATTCATCTCCTTGCCCTGGTTTAGTAACTTATTAGTAATCTGTGCCCTGGTCCCAATTTATTTAGTGTTTGCGCAGTAGGTACCTCTTTTTCTTCCAATCAGCCGTTACTCCGTCATTCACGCTTTTTTCATTCATATCACCCTCCATCTATCTTTTCCGTGGACTTCCTGAACCAGAAATAAAGAATATGCAACGATTATGGAGTCTTTGACTTAGACCCGTATTATGAATGTTGCTCAAGCATAGATCAGCGCTTGAGCATAGTTAGACAGATGCCGCTATGCAAGTTACATAAATCTGTCCCTTTTTAACTGTCCTCAAGCGGAGATCTCTGCTTGAGTAACGTTCTGTAATACGGGCCTTATAGATCTTCAGTAGCGTCGCTGCTTGCAGACAACCACATAGTCAATAATAGCAAAATAAAAACAGATTATAATAGGTTTTTAGTTTTTAAGGGCACGAAGTTTTAAAGTCATAGCTCATTAGACCCACTCGGCTCCCACTCCGCACCGCCTCGTCGCACGGCGTCCACTCGTTGTATACAGATGATCCACGAGTGGACGCCGCGTTATCACCAATAAACGTCGCGCGGTCAACCAGCGGACCTAGTGTCGTCAACCAGTGGACCCCGCGTGGTGAACGAATGGACGTCGCTTGGTCTACGAATTTTCGAGTAGTCTGTAAACAATTGGCACTTGGTCTACACGTGAAATCATTCGCGGGCAGCGCGCGGTCCACTCGGGACCCGCGCGTTGGCAATGCGCAGTCAACGCAAGGTAAGCTTGCGAGCAACGAGTTGTCACCGAGTCCGCGCGTGGAGGGCTTACGACTAAGGCGATCCGGTGACGCTACGGAGTTGATGTAGTGAGCGCATACCCATATAAGTCCATATAAAGAATACTAACCGCACGAGGCGAGGCGGTGCGGGGTGGGTGCCGGGTGGGTCTAATGAGCTATGACCTTTATTCCCATAAAAGGTTGGATAGGGATAACTTACGCAGATTATTTCGCGATAACGAAATTCCACGTAAATGAAACTGAGCGGAAAGCTAGTCTTAGCACAAAATCATTGATCCTATTCACATCTGACCATAAACCTATGTACTAAAGAATCAGCAAAGAAGATGGAAACTTCACTTGATGGTAATTTTCTCAACGCCTTTGCTCATTAAAGGCGTTGAGAAGGGGAAAACAGAAATATACCTTTTTCTCCAACATATTACAATGAACCTTCCATAACAGGTTACCTCATTATTATTTAATGAAAAGTGCCAATAATTATTTGCCATTCAAGGGGGTAATAGCGCCAGTCTTTTGGGCTCCCTTTCCGCACGGTTCGCATCAGGAACACGTTTTTTACCTTTCATAGTTGTCTCTAAAGGTGTTCGGGTTTGTGTCCATTTTGTTAATTTTTACTTTGGATTTTAAGTTACTCTTATACAAAAGTTTATCAATAAAATTATGTCATGAAATAGTGAAGCTTTTATACAATACAAATACATTTTATTGCACAACAGAAAAGAAAATACAGTTTCGGAAAAGTGGTAAGAATAGAATGTACAATTTGGCGACCTTATCACTAAAAGCGATCTCTTCCAGCAAACTTTGGGTATAAGGACAGTACATTTGAAATAGGTAGGTTGGGCGGTATTAAATAGGGTTGCAGATACAAACTACGTGAATAAATTTCATATATTTACATACACATGCATACATAGATCAATAGACAAATATACCTACTTAAACATAACATCTATAAAATAGCAACAAAATACAAACGTAAATATTTATTGATATATAAAATAATAATAATAAGCGACAACAGGATTGTACTAAGGTATAGAGAGAAGATAAGAAAGGAGCACAGATTAAAGCAGGAAATGCTCTTTTATTGACAAGTAAGTTAATATACAGGGTGTAACGGTTAAGTGTAGTCATATTTTAAGGGCTTGTTCTACCCATCAATACGAACAACTTTTACTATGGGGGCAACTTCGAAATCGCGAAAAAAAAATCAGCTGTTTCATACATTGCATCGGGAGGTTATTGAAATTTTCTATGGAACAGCTCATTTTTTTTTCGCGATTTCGAAGTTGCCCCCATAGTAAAAGTTGTTCGTATTGATGGGTAGAACAAGCCCTTCAAATATGACTACACTTAACCGTTACACGGTGTATATTAATATTTTAAATAAAGGAACAAAAGAATTTATAAATATGAAAGTAAGTGTTATAATTTGATTGATATCAATCTAAACTCCATTATAACGTTAATATTTCTTAATTGCTAATAATTCTTAATTTGATCATGCATCCTGACCGCCAATAAAATTGTAATGCTGATATAAATCAAATAATTATAAACGTACTGAGTGTGAAGCGCCTTACAGACCACAGTGAAAGAATAACGGGTTTATTTCAATTGATATGTTAGTAGCTATACTTGCCTAATACACAGCTAAAGAGCTTCCGATAGCAAGACAGTCATCTAAAGTAATTGCGCCTGCCAAGGCGTGGATTGGACTTACAATGAGACTTATAACACTCATGGAAAAGTCCACACGTACCCTGTAGTTTATGTTAACCATAGTTAACCTTATTGAAAAAACGATACTTACCCTTTGAATTAGGTACGGACGTAAATACTGCTAGATTAGTATATTTTAGTTATTTCCATAGCCTGATGTCTTACGGTATCTTGCTGTGGGGAAATGCCGCGGATATAAATACAATCTTTGTTTTACAAAAACTAACCGTTCGCGCAATTTATCAATTGAGACCTGCAGTGTCACTTAGAGACAGATTTAAAGAGAATAATATTCTAAACTTTTCGTCACAGTACATTTTTGAAAATCTAATATATGTCAAAAAGAATATAGCATCATTTAGGAAAAATAGTGATAAAGATGATGTCAATACAAGAAATAAAGATAAACTTGCAGGTGACATAAGTCGCCTCCACAAAGTCAGTAATTCATTCAAAGGGTTATGTATACGCTTTTTCAATAAAGTTCCTGTTGATATACAAAATCTTCCTTTCAATAAATTTAAAGATACTATAAAACAGAAACTTATTAAGAAAGCATATTATAAAATATCAGATTATTTAGATGATAAACAATCATGGACATAACCAGCCCGTTCGCATAACCAGGCTATTTCACAATTAATAATGAAATATTATAATATAAAATAATAATTTTGTAATATGAAAACCTTTTTTTAAAAGAGCGACCTCTCGAGTTTCTTGCTTGTTCTTCTCAGGGGAAAATTGCCTTTTGAACAAGCAGTAGCTTTAAAAATGTAAAATCTGACTATTTTAAGTGTACCCTGTGTACCTACAAAATAAAGCATTGATTTTGATTTTGTACCTACTGACCTTGCGGGGGCGACTTACGTGACCTGCAAGTTTATCTTTATGTCTTGTATTAATATCATGTTTATCACTATTTTTATTAAATGATGCAGTATTTTTTGAGGAATATTAAATTTTCAAGAATTAGTACATTCTTCACAGTAGTGAAGAGAAGGTTAGAATATTACATTCTTTACAATTGGTAAATCGCACGAAAGGCTCGCTTCTACAAAAAAAAATTCGTTTTAAGGATTGTTTTCATTGACGATTATTCAAAAAGGTATTGAACCTAAACCTTTCCATATTGTCTGCACAATCCTTAACGTAATCGTCGGCTTCTTTGTTGCTCGTTCCATAAAAAGCTCGTACGTTACCACGCGATGATAGTTACTCTATTATTAAAGTGCAAAAAAAACTAATTTGCCAATATTAGCATGAAGTACGAACAGCTGTAAACAGTCAAGCATCATTGACGGCTGACACTGATTACTCTAATAGCACTCCACTACACCGTTACCAACAAAAAAAACCGGACGTTCGACTTCAATCCCAGGAACACGGTTCCGTAGGTAGTAGGAACATTATTTTTAATAAAAAAATATTACAATACAATACAAATACACTTTATTGCACAACAGAAAAGAAAATACAGTTTCAGAAAAGTGGTAAGAATAGAATGTACAATTTCCGTATTTTAACCCTTAGATATTTACTAAACAATGTGATCTTCATTTCACTTTTTATAATTATTAGGTACCAGTTACATTTTAAGATGCATCGTAATCTTACACACACACAGTCTCCGCGTAGTATATATACACACACTCGCACGCATCAACGCACGTACATATTATAGAAACTCCTTCAACCGTCATCATACATTAGGAGCACGATAATTATTGAAAAACTAGGAAAATTTGTGATATAGACGTCTGTGTTTCTTCGCAGAATTACTACAAGCACTTTAGAAAATAACTTTAATACATTTTTACGATGTATGATGACGGTTGAAGGACTTTCTATATGTATGTATAAGTACGTGCGTTGATGCGTGCGAGTGTGTGTATGTACTACGTGGAGACGGTGTGAGATTACGATGCATCTGAAAATGAAACTGGTACCTAATTATTGCTGTGATTTACATGTACGGTTTACAGCAACTAAATAAAGTGCATTTGATTATAATAAAGTTAATCTGTTAAACAGACGAATATATTGAGTGGTATAGTCACAGCTAGCATTAGTGCTAATGATTTTTTATTAATGGAGAATTTCAAAACAATTCAAAAACACATATTTATAAAAAAAAATACACCTATTACTACGTGAGAGTCAGGAGAGAAGAGGATAATTTCAAATTGAATATCAATAACTGGGTGAAGAAAGCGTGTGTGTGGGGTGTGAGTACGTGATCCTCGCCCATCCCTACGAGGTACAAGCATGAGAGTTACCCAAGAAATAGAGTAGAGTTGGCATCCTCAACTAATATTATCAGCGTTGGTCAGCGATGGACAGCAGCGTCGTTTAGGGCAACTCTTTCCATGGGATACAATGAAAATCACGCCATGGGAGAGGCTTAAATAACTGGACTGCTTATAAGCTGTTGATGCGTGATGTGAGATCACTTTTAAGCCAAAAGAGACGACGTTATCTTTGGGAGATTGCAGGTGCAAGCTGCTCATCTTGCCAGGCTTTTTAAACACATTATATATACTAATATTATAAACGCAAAAGTGTGTTTGTTAGTTCGTCCTCATTTTACATCATTACCTACTTTTTGCACAAGAATAGATGAAGGATCGGAGAAGTGCATAAGCTACACGTTTTTCCGCGAGAATATAAAAACGTTTGTTTGTTTGTTTGTTTGTAAACGCTTTATTGTACAAAAAGGCACGGCAAACAAAACGTCATGGATCCCTAAAGACTAAAGAGCAGAGATACAATCAGCGTCTTCCGCTCCCATCGCAGGCTCTACGCGGTGATGTAACGAACCAGTAACCGAGGTTAGCCCAGCCCGTGACCAGTCCCGTTAAACCAGGTTTATCGACCGCTCAACACCATAAAAACTGCCGCATCGATTCCCCATATAAACACACGCGGTACTAAGACAACTCGAATCGGCTTCGATTGTTGAGCAGCAATCAGCAATTTCGAGATGAAGGATAGTTATTCTTGGTAGAGTACTTTAGGAGTAGGTAGTAGTAGCTGTTCTTTAATTATTTAATTAATTATTTAAAGGAAAGCTATACATATTACAAGAGTGATTCCTACAGTATGCTTCGTACATTAGCCAACAAAGCTTTAGTGTAATCGAAGATACATTATGTTATATCAATCCTGTAGCAAGATGTGAGTACATTCAATTACAAAATAAAATATGGCAAAACATAACCTTGCCAATAAAAACATTCACGCAACGACTATGATAGGACAATGTTTTGCCATTTTTATAGTAGCATGTTTTATGGCGAACTTCAAATTACCTACTTACTAACAGTGTTAAGTTTTTTGATAACTTAAACATCGAGTCTTCCTTGGAGTTGAAGCATATTTCAAAAACAAACTTAATAAGATACATAACATTACACATTTATCCTCAATGAGGTGGTCAGGGATCGCAAACATACCTAAGCGTTTGTGTGTTTCAAACATTAAAAGTTTAATGCCTGGAACAACATCCACGATTCACCTTTAGAATGTACTAGTGACAGTGAGAGCCTTTTGCAGTAGACACAAGTCAATAGATGATTATCCTGTAAAGTCCTCTAGTCGTAAATTTCATTCATACTGGCTTCTTGTTCTATCCATCGTGCATATCTGCACCAAAAACCTTTACATTGTTTCAGACAACGCTGTAGGGTAGCCGTTGCTGATGGTTGGATATGATTGAGCTCATTGACACGAAGAGAAGGACTCCTGAAATTAACAAAGATATGTCTTTATTATTTCAAATTACTCAACGTTTAGGTATTACACACTGAAATTACTTTCATGTATGTTTACAGATTACAATCACTTATACAATACAATACAATACAAATACTCTTTATTGCTTATGTATGTTTAGTGTTTACAGAATTATTGAATTTATTTTTGTGACAATGTCTAATTTTCTGAGTGGTATAACCGTCAAACCGTGTATAGGTATAGGTAGATACTTATGAGTACTTACATGGCCGACAAAAAGATAGTGGCGAAATTAATTGACATTTGACATGAATAGATGTTTGATTGGTTAGGTAAGAATTATCCGTAAGTCTGTTGCCAAGCAGCTGCAAATTGTTGAAGACAAGACAATGAAATTGGATATTCCAAATTCGGCCACATCTTCTCTCAACGCCAGATGTCAGGTCAAACTCTATTGTATTAAAAATGGTTTTCATATCGAGTATCGTTAGTACCACAGACATTTCTGCATTCCATCCCGCTGAACAGATTTTATGGAGCGCCTATCAGAAAAGGGCTAACCGCCACGATATCGTCACTGCACCGTTACATAATCATAGTAAATCACATTAATTTATTGTAAACTTGATATTACGTCAGCGACAGTTGAATAGCCCTGCAATTTGAATTGGAAAACAGTTAAAACAGTGGGTTTATATCACAAGGTTAAATAAAACACTGCCGTTTGGCAATGGAAATACTAATTTACACAATGTCGATTTTGGCCTGACTTTACGGCAAATCACTCACGGCGCAGTCGGATTTGGTACTCGATTACCGAGTTAAGCAATGTCTGGCGCGGTCAGTCCGTGGAAGGGTGACCACTAGTGGCATTTATTACGAGTGTTTCCGAGGGCTTTCAATTGAAGGTAGTCGTTAAGCCAAGTCGGGGGCATATAGGCGGCTACTAGTCTGTCTCAAATCCGCTAATCCGCACTGGGCCCTTGTAGTGAATTATGGCCCATACGCTCTCTCAGTGGGAGGAGGCTGTGCCCAACAGTAAGAACGTATAACGCTGTTAATGATGACATACGGCAAAGCAAAGCGTAATAACCATTATTGGTAGGATGTTTTGCTCACTACGGTTGATACCTATGCGTGTATATGAAATAGTCTCCCAAAGATTTGGCAGTCGCCCAGCCCAGCCCAGCATTGCGATTAATGCTAATACTCCCATAAATAACGTATTAAATGAAAATTTTGTTACAGTGTAGATTTGATGTATCAATGCATCAATGTGATGTTGACGACCTGTTTGGTGTAGTGGTTAGAAATTCTGCTACTATACCAAAAGGTCGCGGGTTCGAATCCCGCTAGGAGCATATGTTTGTATGATGAATACAGACATGTGTTCCCGAGTTATGGATGTTTTTCATTTATATGTATATTTATTTACAAAAAAAGAAAAAGTATTTGTGTAGTTTATAACCATCTGGTATCTATAATACAAGCCTAGGTGCTTAGTGTGGAACTAGATGGCGCTGTGCGTATGTGCAAAGATATTTATTATTATTATTATCACTCAATCTAAAAAAACGTTCCACCCAAAATAAACATTTATAAAAACATGGTCTCTATAAACGATATTTAGCTAAAATATTCGAACCTTACACTGAGCTAAGTTTCCGGTAAGTAGGTAAGGTAGGTATGTACGAAATTCAGAAAATTATAAGTATGACTTTTTCGAGTGTCGAGAGTGTTCGTCGAAACGCGAAGTACCTATCTTGCTTGTAAAGTTGCTTATACAATCACTAGGGTACAGGTAGAGATTTAAAACGCATTAAGATAAATAAATCTTAGTAATATAACTTAGGCCTTTGTCCAGCAATGGACGTCTTTCAGCTGATATGATGCTGATGATATAGAACTTGGCAAGATTTTGTAAAATAGATTTAAGTAAGTACATATAATATTTAAATCATTAATACTAAATATAAATAGTTGTCAAGTCTAAATCTCTATCTCTAAGTCTAAATTTAATTTAATGTTTTTTTAATTTAATTTAATTTATTAAAATTAAAAAAATAAGTATATGTCCAAGTATATTTAAAAAAAAAATGGAATTCTCTACATCTTCTCAAGATTCATTATCTCAGCCAAATACTTGCAGAATATTAAGTACAGGGGTGACGAAAATGGTTTGCATAGATAGCCTATGAGCGGCCGTTCATATGTAATTTGGTCAGAACTGCGATGATCATCCAAAAATTTACTTGTCAGACCCAGTATTTTTCATTCACGACAGAATAATTACTAAATAAATAATAATATTACGTCTAGGTAGTTAGATGAAACGATAACAAATGCGCAAAGTTAAAGTCAAGTTACACCTCAGTTACCGACAAAATAAACAAAACTAAACCGTTAGATAATCCATTTTTTTTAATTGCTCTGCAATGTAGAGCATAAAGTAACTTACTCTAGAAACTTACGCAACAAGATCTGTAGGTAACTTACCCTATTACCTGGCTCTGAGTACTTCATGTCATAGTTTTGTCACCTGTAAATTATGAATTCCGTGCTTCGGAGGGCACGTTATAGTCACTGGTATCGTTTCTGAAGTGGCCTCTAAAACTTAAATTTGAATTTAGAGTGCTCTAAATCTATTCTATTCTGCTTCGCATCTCTAAAATTTTGACGTTTTTAAAATCTGAAGTTCAATTCAATTTATGTTTTAGAGATCAAAACCTATTCCAGAAAGTCATTTAGTATGATTTGGCAGATGACTTTCACGCTATCATGCGTAAGAAAAATATCGCTATGCTGCAACAACAATGCAAATACAACAACAGCGGTAAAAGCATCCTGAAAATGATTGCTGCCAGAATTTAAGAGCTATGCTATGCTATGCTATGCTCTTGTCGGTGGAGTAGTAACCTCATCTCTCTCTCTCAGACCGGTGTACCCCGTTCAAAAACACTGGGTAGAGTTAGTGATATACGTAGTACTAATATGTAGGCATCTGTGGTGATAGGTTCAAGAATTAATTTGAAATACATACTGTTCTACCTCTATATATTTACAATACTAACCTACGGTACTAGGTATTATACTTAGGTACTATAATATCCACCTGGGCAGCCACTTATTATACCCGGATGAGATAAAAACCATCGGTGCCAGGAAAATCATCCAATTCCTCAAAGAGGCAAACCTGAGCAACGAACTGTAGGTTAGTGGCGATCACTATAGATCGGCAACGGTCGCAGTGATACAGGTCCCCGATGACCTGCAACAGCCACACACACATACAATACAATACAATAGGTACTTAAATACAATTTATACAAGACATCATCGGCCTTGGGTCATGGTGTTGTCCTATACTAAAATTGGAATTGCATTTATAAACCGGTCCTCCCACGGTGTAATTTTGTAGGACGACGTGTTGATCTTCCACCAGCCTTTGTTGGAATTGAAACTAAGTATTCCGTAATGAACGGTTCGCTCTTATTTGGTTTATAGAGGTTCATTCATATCTGCTCAAAAGTAAATAACTACGAAAGACGAAAATCATGGGTCACTGCCTACATCAGGATTTTACGTTATGTTAAATGACACAACATTTATTTGCCATGCGCCACGGCAGCTTAGGATTTCGCTTATGAATCAACGGCTCAATGACATAATTCGTTGGCAAAGTCACCGTCGCACGCGCACACACATCTGGTGGCTGGAATTATAAATGGTTATTTTGTCGCTTTATGTAACGCTGCTGAGCTATGACATCTAAGAAAGTCTTACATGAATCCAATTTACAAGTGACTACCTAGTAATGTAAACAATACGGAATTTACTAAATAAAAGGCTTTCCCAGCGAGGTAAATACATGTATATGCTCCACCCGATAAGTGAACGGTTAACTGATAAAGATCGTTGGAAATGACTGAACGCAGGCCGGTTCTAACCGGTTGCTCTGGAGCAGTTGGAGAGGTGTTGCAGTAGTGGATCTTTTTTTTTTTTTTTTTTTTTACCAGGAGAAACGCTCATGCTTATCCGCCCTCCTCGGGGGAGGGGGGCGGATTATGTCGGACTCCGGCACAGAAGGTGCCGGCCTACCGACTAAAAACTCCTGGGTGTTCCCTCGCGCGCGCCGTTGACGGCGTGGCCGCGGGTACCATCTGGTATTCGTCCGCAGCCACGCCAGCGCGGTGCCCGCCGCCTGGACAAAAGCGGCGGCGGGCCCACCTCTGGGCTGGAGCAGGGAGGAATCGCCTGGTCCAGCCACCTCTAGAATTATAGTGTAGTATATATATATAGTAAGAATAATTATAGAAAATAGAAACGGCCCCGCAGGGTAGGGGGGCAGAGGATCGCCTATCATTAAAGATAAGCTCTCCTCCGTGCCCCCCATGCGGCTGCATCTCCCCTCGCTCTGCGAGGCCTTTGCGAGTGACCTCGCAGAGGGAGAGGACCGCTTTCCACGGCCTCCCCTTGGCGTCCGCAGCTCAAACCTGGCTGCGGGCGTCAAAGGGTGGCCGTCCCGCACGGCTACGACCTCTCCACAACAGAGAGACCGTCCCCCACCACACCACATGGTAGGGAGCGCATTTCCCACCATATGATGTGGTAGGGGACGACCCCTCAACAGAGAGGTCGTCCCCCACCATAGCGGCCTATAACAGCGGGAGACCCGGAGGGGCGGCGTTAGATGCCACCGCCCCTCCGCCCGCCCGCCGTCTCCCCCCCTGCGAGCAGAGGGAGAGGGCCGCTTCCCACGACCTCTCGTCGACGGCCGCAGCCTTAGCTGCAGTCGTCAAGGAGAGGTCGCCCAAGTGCTGCAGACGATTCCACGGCGTCCCCTGCCCATATGGACATATGGGCATTCCTCAGGGAGCGCCGCTTCCTCGCCGCAGCCCGCTGTGGTGGAATTCGCCCTCCACCATCCCTCGTCGTTCCACTCCCGAAAACGAATTTTCGGGAGTGGGACGACGAGAGCATTTCGGCGCCGAGGCGGGCCTCGGAGCCGAAACTTGAGCTGGTTTTTTATAGAGGTTTTCCTTCCTCGCGGTCCGGGCGGTCAAGCCAAGACCCTCGGTCCCGGACTGCAGCTAAAAGCCGCGGTCCCGGATTACGAGCCCGGCGGTGGCAAGGGGGGTAGGAGGTTCCCCCTAACCTCCTCCCCAGGCCTGCTCGGCGGCAGTGCGAGTGCACACCGAGCCCACCCTTACTCCCCCGCTAGGAGGGGAGCGTCTCCTGCTCCATCCGCAGTGCCCTCTGCTAAACCAGAGGGACACGCGGAGGAGCCCCCCGGTGTCAGACTATTCGCCATCGGCCAATAAGAACCCTTAAAAGGGAAGTTGTTGACCGATGCCCAGGGTGCACCGGCCCAACGACTACCGTTCCCCCCAGACGTATCCAGGGGGACAAGTAGCCATCGGGCACACGAGGAGGTTGTCTGACATCGCACCCCAATTGCAGTAGTGGATCTAATCTAATCTAATATTATATGAAAGTTAAGATGTTTGTTTGTTTGTTGCTCAATCACTGCGTAACGGATGAACGGATTTGGATGAAATTTGGCACATATGTAGAACATATTCAGGATTACATAAGATATCCCGATAAAGTGAGTATTAAAACATATTGGGGATAAAGTTACACTACGCAGGCGAAACAGCGGGCGAAAAGCTAATATTATAGGTAAAGTTTTGTATATGTAAAGTTGTTTGATTGTTTGTATGAGATTATCTCTGAAACTACTAATCCAATTCTGAAAATTAAAAAATATTCTTGAGTGACATTATGGGTCCGAACCCATACGGACGAAGTCGCGTGCGATAAACCAGTGTACAATAGTCCAGAATATTGAGTACAAGCAAAATCAATCAGTTTGTGATTTTTTTTTTATGCACGACGGGTTCGTGCTTGACCTCAATCACACCTGATTTTAAGTGAAGATGAGGTCGAAGGAGAAAGCGTACTGACCCGGAAACCCCAACACATTTAGGGGACTGGCTATCTTATCTCTGACAACCGGAACACAACAATGCTATTAACATTGCTGCTTGGCGGCAGATTCTAAACAAATGAAGGGAATCTTCCTGTGTATTCCTTTAAATCTGACACTGTCATTGTCATGTCACCGTTACTGAAGATCATGCAGTCTTGTTATGGTCATAGACTGCGACTGAATTTATTATACAAAAAGTACAGGAAAAAGAATAAGTAGTAAAAAAAGGACACAAGGAATATAGAGTTATTTAGCGAGTCACGTCACACGTTGCATTTTTATTTATATTACCATACCATAGAATTACTCTTTGAGACGACACGCGACACGTGGCTATGTGTCTCCGTATATACATTGTAGTCTTTAGCTTATGTGGCCGTCTAATAATCTTCTAAACAAAAATACTTTTTTTTTGGTTTCATTCTCTCCTTTAGGAGAAGGCAAAGGGATCTAGCCCATAACAGCCATGTCTTATTTCTCTTATTTCTTCAGTTTGTAAGTCAGTCTCAGTGTCAGTCTCAGTCAAAACAAGTAATTCGTCGTATACTTGGCGTATACAGAGTCTAGTCACGGTCAAGTCATTCTTCAGTAAAGTGGCAGAATGCTTTACAAAAGATTTTGGCGGCTTCTATATTCCCGCCAAAAAATTTTTTTTTGGTAATTTTTCCTATTGCATAGGCAAAGTGTACTAAGCCTATACAGCCAGGTTGTATTTCTTTCGTAAATGCAAAATGACAAATCGGTAGTGTATAGGACAGACATCTAAAGGATGGAATGTCTAATTAGTCAGTACCATTAAATAAATTCATTAAGTAGTTATGAGTTTAGATTATTTTGCGAGTGTTCGTTCAGAGGTGAAACTAAGCTTAAACTCCAACTGTCAATATTCCATGCGATTTGACGTGAGGTCAAAGAGTATAGTAACTATTTACCGAGAAAGAGTGGCAACTCAGTGGTTAAAGTTGCATGTATAGACAATGCTGCTGCCAGCGATTGGTTGAGGAATTAAATCTATCTATACATACCTACGTACACTGATTATATAGGTAGAAACTGGGTTTAGAAATAGGTATTGTTGTTTATGAGGAAATTTTTATTTCTCATAACTAATTTCTTTAAATTAGCTATGAAAAACAAGTATAACAAAAACAAACAACAAATTAACAAAAATCTGAACTTTTACAAAAACTTTCAAAAGGAAATCGACGTTGACTGAGAGCTCGACATGACATCACCCACCGGTAAGATGGCGGCTGCTGCCACAGAACACTAATAACGGTTAGTTCGTCAACCGCAGTTCAGAGGTCGTAGTCAGCTATGAAAATTGATGACATTTGAAGTGTGCCCCCCCTGCGTGAGGTTGAATTCTGTGGCTCTGACTAATTTCGTAATTTGTATTTTTGTTTCTTTTTTAATAAAACTTTCGAAATATAAAATTATTCACTTTGTAGGAAATCCGCAGACTTTTGTTTTAGTTAAGATAATGGATCCAAATCGAATAAAGAATGCATCAGAGGGCATAGCGGTGAGTATTATCATATTCTCATGGAATTTACTAACATCTCTCCACCAACTCAACTCTCCACAAGGAATAATAGTGTGTGTTTAACTTGTTTGCCCATCCGGTCGATTAATTACCAATAAGTAACGGAAACATTAGAGCCCCTCTAATGCAACTCCGTTCATGTGACTAACTTTTGGAATATCACTTCTAATAAATTGAGAATAAATTATTCCCAAAAGAATAGCTTGACCCTGGATCTTTATCCTTCTCTGTGAGGTAACAATAAGCCTGGGGCGTTTAGCTATAGGTATTTTTTTATTTATTTATTTATAGTTTATTGTACACTAATCATAAAAACAGTACAGCAATAAAGAGGATGTACAAAGGTGCAAGCTTATCTCTAAAAAGAGATTTCTCCAGCAAGACCGTGAGTGACAAGGTATTCTAACAAATAGTAATTATAATTTCAATGTACTAATAAATATGCCTACATCAAATAGGACTCGTCAAAACAAATCAATTGAAATCAAAGTCAATGGATTTACTACAAGCCATTAAATAAATCCATTACCTAGAAGGGTATCTTATGATGAAGGGATAGAGCATGATGGTACCATATTATCCACTATAAATGCATTACTAGTTTCCAATCATCTAATAATTAAAAATTTGTTAATAAATCAATTCTACAATGGTTCCAGCCAATGGGTATAACAGCATTGAACGAGATATCATTGGGTAACCAGCCAGAGTCCCGCTATGAATGCCCTGTGTGCCTGAACTGGCTGCGGGACCCAGTCATCACCACATGCGGACATAAGTTCTGCAAAAGCTGCATCATGTCATGGCTGCAGTAAGTGTAATAGTGTTTGAGATGAGGTTGCTACAAATAGATTGTGATAAGAAAGAATCTGCCATTGTGGTTTCTTATAAGTAGTATTGATATTAACGAATTAGGAGTAACGTAATTAGGAGGAATGTAAATTCTGTTTATCTACCATAATAGGTGTTTCCATTAAATGTGTGGTATTGTTTTTGTGGAGCGTCGGTGGCTCAGCGGTTAAGACACAGTCTCCCAATTTAGGAGGTTCGTGATAGATACCCAGGAAGGACATGCACCAATGGCTTTTTAAATTTAATCGCTTATGTGCATTTAGACTGCTCTTAAACGGTGAAGGAAAATGAGAAAACCTGCATGCCTGAGAAATAAAAATTCAAAGGCATGTGAAGTCCCCAAACCGCGTTGAGCCAGCATAGTGGAATATGCCCATACTCCCTTATATACGAGGGAAGGCCTATATCCCTGCAGTGGGATGTTTACGGGCTGATGATGATGATTGTTTTTGTGCAAAATGGAATCCAAAAACTCGGATATGTGAAAAGTTTTTATTTTTGGTAGGACTACATTATTTCTTGATTAGATTTTTGCAGTTTCCAAGTAATAAAAATGATTTTGTAAATAGATTCTTGTGCACTGATTTTGAAGCCAGATTTTATGTAAATCTTCAATAATTAAATGTATCTTACAGGAACAGTGGGCACTGTCCAATCGACAACATCAACCTCAGCATGAAAGTGGATATCTTCCCTGACAACTATACCAAACGAGAGATACAAGAGCAAAGAATGTCATGTCCATTTGCTGCTAAAGGTAAGTTACTTGATATTTTCTTTAACTACTAATAGCAGGAAGCGAGTGCCATGGATGGACAAACATGTTTAGTCTACTGTTATTTTGATGTCTGTGATGTAATAATAAGCAAGTACTTTCAGGTACAAAGGATCTGTAAACATAGCTGGTGTTAGGCCTTTTTATCCAGGAGGCTCCTCCACTTATAAATAAGTAAATATTTCGGACACTTACACGAATAATCTAGTCCCAAACTAAGCAAAGCTTGTCCTATGGATACTAGATAACGGATAAACATACATAAATATTTATATAAACATCCATGACTCTGGAATAAATGTTCGTATTCATCACACAAACATTTACCTCTCACGGGATTTGAACTTGCAACCGTAGGCAACATGATCTCTATCCACTACACCAATCAGTCGTCAATATAGGCCTCACCTAAAGAGATTTCAATCTGGAATAATCCAATCCAGTTGCTGCTTCTTTCATCTGTCCATTTGGTAGGGGTCAATCAATACTGCACCCATTCTTTGCATTCTGAAAAGTTTTCTTTCAAAGACCTTCAGTAGGATGAGTGATAGGGCATGTCGATTGCAACTTCAATTTACTGATTCTCAAAACTGCCTTAATTGTTTCAGTTCTCATTCTGATGTCCTCCATAGATCACACAGTTGTAAGAATATTACTCATTATTATTATTATTTATTCCAGGCTGCACAGTAAAAGTGACACCACTCGACTTGGACGCGCACATAGCGTCATGTCAGCACAACGTGCCGGAGACGTCAACGCAGCCCGATACGTGTGTGCCCTGCTCCTTTCATGCCATCGGCTGTCGGGAGACCTTCGACAGTCAGGAGGATATGAACCATCATCTACACAGTGACATACAGAGCCATATGAGTGTGAGTCTTAACATCATAAAATATTATCACCTATGCTATAACATAACAATCTAGTTTAGAAAGTGACCAACAAACAAACAAAGAAAGAACCAAACAGAAAATAAAACAAAGAACTCTCTGAAAACTTTGATTAGCTGCGACGCTCCTGTGTTGCCAGTTATGGTACAATTAGCGCCCATAATCATTTTGTACTCTCTTTGACCAAGGTGTACTATCGATATTGACCATAAAGGAAAAAAAAAATACATGGCCAACTAAAAAATAATGGCATGACACCACTTATTCACGTTTATACATTTGGTTAGCTAGCGCTTCATCTCAATTATACCTGTTTAATGAAGATGAAACACAAGGTGCAAGCATTCTCACCTAGAACTCCCATATTATTTGGCGAAATGGCTATCTTATCACATACGGACAGAACACATCAATTCTATTAGCATTGCTGTAGATTTAAGCCATATTAATACAGCAACCTCTAGATTCACACTTGAGTTGCTGAGGCATGTAAAACATTACAGTATCACAAAAATACTTGTAGTATTAGTGAATGACCATAAAAGCAATTCCTCAACTTAATACCAGTCACAGATTTTCCTGAAGTTAAGTAGGACCCAACTGCATATGGTGATGGGCTGTCACTAATCATAGTCTGTTTAAACAAACATTTACCTTAGGGGTTACCGACAGATCTCTGTGGACGCATGCATGGTAGTAGAGGAAATGGCTGCTCACATCTTTAAGAATGTACTGGTGTGGCTATTGCTCTGCAAACCCATAAACAAGAAGACCGGAAGTTTTAGAGAACGGACTGAACCAGGTTCACAGTAACCAAGGGAATTAGATGTCCCACAAGTGAACTGCACATCTGTCTGTAGCCTGTAGACGTCCCATCCCCAATACCAAGCCATTAACAACCTCAGTACAAATGCCTTTGAAGAATTTGTTGCTGATTTCTTTAAGAAGGGCATCAATAAACTGCCACTGCGTTGGCAAAGATGCATTGATTGCATGGGTGATTACTTCGATTAATACAAATAAAAAATACATGAAAAAAAATCGTTTCAATTTTTTCATACAAAACTGCAATTTCATAGGTAAAGACCTAATATTACAGTTCTTCCTCAATTCTGTCCAAAAAATTTCCATACCATTACTTCCAGTTGCTGGTAAATGCGTACTCTGAGGTGAAGATATCAAGCGACATGTCTGGCGCGAGCCTGGACGCCAAAGAGCAGGAGGCGATGAGCCTGTGGGACGCACCAGACAAGACGGGCCAGAGTGCCCCTGTGCCACCAGGCAACAACACCAGTGCACTTATACGGTAGGTTATCATGATTTATGCCACTGTAATCATCTCTGTGATAGCACCTGTTTCAGTCCGGCAATTGAATTTGGTGTGTAACGTTAGAGTGCCTTTATCAGTGATACTATAAAAATTGTTAACAAATAAATCAGAAAAGTTACTACGAAAGCGCCACAAAGGAATCCCTGCCCCCGTAGCATGACAGCGTTTGTCGCGCCCGACGTAGGAGTGAGAGTAGAATAGTTGTATATTTCGTCCAAACGAATGAGCAGGACGAATATTATCAATTAGCTGTACCTTTTAGTAGACTTAGTAAAGTTAGTAAGTCATTCAGAGGCCAATGTGTGCCCTTCTACAACAGGGTTCCCATGGATATACAGAATCTTCCGCTTAATAAATTTATACGTATTATAAAACAAAAATTATGTAAAAAGGGATATTACAAAATTTCAGACTATGTTAAGGATAGTAATCCATGGGATTAAACGGCTCCTCTACACGATATATAAAAATTTTTGAAACCTTTCTAGATTGTAAATGACTGATTGAAAAGAGACAAACCCTCTTGAGTTTCTCGCTAGCTCTTCTCAGTAGTGGTTGGGTTCCGAGCTAGTGGTAGTTTAAAAACAAGTGACGTTCATAAGTGCATATTGTATTGCCTACATGAATAAATGATTTTCATTTCATTTCGATATAAATCGCGCCTGTCAGTTACTAATGCAGTACCGCTTTAATACTGTAAGCTCAGTTAGTCCTATAATTATAACTATAAATGGATTTTTTCTTTTTGACTGTACATTTTTGCCAATTTTCTATTTCTACAACGGTTTTGCTAGCTGGATGGTAAGACTCAAATAAACACATTATACTTAATATATAAAACAAATAAACATAGATAAATTAATTGACTTTAATATAATTAACCCACCAAAAAGACTGGACACATACATACACACAACCCCCGACGAGGGTGTTCAATTCTTTTTAGTAATGGCTTTCGTTTTTGCTAAATTAATGACCACATTAAAAATCGTCAACCGGTTATCTGCAATGTTGTCACTTCCATGACTGACTTGACGAGGGTGTTAAAAATGGTGATTATAAAATTGACACATGAACAAAGTGTGTTACCAGAGTGACATAAGAAACATAAACTTATATCTCTATATAACTTCTTTTATATACAAATTTACAAATTACTAAAATAAAATACACATTTCCAAATGAAAAATTAAAGAAGCTAGATTAGAAGTTAAGTTTAAATTATTCATTCGTTTAACAGGCTAGATTGTAATTGTCATTGTAGTGTAGTATTAAACTTTATTATAGTAACAATAAAGAAAAATAATCTATGAAATAAGATATTTAAATGTACCTTCCTTATTTAAACAAAACAATAAAATATTTTAGTGCCCTCTACGAGCGAGTGGTGGTCCTTGAGCAACGGAACCGTGAGCAGGACATAGTGATAGCGAACATGTCGAAGCAGCTGTCGGCGTTCGCCGTTGCCAAGATGAAGCAGAACAACGAGATGCTCCTCCGCTACTGCATGGGGAACTACATTTGGAAGATAGATAACTTTAAAGCGCGGCTAGATATCATGCTGAAGGACCATTGTAGGATGCTGTACAGTCCAGGGTTTTATACATCGCCGAATGGATACAGGTACTTATACATATACAGGGTGAAGTTTACAAATGGGCTTGCATGGCTAAATATAACGAAAAGTACTGTAAACATTGTAAGAAACTGTTTCTACAGACTGAAAATATTGTATAAGATTCGCACATTTACTCTCCGAAATGGTACGTAATGCACTGTGCGAGGCTTTGGTACTTTCGAGACTGAACTACGACGATGTTCTATATGGACCACGACTTTAAACGAAATCCCAACGTTTAATTCAGCGCGTACAAAATGCGTGTTGTCGCTTGTGTTTTAACGTACCACCACGAAAAAAACTTAATGATACTTGGTACGTATATGTAGTTTGGATGACAATACTTTATCTGATGATGGAGTCAGGAGGTGGATGATGAAATCGTTTTGACGAATCCAATATACTGCACTTTAAGTCGAGGGTCTGATGTTGGTGCCAGGAGGTGGATGGTGGAACTCCACCTCCTCCATTAAGCTTGTTCAAAAAACACGTTAGGGCACATTTAATGGAAAAACAAAAAATTGGAATTCCAAAGTGTTCTGCACTTCTCTTTTTCCTTTTGTCACATCATTATCATTAATTTAACTTGTTATCATAATTACTACTCAACAACAAACACTTTTCACTCACGATTGACCACTAATGTACACGCAGACGGGAACATGCGCGTACTTTTATGCATTCGTACTTCAAGGGGTTGTAACTGAAAACCAGTGTTTCGCGCTTTGAGTGATGTGCCACACTGAGTTATGAGCCATTTGTGCTACTGCGGCACACACTCGCTCTTTGTATTTTCTATTCTTTACTTTTTATTTGTATGTATATTTGTTTGTAATTTCAAAATTGTGTATGTGTGAGAACGCAGTGGCGTAAATAAATGCTTTATCTATCTATCTATCTACTGAAACGAGTCTCTGGCCCGATTTTGATGACAACTAAAACTGCATCATTGGGTTTTTGAAAAATCAATATTCTTAGCCAGTAATCGAACACTTGATTTTGAAAAAAAAAACCCCTTATTATTTCACCATATAGAGCACCATTAGATAGAATCAGTCAATAATCTAGTTTCTAAACAACATAATAAAAATGTCTTAGATGCTTCATCTTCGACCACATCGTCACTTTCCATCAGGTGAGATTGTGGTCAAACGCGTATCCAGTATATCATAAAGAAAAAATGTCTTAAATTAAAAAATAAAACTCTATTGCTAGGAAACACTGCTTGGTGCTAATGTGAGGTGTTAAATTTCCATTTCATTGTTCACTTAACATCAGGTGTGATCGAAGTCAAGAGCTAACCCGTTGTGCATAAAAAAAAATGTGCCATACATTGCTCGAGTTTAAGTTTTTCGCCAAACGGTATTTTTCTCAAATCCCAACTAATATTATAAATGCGAAAGTTTGTGTGTATGTATGTCATATGAATGTTTGTTACCACTTCCTCCGTGGCTCAATGTAAACAACATAGGGTTTACGAATCGGATCGATCCCCAGCCGGATACATGTTTAGTACTCGGTTTGGTTGGAAATGTCCACCTGGCTAGCTACCACCGTCTTATCTAAATCGGCCGCCAAACAGCAATGTTAATAGTATTGTTGTGTCCCGGTTGTCAGAGATAAGATAGCCAGTTCCCCAAATATTTGGGTTTCCGGGTCAGTACGCTTCCACCTTCGGCCTCATCTTCACTTAACATCAGGTGTGATTGAGGGAAAGTGCTAAATAGTTGTGCATAAAAAAAAAACTTCACCCCTAAACGGCTGGACGGATTTGGATGAAATTTAGTTGGTAGACAGATTAGGACCTTGATTATCATATAGGCATAATTTTTTGGTGAACCGATTTTCAATTAAATCTTCCACGCGGACGAAATCGCGGGCGGAAAGCTAGTGTTATTATAATGTTTAATTCAGAATATTAATGCAAGTCAACACCTTGTGAAATGAATTTGATAACATTAAAGAAATGCTTCTACCACTAATAATATTTGTTTAAATAATTGAAAACTATTGCCACTAATTCAAATTACATCTGTGTCGAACCATAATTGGTTATGGTTATAACTCATGAAATTCCTTTATTTCCAGATTCTGCGTCCGTCTTAACATATCACCCCAGAACCCTCACTGCTTCGCCCTCCACGTACACCTAATGAAGACTGAGTTCGACGAGTGTCTCGAATGGCCTTTCAACGGTCGCATATCCTTCGCCATGGTCAACCAGTTCGATCCTGACCTCACTCAGCGCGACACCATGATGTCCAACTCTAACCTTGTTGCTTTCCAGAAACCAACAACGGAGATATGCGTCCGAGGGTTTGGGTATACGGAGTACGCTGTTGTTGGTGATGTGGTGAGGAACGGGTTCGTTAAAGATGATGTGTTGATAGTTAGGGTGCATGTGAAGTGTGTATGACAGGAGGAGTGAGGAGTTTTGTTAATGTTGCGGCTTCGTAACTGATATGATGTTGAGATATTCTGTGTCAAATGATATAAGATTCATCAGATTCACTATTCCCCATATTGAATCCAATGAGAAGTTCTCAGGATTACCATTTTAAAAAAATGGCATCCAACAAGTTAGCCGGGCAACTATTTTTTAAAAAGTAAAGAGGGTTTCCTCTATAGCAAATAGATTGCGTTAAAGTCAAATTTCTCATCATTAATCTGTATCTTAATCATGAAGTCAAACAATGTTTATATGGAAAAGCCCTCATTAGATACACTCCCATTTGCCGAGGAGGGCGGGTATATTCTTTCCTACTTCTAAGATAGCAATAGTGTTACGTAGGACGCCGTTTGCCTTCAGTAGGCGCTAATGTTGACCCTGGGCTCACAGGAATACAATGACAACAGTGGATAAAGTCGCATACGGCGAAGATGGCCACATTAATACATAAATGCAAAAGTGACTCTTGTCTGTCTGTCTTTCAGTTACCCAGGTTTGGAGGACAGGCTATTTTCCTCAATCCAGTATTTCCTTCATAGGGCACGTTAAACAGTATACATCTAATCTCAAATCATTTGGCACTGAGTATCACATCTTGAGTTATTGCTCATATCATAATCACCATACTGTTTATAATGTTACCCACACAAGCAGGACTTCGTTCAAGACTGGCCAAAGATCAAAATATTCCACATGATATACCGTTTACTATGTAATTAAGAATTAGTACAGTTTTATACGTACAAGCCCCACCATAGTTTTTTAAGTAGCATTTTCTTAGAGGAAAAGAAATCCTCATAGGACACATTCGAGTATACCGTGAGGCCATGTCCACCCCCAGGGAAGGCTCTTACTGGCTATAAACCCCCTTCTAAGTCTACCTTTGCGGCAGCTGTCTGGGACTGATCAAACTAGCACTAGTAGCATGACAGGTGTCGCGCGGAGATAGTATTTGTCCTGCTCATTCGCTTGAGCGAAATATACAACTATCCCACTCTCACTTCTACATCTCGATACCTAAATTAACTGACGTTAATTGAGGGATCGAGTAGCCTTAGGGTGGCCCCTCAGAGCGAGGCTAACTCGTGTTCCTCTGGTTCCATCACCTGAGCCTCCTTCCGCTTCATAATCGTAGAGTCTTGTCCCAGTCATGTAAGCAAACTCCTCGAGCAGGGTGTCAAAGTCCTAGCAAACACACATGTATGCTCTGTGGTATCAACCTGGTGGCAGAGCCAGCTCTGGTCACTGGATGATTTCTGGATTCTTCTCAAGTAAAAACCGAAAATCCTGTGAGCAGCAGCCGTACTACATAAAAATTATTCGTGATCAAACGCACGACGACTGAAAGGGCAAAAGGAAGGGATTTTTTGTGCACAACGGATTGGTACTTGACCTCAATCAAGATGAGGTCGAAGGTGGAAAGCGGACCTGCTGACCCGGAAACCCCAACACATTTGAGAGGACTGGCTATCTTATCTCTGACAACCGGAACACAACAATGCTATTAACATTGCTGCTTGGCGGCAGATTTAGATAAGATGGTGGTAGCTAGCCAGGCGGACATTTAAAATGCCCTTCCACTGCTTTAAAATAACTATAACGCTGACTATACATATGCGGAGTAGAAAATGTAAAAGCGAGGGAAATAGAGCATACACTGTTTTACTGGTGGTTGTATGACTTGTATGTATTGTTGATGTGATAAGCTATGTGCTTCCATCGGGTGGCGAGGCGAAGAGGTGGAAGGTAGAAAAGTAATGTAACATAACTGGTATTGAATACATAGTACGATAGTACGTACCATACGTGCTTATTTATGGGTGTTAATGTATAAAATTATTTTAGGAATTTAATTCCTCAGTAAGTTTGTACTATATTAATGCTGTGTCCTTAGTATGAATCTCCATACTGAAAAGTTCGTTTGTAGACGGTATTGTTGTGTCATATGTTTTTAGATGCTACTTATAAGGTAGCAGTATTTAAGAAATCTCTGTTATAAAGGATCTTTAAAACTAGATTTGATATAATGTACATTCCATATTATATTGTACAAATATATAAAGTATTATAATAGAAATGAATTTATAGTTCTACGTATATTTCCAAATTGTTTAGAATATTACTTATTGGTAAGACAAAGTGCCTTTCGAATATTTGTACTTAATTATTTTTATACATTGGTATATAAATACCTATTGTTTTTGTTTTGTTATTCATAGCTTTATACAATAAAGAATGACATTTACATGACTGTTTTTCTTCCAAAACCTATTGAAATATATAAAAAAGTAATCGTACTAAGCTAAAGACCTAAGTACCTAAAATAATAATAATAAATATCTTTCCACATACACACAGCGCCATCTAGTTCCACACTAAACAACTAGGCTTGTATTGTGGATACCAGATGGTTGATAAACTACACAAATATTTTTTTTTGTAAATAAATACATATAAATTGAAAAACATCCATAACTCGGGAACACATGTCTGTATTCATCATACAAACATATGCCCCTAGCGGGATTCGAACCCGCGACTTTTTGGTATAGCAGCAGAGTTTCTAACCACTACACCAAACAAAATAGCAAACCCGTATGTATAGAAACTTGAAAAAAAGGCAATAGCAAAAGTTTGCTGTATCTTCCAATATACATCGTACGAGAGGATTTGCCATAACACGCGTGCACATGTTGAGTAGGTGGATGGCCGTATGAAATATTTTTTACAAGGATATTGAGGGTACGAGGACCACGGACCAAATACAAAGAGAACTTGGCACTTTACATTTTTCCTTCTTTTTTTCGAGTCAATGGCAAAAATTATAATGACCTAAAGTAGTTTGGCCCAGAAAGTAGGAACATTTTTCCTGTATTATTACGTGTCGCAAGTGCGCGGGGTAAGAGGGGTTCTTAAGGCGGAAATTGGGGGCGGGGCCTAATGCTCCATCCAGCGGAGCCTAGCAAAATGTGCTCCAATACATCCATTGTACTTTGTAGCTCCGCTTCTGCTCGCTAGATGTACACTACTAAGTAAACTACTATTCATCAATTAGGTAACAATATTCACATAAATACTTTACCGACTACCAGAATAGGCGACACCCTTCGTGACGTCATTGCACACTCGCTGTCGACAGGTCTTCTTTGTATTATGGTCCGTGAACAGGTCATAGGCTTTTTTGCCGTTAATTAACGTAGGTACCAAGACGGTTGCCCCCAAAGTAATAGTATAATAATAAAACACGTAACTATTTGAGGATTCATACATATAATGGTATGCATATCTTACAAAATTAACGTAAATCGACTTACGAGCTACACTTCTCTTATTAAAATATAGGAATTTAGCTTACACATGTATAAATACCGTACAACTATCGTTTAATAACTTATCACATCCAACCATCACATATTTTGCCTTCCAAGTTAACAATATTACTGACTACACCTCTTTATGGCATGATCAATCACTTGTACTGAAAAGTCACAACGAAATTAATATAATGAGGCTTAATTTTTCTTTATATCCTTCGAGGTTCCCATTTTCTCTTAATATATACGAGTATATATAAATAACATAAAATGCAGCATGATTATCATTGACAACTACAAAAATAAATCACACAGTCACATCACGATACAAAATACAAGTGGGCCTATATATTTCATAAAATAATATCCACAATTATGTCAAATTATAAAATGTATTCATTGAAATTTTAAATTACAAAATATTGTGAATAATAATTCATATTTAAAGAAAAGTTATGCTATGGGATAAATACTCGAGTATTTATTTGACTTCTGCAACCAAAACTCAACGTTACTAGCGTGGCGTTAAAGTTCCAATGTGAAGGCGACCGCGAAACGAATTTAGTGTACACTTAAAATAGTCAATAGTTTTACATTTTTTAAGTTACTGCCTGTTCAAAAGGCAATTTTCCCCTGAGAGGAACGAGCAAGAAACTCGAGGGGTTGCTCCTTTGAAAACAGGATATTGCAAAAATTGTGAAATAACCTGGCCTGTGAACGAGCTGATGATTATACTCAAAGCGGAACAACGCGTGTACAAATCATCTGTACCATAATGATTATAACGATAAGTATTGATTGGAAGAATTAATACGCTCGAGCATTTTTCTACCTAGTCTTCCGCTGAACGCAAATTTCTACCGGACGAAAAAAGTAATACTTGGAAAGTCTTTTATTTGAACACGAAAAGCGACAATAATTTATAAAATAAAAACATTTTTTCTTTCACTTATTTTACTACAGAGGGTGAATAAACAGCAATAACAAATGAAGACATTTTTATACATATGTCACACCTCGTTGGGCCGAAGTTAGAAACAGAACCCCAACTTATTTAGAAGACTGGCTATATTATCTCACACAGCCGGTATTCAACACTGCTTGACGGCAGAATTATGATAGTGTAGGTGGACATTTAGAAATCCACTTACCAAGCCGAGTATACCGAATCCGCGACCTCAAATACTTTTGTGAATTATATTGTTTCCATTGAATCATGAAGCAGTTAAGAACGGACATTCTAAGATGTTCAAGTTTTACGTCCGGTAGACATTTTGCAAAGTATACATTCAGTGACCTCCCATTTCGCAGTATGAACTAATCATTCTCAAATAGACTTCAGAGGACGTATTCATGAAGCAAACTTAATAGATTTTCTGTACAATTTAACCTCAGCATTTAATTAGTAAGTTAATAAAGACTACAAATAAATCAGTGTTAAAAATTTTTTATTGGTAACTTTTACCAGCGGCACCAATGCTAGACATGCCAATGGTTTTACAGCATTGTGGCCCCTTTCCACAGCCTATAGTATAATCCAGTGGTTCGATTAAATGAAAAGAGTCGTCCAATGGTAACTGAAATATTAATTCTGTGACTGAAGTATGAATAAAAAAACAACACGAAATTATATAAGTTATGTCAAAAAGTAATAGGTACAGCGTACCTGTTAAAAATAAATCAAAATTTAAATTTTTAAATACTGTCATTAAAATCTCAACGAAGATATTAATGCAGATTTCTATATTATAATCCTGTAGCCTAAACTTGCAAGGAATCATTACATTCGTCTTGATCCTTGAGTGTCATAGGGCATTGTAAGAAATCCAACATGAAGCCCGTAAAATACAAAATATGCAATTGGATTTTTTAGTATTAAACCAATTGTAGACGATTTTATGCACGCATGACCAAAGGCAAAGAAAGTACATGCCATACACAATGTTTTTCTGTATTTTATATTCTACAAGTAATTCTGTAGTGTTTAATAACGTGCCGTTGCCCGTTATAAAATTCACTTCTCGCTAATAGATAAGAACGTTTTTAAGAGCTAAGTACACAAAGCATGAAGATACATACTTAATACCATTTCTATCGACAGAACTACTTACTAGTAGATATAGAAGATGAAGGATTTGCAAATCAAGCTTCCTTGTTTATAGTAAACAATGGTAATAGTAAACATCGCCTTTGTAAGTGGTATCAATCATTCGATTTATCATATAAATCTCACATAACACATCTTACCTAAGCATGCCCGATTCTCCCATTATGTCCAATATAAAAATACATTCTATGTAACTTTGGCGCTTTATCTTATTTAATGAAAATCCGGTGGTTAGAATTTGACGACAATCAATTTTCAGTCTATTTGGGAGCTTGACAGCACGCTTTCTATCATTATCTTATAAAGGGTGTAAGGATTTATGAAATATTAAAAGAGAAATATTACTTCAAGTGCAAAAATACCAGAAGATAGAAATCGAATGGTTCAAAGAGAAGTAGAATAACTTACACCCTATTATAAACAATATTTCATATAAAAAATTTATTCTACGACAAAATCTATGTCTTACAATTTAAGATTAATCATTATAAAATATGACATCGAAATCTAAGAATTTCACCAAAAGAACAACACAGACTATTGGATTAATTAGAACGACTCCGATACTGAAATTCGAAGTATGAAATGTCGATGTGTGATACTCAGAGAGTTTACGACTGCGATCAATCAATCAAATACTCCTTATTGCACAATTAACAAATAACTACATACATACGATGTACCTACGTTACTTCGAAAGATTACTGTTACGAAGTTTGAAATATCGATGTTTACTTTCGCGATGAACGTAAATTCGCTGGGTTTTAGATCGAAAATGTAGGAATACAATGTCAAGTGTTTTTTACTACTTGCCTGCTGCACCGAACTCAGTAACACTTGTCATTGGTCTACAAAACTAGTGTTTAAGATCGGACCAACTGCGGAAATACATACGGCGAACCTACCTACCTATGCATAATATACTCGGTCTTCCAGTTGCGTCTCGTCAGACAAGTAGCACTGTGCGCATCCCCGTCCCGATCTCTGATCTAATCACACCCGTGGACTTACCAAAATACTCCTAATCGATTAACTGTGCGTGTGAAGTGATTGTGACCTAGCCAGCCTATGTGAAAGACCTGGATTGCCTAAGTAACGTACCTAGTATAGTGTTACTTTTGCGATTCCTCTCTTAAGATAAGTGTTATCTTATCCGAGCTCAGCACCCTTACCCTACAACTAGTTTTGGTATATCGCTTTTATTTTTACAGTGAAAATGGAGATTTATCACAAACATTCGGGTTTTTATTCATTAGTAGGAAGTGGCAGTCTTATATGGGAAAATTCACAAACTTGCAAGTAGTGAAACACTAGACGTTGTACTACTATATTTTCGATCTAACACACATCGAAATTTTGTTCATTGCAAAAGGAAACATTCGAACTAACGTACACTGTGCTCGTATACTCTCGCTATAACACACATAGAATTTTCACACTTCGAAATTCAGGATCGGAGTCTACATAAGTAATTAACGCAAGGGCAAAGGGCAATATAACAGTTTGCGTATCGAAGTCAACAATATTTCGAAAAAAAAAAACAGGTTTTGTTACTGGCTTTAGAATCCTGTCTTTTCTCAATGAAAAATCTATCACACCATAACGTTTTATAAAAAATATCAGTAGGTACCTACCCACGTAACGTCGGCCACTAGCTTTTGCAACCATCCTATCAAACAACCATTATTCTGCTTTTGTAATTGTACTTTATTGAATAACTTCGCTTCGCGCGGGTGCTAGTACTTATAAACTTCAAAATAGATGAAAGAAAAATAAGAAAGAAATTCTCTAAATGAAACTAAAAACAGTATCCAAATCCATTGGATAGTTTAAAACCACTAACCGCACAGACGGACGCGGGTCGCTACTTTGTTTTATTCTATTTCCAGGATTACCGCAAGATACCTACAGTAACACTGTGGTATTTTTACATCATCCATTGCCCTAACTCTCAAGCACGAAAGTGCAAAATAGCAATAGCTCTAACAACTACATTGTAATGATCATTCGATTATAGTTTTTACGTCATTATAAATAATATCTAGCTTCTAAGAGCACGATAGAGACTTCATCGACCACCCTTGGTACGTTTATAAAACACCGTTTATTGTCGCACTATAATGATAGGATATGTCGGTGTTTATATACATCTACGGTCACACAATAATCTTGCATAAAGATGGAAAAGTCAAAGCTCAGTATATATTATTGTCCATAGGGGGAAAACACTGGTACTCTGCATAACCTGAGCGTCGGTATGAGGCACAAGTATGCAGTGAATTTGCAATAAACCGTTGATTACCTGACATGAACTAGGATTCCCTATACTAGAACCTAGAACGCTCAAAATACTAGAAAAGTTCGTTTTCTAAAGTGACCAGGAATACCCGAGGACTTTTCGTACAAAACCATTATTCCACAGAGGTGGTGAACATAATATAGTTTAGTATTACAAGTAGTCGACAAATATATCGATCATAATGCGCACTCGCATTGAAATCGATGAAGTCTCAATCGTGTGGATCTACCGTTTCAATTGAACATTCATATATCTAGATATCGCTTGTTTGATAGAAAAGTCTATATAATCCTCAATATGATAGGCCATAATTGAAAATGCCCAGTGGTACCGATCTGGTGATTAAATCCCGGACTGGTATAAATAAAGCTGGTTTGGTCCAACCTTCGATCACAGTAAAATCTAGGGACTCATATCAAATTCTGTTTGGAATGCGATCCGGGAGAATTTTCATAATATCTCTAACGAAATACCCCGCATCGCATTATCTGGTCACACTAACGGTTATCACTTCAACTGATCTGAAATCAACCAGCATGACATGCGCGATAAACGTTAATGTCGCGCGACATAATATTTGTTCTGCTTATTCATTTGGACGAAATATTCTATTCTCCTACCCTCACTCCTATGTCGCGCGTGACAAACGATGTCATGGCACGGGGCTGGTATTTGTGGAACACGATTCAGACCAAAGCGCGGTATACCATACAGCTCACGAATTTCGCGGCACAGACTATCCATCATACGACATACGTTAGCCGTCCAAGTCAATTTGGAGTACTTTCTGACATGTCCAAAATAGTTATTCATGTTTTCTAAGGCCTAATTCTTAAAATTACAAACTCCAAGTACATAACTTAGAAGTTGAAGTTGAAGAAACACACCTAGAAGTTATTACGTAGCGATGTCTTATACACTGTATAGGCATGGACAACTAACGTGTTATGACTGTATCGACCGCTACGGGCTATCTTTTACGAATCATCGGCATGAAAATTAAATAATAGGCGCGACAAAACTCTAGTATTTTATTCTTTTTTTTTTTATATGAGAGGGCGGCAAACGAGCATGCGGGTCACCTGTTGGGAATTCATGTCATTCATGTATTCATTTCAGTAATTTTGCATTACGCCATATAAAGATATTGTGATAGTTACAAATCGGTAATTAGTAAAAATAAATAAAAAATACCAATACAATATCATAACTACAGTTTGAACGTGGCAATTTTTGGTTATTCGTGTCGGTACAATTTTCGAAAAAAAAAGTGACAAGCGCACACTTTGCAACGTTAACCCATAGGGTCGATACAGTCTTAATTTGATCAAAAAATAAAAATTAATAACACCAATATTGATAACGATTGGAAAGATTTTGTTACAAAGGGAATTATTGAATCAGGAAGACTTCATATGACGGAAGTGGTTCTTTTTTTTTCTATTATTATTCTTACCTTACAAACGCTACGTACATTAATCGTAAATGTTTCGAACCTCTGCCTTGGCAATAAATACATTTTATAATAATAATTGGCTTACAATACAGGTTTATTTAAACACATTAAGTAATTTTTGCCTGTATCATTTAACATATCGACGATTAGTAAAAGACATCTTTCGATCAGGGTTTTTGTGGTAAGAATGTACTAAATGTTTGTAAATTGAACTAAAATCCGTGTAAAATGGATATTTATAGTTAATATGGCAACTCGCTGGAGACTGATCGAAACATTTTGTGATATGATTAATTTTAAGTTCAACTTCTTAATTGGAATGTTCATAAATAAATGAATAAAAAATGTGATTTAACCAATTAAGTTTTTTGAATCTACATTCTATACCAAAGATCATATAAACAATGGAGATATGTCAAAGGGGCTCTAGCTTCGATAGGCTCATAGTAGCGCCGTGATTGTGTATAGGTACGCAAAACACACTGCTTTAAAGCGATAACATTAGACCTCTTAGTAATTTACAATAAGATATCTCCTTTGTTTCATGATCCGAGTTCTATACATATAATTTTATTTCTTTTCCTATTATTTATACTAGACAAGCTCTATAATTTCTACTACATATCACAGTAACGGTAAACAAATGCATAAAATGATGTGATGTAATCATTAAAACTAAAAATCCATTACGGGGTTCATTGTTAGTAAATCATAACATTTTTGCCTGTGCTATTATAATATGTATATGATCAACGCAGTTTGTAAACAAAAATGAATTTAGTTTTTCATAATCTATAAAGATTGTGGTCAAACACGTATCCAGTTACCCATAAAAAAAAAACTAAAATCAACTTACAAAATGAACAACGATACAAAATGAAGCTGATAAATAAATAATAATAATAATAATAAATATCTTTGCACAAACACACAGCGCCATCTAGGTCCACAGTAAGCATCTAGGCTTGTGTTATGGATACCAGATGGTTGATAAACTACACAAATACTACACCAAACAGGTCGGCAGATAATTGCCAATGACCGTGAGCATTGCTGTGGTTTACGTGAAAATGAAAAAGGCGCTGCGAGGTAAAACCGGCGCTATCTCTGAAGAATATGATGATGTATGATGTATGATGAAGAGATGCAAAGAATGAAATCTTAGCAATCTTTTCCGAGCATACCATTACACAAAGCGACAAAATTTCTGAGCCCACAATGTATGTATCACTTCAAGTGCGAAAATGGTAACACAGCTAATACTTGGCAGACTCAATTAAAAATGTTGCATGTAGAAAATAAGGTTACAAATATCGAATTAGCCGAGTAATTAATTTGTATTTCTCTAAATTCGTTCGTACCTACTCCAAATTCAAAAGCGAACAAAAAAAGGGTCACACTAATAATTTTCACTACAACGCGGCAACGTCAATAAAAAACACATGGGAAAGGAAAGTATAAAAAATAAAAAAATTAGAAAGTATGAAGAAAAAAAAAGCATCAGCAAAAAGAATAGCAAAAAAAATTAATAATCCCTCATTGTTGTTAAAGGTTTCAGAAATAAGAAACCCAATAAATGTGGAAAAAGAAGAATATTATTATTGTATTTCCTGCAATGAAAAATATTCTGATCCGCATGCTGAAGGCTGGGTTTTGTGTCTCATGTCATAGGTAGACATATAAGAATTGGAATGTAATATTCTGGTTTATATCAGACGTAGAAGATGAATATTTTGACCGCATCCCTTATCAGCATTTACAGAAACAGCAACGGGTAATAACGGTCAAGAAGGGTTTTATTTTCGTTTTTAAAAAGTGGATTTTATTGCTTAAATTCTATTATTTCTTATATTCTTTCGTTACTAGATAACCAATGTGAAATTCTAAATAATTTTGTGCCATTCATTTTGATTTCATTTACAAAGTCCCTTCATGGTCCAAAATAAACCCACTCTACCCTAAGTTCATTTTTGTTTACACCTCAGAAAAGATCATATCTCACTTTACAGTACAAAACTATTTAGGTAGGTTGTATTAACCCAAACTTACTTATAAATATTTATTATTTTTACAATTATTTCTTTCAGATAGTAGCGAATAGATATCATTCCATATTCTAATAATTCAACGACTTATTAACGATATCCAAAAAAAAAATACAATTTGTTTCCGCAGTTCCAATAGTTCTCACATTCGTAAATTATACTATAATATAGGTATAAATAACTACAATGTTTTATATAAGTATATATCTTAAAGTTAAAATTATCATAGGATATCTTTTATAACACACTGAATTATACCATTTTAAAAAAGTTATACAAAAAAAATATGTCAAAATACTGTTCAGTGATTTTTGTAAATATTGAATGTTAATATGCTTTGTAATATTATAAAAACTTGTTGTGTTGAGGAAATTTGAAAATTTTCACCTATTCAGCAACTTTTGAGTTTCACTAAGATTTCAGATCATTACATAGGCATACGATTACATTTATTTTTAGAAAAGTCTTATATAAAATATTATTTCTTATCAGTATATTAATAAAAGACACCCTATACTGTTACATAAAGAGTTTACTGAAGAACTTATTCACTACGAGCTAGCCACGCTTCTATTCTCATGAAGACCTATTTAGTAGATACGACGACTTGTACAACTAAACAGAAAGCCTGCGAGCGGTATAAGGAAAGAGGCTCCGATAAATCCTACTTTTCCCTCGCCTCGAACCCTGCCCCGTTGCACATACCCCGGCTCTCCATTGTGTGCCTATAAGGAGGGATTTCCATCTGCAATTAAACTGCTGTGAGCACAAATTTCAATCTCTACGTGAGATATTTACACACGCAGAAGTTATATTTGCAGATGGTAACACTAACTACTACCTTCGTAGTAACACATCGCGAGATCTCTATTAAAAAATCCTAATACAGTAACTTACATCATTTCGTATGAAGACAAACACTAGTTGATTTAAGTTCGAACACTCTTGTGAATAAACAGTTGCCACGAGGATATTCAGTACAGTTCCTGAAAAAAAAAACCAGTCCGTTATCATCAACAGATCCCGCCTCCACACTCCTCCCACCGTAACTGTTGTAAGCCTCCTGGCTTAGAGTTACCACTGTTGATCCTTCAACAGTGGTACTCGACACGGCGCCTACGTGATTCTATTGCTACCTTGGACCCCAGACTAAAGAAGGAATAGGGTGGATAAGTAGGAAAAGAAGTTTCCCACTTCCCCCCTCGGCAAATGGGAGTGTAGCCAATGAAATGCAAACGGCAATAATGCCAACCCTATGGGGAAGGAGGTCGTGTAAAGCTCGTCCCCCCCTGCTTTATATACACCACGGACTGCGCCTAGATGCAGTGAGCGGGACGGTAGCAGAAGGCTACCGCGAGTAGTAGTGCCAGTAATATAAGTGACAAAAACGCTTGAAAGCTTGGAAATTGTGTCTGTTCGGGTCGTTGTAGAACACCGGACGGACTACCACCATTATCATCAACAGCTTACACGTTCTCTCATTGGGCTCTCCCATACCCTCTGGTATGGGCGTTAATCCACGAATGGTACAGTTGTGTCAGACTAGTGGCCACTTCACAGTCAGTCTTTTTAAGCCGCCTTTAAGTATGTTATAGTAAAAAAAACGTCTAGTCTACTTAAATTATTCTTTGCAGTGTAACTTCTGCTTACTAAAGAAACTACTAGACAGGTCTCTCTCAAAACCGATTATCGTTACGAAGGACGATCAGATTTTACTGCATGACAAGACCTAAATTATCGATTGGTCTGATCATGTTGTGTTTAACTAATTGGAAAGTCCTTTTGTATGGAGCTGAAAGGATGTTACCTATCAGTGTTAAGCTGTTATTTCTTCAAACTGCGTTATGAACAGAGATACATAGCCCTCCTGTTACAATTAACTGCGTTACCCCGACCTGTCGTTACATAAAACTGCATGGTTATATTTACATATAGACATAAGGGGTATATGTTTAATAATAATATCTTTGCATATACACACAGCGCCATCTAGTAGTTCTACATTAAACAACTAAGTTTTTATTATGGATACTAGACGGTTGACTACACACATAATTCTTTTTGTGAATAAATACATATTATAAATGAAAAACATCCATAACTCGGGAACACATGTCTGTATTCATCATAGAAAAATATGCCCCTAGCGGTATTCGAACCCGCGACCTTTTAGTATAGCAGTCAGAGTTTCTAACCACTACACCAAACAGGTCGTTTACATGATGAATACGAACATTTGCACCATATGGATGTTTATGGATGTTTGTTTACAATATACATATTATATTATATACAAAAAAAAACAGATATTCGTGTAATTTATCAACAATCTGCAACTAGCCTAGTTGCTTAGTGTGAAACTAGATGGCGTTGGGTGTACCTCTAAGGATATTTAGGCTCTGTTTCACCACCTGCTGATAAAGATCCGGATAGTCTATCCAGAAGTTATCTCACAGATAACAAACACATTTCTGTTTCACCACTCTCGGTTAGTTTTAACTGGCAGATAAAGTGTCATATATCATAACAGAATCACATAAAACAAATCAGACATAACGAAGCTGCCATACATAATCTCATTGTTGCCACTATCAGAGTTAAACACCTGTTGTTACCTCTAACATTTTACACGGAGCTACTCGAGTCGCCCGGGAAGTGCAGCAGGTTGTCCCCACTGCAACTCGGAGTGGGCGATGAAGGAGGGTCAAGAGAAGCGCGCGACGCCGAACTGAAGCTGCTAGAACTGAGCTCCTCTGGTTCCGCTTCGTAACGATTAGCCGTCGTGTTCACTGGAAACGATTACACATCAAAAATGCGACAATTGTTTTCAACGGCAAGGATTACCTGGTGATGTAAACTTGCACCATTCAGCTGCATTCAATTACACAATGTGTTATACTATAAATATATTGATATGACAAAGCTATTGGTGTAGTGGGTAGTGACCCTGCATAGATAAAACACAAACATTTACCGAATCGAACTCTTACGATGAATACGAACATATATTCTCGAATCATGTATGTTTATATAAATAGGTATTTATGTATTAGGTCCTTACCTATGAAATTGGCGTTTTGTATGAAGAATTTCATTAAGACTGTTTTCTCCATACAAACATTTTTGATTTTTTTTTGGGAACGGCAAATCCAAATTTAGCTAAACTTTATGTCTATTATCGGATAACATTAAGTTAAGTATAGGCAGCGTTAATTTTTAAAAGTAACCGCTTTATAAAAGTTACAGCGAATCTAAGAAATGATTATGGGAAGCACATGAAAAGGGCTCGGTTCAAATTTATTTTATTGTTTGATTTAGCCCAGAAATTAAAAATATTTCACGTGAAACCTTGAAATAATATTCCATTTTCCAAATAAAAAACAAATTTGGATATAGCTTTGAAAATCGCAGGAATTGGTACATATGATTAACGAAGAAAAAAATTCCAATTTCATAGGTAAAGACCCAAAATGTTTATCCGTTATCTAGTATCCATAGTACAAACTTTGCGTAGTTTGGGACACGATTAAAGTAAATGTCCAAAATATTTCTTATTATTAGGTAAATGTGCGGGATGCACTCATTATCTAGTTAGGTTCTAGTAGAATTACGTTAGTAGGTCTTTGCAGAATTATTAGCGGTATGGTAATCATGCACAATACCATAAACTGCGTCAGATCCCGTTCATTGGCTTGATACAGGATACTCAACTATCCATGCATCCATACAACTGCAAAATCCATTCCTGGATCCACAGACCAGAGTGGTTGGACTGTGCTGTAACCTGTTTGTTGACTGTGTTTTGTGTATTATCCTGAATAATTTTTCTATTCACACATATCAACGACCTTACGTCGCCACTGTTGGGACTCGACCTCCTCTCATTAGAAGATAATTTTCAGAAAGATAAGCAAAAAGAATTATATAAAAATTGTCCCTTTTATCAAGGCCATTCGACTTCTTAGCAGCTATCCTACCGGATTCTCGTGGATTCGACATTTTATTGTCTAAGAAATTGGTATAAATATCACTTTCACATTTATGTGCGAGTGTAAAAGTGACAAACCTATTATTAGTACTAGACAAAAGTGACTAGATAGTGTATATCTATCGACTTTATAATCTCGAATACGCGAGAATCAGGCTCCCAGGTACTGTTTTAAATACAAAAATTAAACGTAAAGTGCGATATTTGAAACGATTTTTGGCATGGGTGTAGAAAATACTTATTTATTTGCATTGCAAATGATGTCTACTATGCGTAGTACTTTGCTGTCCTTTCTAGTTTCTTCAAACCATCTTGCGCCCTGTACACATCGTCGCACCTTCTAGATGGTGGACGTCCCAAACTGCGTTTGCCGACGATACGTTGCAGTAGTATATTATGTTTAATGAGCAAATATAGATATATTTCAAAGGTGTAAATTTATTAGCAATAGCTATATATATACCGAAGCGTTTGGGTGTTCCAAACTATCTGGTTGCTCCTCATTCGGCTTCTAAGGGGTATTTTGTTACACGTTGTATATACAGAGAGAATTTTTCAAGAGGACGTGTATAGCCGAATTCGAAACTATGAGGAATAGCTAAAGGGCACAAAGGTACAAAGGTCACAAGGTACAAAGGTCACAAGGTACAAAGGTCACAAGGTTACAAAGGTAGCTAAAGGTAGCAAGGAGTCACGGGCCCGATTTTGATGAAAACTAATACAGCATCATTGGATTTTTGAAAAATCCATATTGCAAGCCAGGAATCGAACCCGTTCATTTTGAAAAAAACACATACTGTGTTACTACACCATTCGATAGTGTCTCTAATAAGGAACGAATTCTGAGAAGTAACGACATGTATCTCACTGTATTCTATAACGAGAGCGCTTTGCGGTAACCACAGATTAGAAAATGTTGCGAATTCTCTAAAGTAGTTTTATTATTAGGAAGAAAAAGACGACATTACTTTAAAACTGACATTACTTTAAAACTGATTTTAGTTTAGAGAAGCCGAGTCAGAATTTTTTTTACACTCATATCATATGGATGCAATGGTCTTAATTCTGAACAGTATTATACTGTGGAACAGATAAATAAAACAACCAAGCTGTGGTTTTTGAATTCCCATTTTTATTATTATACTACCTATAAAGATTTTTAAACACTCCATAACATTATCAACAAAATCATACCGAGAGAAGGCAGCCGAATGAAAATGTTTTGGACGTAGAATCACTAAGAAAATTTGGTAGGCGCATTCGATTTCGAATTTGTCAAACACATTATCATAATACCTATACAAATATCAATTAAAATAATTAAGAACTTGATCACTAAATAACATGATTTCATCATTCATTTAAATTCATATCGTCATTTTAATAAGTCTGCCAAAGTAGATGTACACTTTTGAGTTCTATTCCATTACAATAAGACTCAAAAGCGTTCAACGGCTTTCTCTACCAAACAAAAATATTAGATAAAACCAAAAATAAAGAGCTACCATCAAAATATAGTTTTTTTACCTACAATATTGTTATTTTGTCAATAAACAAGAATGAAATTGTGGATATAGTAATAATTTTATGAGATGCAAGTTTACTGGATCATATTAAAATATACAGGGTGGATATGACGGAAAGTACCGTTAACACTAAAAATAACAAATACTGAAATGAAACTTCCATTTTATTATTATTATAATTCCCATATAATTCTAACCTGAGATATAATGTGTTGATTCTAGTGGATGACACTGCTCTACACTGAAAGTAAATTTATTACGGTGCCTCTCGTCCTTATTGTTGTGTGAAGAAAGACATGCCACCACATTACAATTGACTTTAGTTTAGTCTGTGTCGTCAAAAATAGATTAATGATATTTGGATGTAAAAATAAATGGGAGTTTTCTTCGGTATTATTGTGGATTCGATTTTAAGAAGCTACTTTTTAAAAGTAGTACACGAAAGTTTTATAAAAATAAAATTAAGTTTTCCTCTTAGTAATATTTGCAATCTTTAAGGTACTTCCGCTCCATAGCATATCGTTCGACATGTATATAACCCAATGCGTAGTTGTAATACTTAATATAAATTCGTCTAATAATGTTGACTACGTCAAAATCTAATCCTGTATCGTATCTAAATAACAAAAAATATCACTTCTCGATTTTCGTGCTGCCTTTTAACCAATGTTAAATACTGCGCTTCGATTTTGACTAAATTTTTTACATTATGCGAATACCAGGTACATACTTACATACTGTGAAGATCGAAATTTTATGTCAAATTCTCTATCTACATTAGATTTAGATATATATTAGTTATTGAACACTTTTTAACACTAATTAATTGATGAGTCAAAATCTACAACAATGGATTTTGTACACGTTCATAATTTAATAAAACATTAAGTATGTCATTGAAGTCTTAAAAACTAAATGACCTGTGTTTGATGTTACTGGTTTTTGAGGGTATGTTATATAATTAAGGTAGTAAATACTAAAATGAGTTGTAATTAAGACATGAATATTAACAGAACTATTTGTCACTTGGCGAATTAAGTAAACGGTTTCAACAACTTCTTAATCTGGCTTTACCGGTGACATCTCAAGCGTTGATCGATTTTTAACCAAGTTCAAGACAAGGAGACTGTTCACAATTCGATGGTATTTTTTTATTACTCTTCTGCCCAAGAAAGGAAGGTAATGTTTTTAACTAATATCTTGGGCATCTATATCACAATTTGATTTTTCTTGAAGGTTTTATCCATTACAAAATACAAATATGGTCTGATGTCGGATGTTTTGCAATTTTTTGGAGATTCGCTAATGTACAAGATGTTTTACCATTAGATAGAAAAAAATGTTTGTTACTCCAGTCTCACACATATATGTATAGCGCTTTGAGTGAACTGTATATGCAGATATATAATATGTTTATTAATATAAACTACATTAACATGTCCGCCCAACTATCACTATGGTCTCTGAAATCGTGAAAAGAGAATCAGCTGTTTCCATACACTTGATAGATTACGTATTGATCTCTTGTACGGAGCAGATGAGCTCATAGTGGAAGAACATCCTATAAAAATTCGACCAACGATGACGATGTCACTTTGTATAGTTTTACTCTTGATGCTCATAGTTAGGCAGCGGTTATCAAGTAACGGCTCTCTGACAGACGCCAATATAAACCCTTCGGACCATGGAGTAAAAACAGAAAGGAGGCGGTCTATTTGCTATGCAGCGGGTGAGGGGAACGCGGCACCCCCTGCAAGACTACCCGTACCTTTGTGGCGCCATCTAGCAGCTACATCTGTTATTGAATAGGAGAAGAACTTCACAATGTGTTTATAATTATTCAATTTTCTTAGACATAAAATGTAATCCTATGACATCTGAAGATACGCCACAAACACTTTTACAGGAATAATTGCAATACTTCATCGTTATTATTTTTTCAATCGGTCTCTGTCTCACAAACCTATGTAAACCCGACAAGCGATTCAAGCCACGCCCATAACGGTGACGTAACGAGCTATTTGGAATCACAGGGCACAGTCATAAATATCGCTCCCTCTTTGGTTTTGCTCCGTATTTCAGACCACCTGACTACTAAATCTCAACCGATGGTAAATGGTCACTCCAGTTTACAAATTGACCGTCAGTGATCCACTAACACGATATCCCCTAAATCATAAAAACTATCTCATTAAAATGTACCAGATATACGTAGCACCAGAAACAACTCGCATGTGCAAGTTATTACCGCTGGTGGATTTGGTGGTCAGGTGGCACCCATGGTCCATCTGGAAAGCTTACATTTGATACCTGACGTTATTTTGGCTAATACCAGTGAACGGGCTTCGATATACCTAACGTGAGTTGATAGTCACCAGATTACAGGTACTAATATAAATTTTATGCACCAACCTGTTACATATTACGAGTACAATTGTATAATTAAAAAATATATTTAACTTAAATAAAGTATTAGTTAAATTAGAAATTAAAAAAATAAATATTTGTCATGTGTCAACATAAATTACAACTAAATATATTAATAATACTCGCGTCGACAAAGTAATGTTACATTAACATTTTGTACATAGATACAGCCGTAATCAGAGAAGGTATTACATACCGAGACAATATTATCTAACAGGGTACAGACCTGTAGTATTTACTTGTAAGAATTTATTACGTTCCAGTGGAAACCAGTATTCTCATGTTGGCGAAAACCATTCCTCTTTCGGTACTGTGTTACGAAGCAATAAAAAAAGTCCTCAATCGTAGCTAGTAACGAAAGTACGCGGCCGGATGTATAATGGTATTAATGGTATACCGATTTAACTACTCCGAAAAACGTTGAACCGAAGAACGTTTGACCAAAAGCCGAGTACATTGCAGAGTTGGTTTTACTTAAACATTTTAATGATGGACAAACTCCGCAATGTACTCGGCTTTCGATCAAACGTTCTTCGGTCAAATGTTTTGCGGGGAAGAGTAGTTCGGTATACCATTAATTATACATCCTACGCGGAGATGCCATAAAAGGCGAGCTTTTAGAGGTGTTTTATGGTGGACAGTTTTCATAAAAGAGTATTTTTTTATCCGATTTAAACATATTTACACGTATACAAAGTAAATATTACAAATCTGCAAACACGTCAATCGTATAACTTAAGTCAAAGAAACATAACAATATGTACTGAGGTATTGTTGAATATTCCATGTGGCGAAACCAAATACTTATAGACCTCAATTAAAGGCTGAGAGGACAAATTTTTTTACACAATTGAATACTCGTTAGCAATGGAATAAAAACTATAACAAAACGACGGAAGAATATTACAAACATGAGCGATTGTTTCTTAAAGTTTTGAATGTAGTGAATAAGCAAGTGCGACACAGGAGATTCCATTGCAATTCAAACAAAGGTCACACGGTGATTTAGCTAATTAAACAATAGTACACGTATGAGGTATACTTAATTATCATACTGGCCTCACGGTTAATTCTATTGCCGTATAGGCGTAAAATGAAATATGGGGCCGTCCATAAATTACGTCATCGATTTTTTCAGATTTTAGACCCCCCCCCCCTATAATCATCCTATCGTCATTTCTTAATGACCCCTCCCCCCTTCTCCCAAAATTGACGTCATTACTAGTTTGACAAAATAAAACATTGCAGATTTGAGAAAAATAGGGTATTATATGATTAAAACATATATGTATGCTTAGATCTTTAAAACTACGCAACGGATTTTGATGCGGTTTTTTTAAATAGATAGACTGATTCTTAAAGAAGGTTTATATGTATAATACATGTAAGTACCACGGGCGAAGCCGGGGCGGGCAGCTAGTATTTTACTAGGTGTGCTGGAAGAAATTTCTTTTTAGAAATAATCTTTTTGTATGTGAAAAATAAACTATAAATAAATAAGAATGACGTCAAAACACCCCTCCCCCATCTATCATTTACCGTCATCCGCAGACCAACCCCCCCCCCCCCCCTAATTTAGAATGACGTAATATATGGACGGCCCCTATGTCAAGCGACTGAAGGCATATCCCTACAGTTATGAACCTAACTAAATTAACTAAGGGTAAGTACTAAAGGAGCAATAATATTATAATCTGATGATGATATATAATAAAGATTTTTTACGAAGATCCGAGCTCAGTCACTGCATACAAGCACTCATGGTAGGAGATGAACCCCAGCAAACAAAACATGGAAGCATTCCTTCAAAGAAACTAAGCGCAATTCTTGATATTAAAGCACTAACAAATAACCCCTTTAGACCCGCTACATCCCTGACCGTACACCTGAGACACAAAATTAATATAGTACTAACGTAGAGTCAATCATAAAAAAATCCCAAATAACAGGTTTGGTAGGGGCCAATTTAAATATTAGTTAAATATGTATTTAAATATTAGTTAAGAAAGCACTACAATTATATTCAGTAAAAAAAAAATAGATGTTTCTTTCTTTCTTTCTTTCAATTCAACGAAATACTAGTCGTATTTAATATTATAATAAAATTCAATGGTATTTTTTTACGTCTGGTATTTGTTTTTGATAGGAAAAATTCAAAAATAGATTCGTATCATTTTATTAACCCCAACACGAAAATAGGTTTCTTTATTCTGAAACATTTAACTGTTTGCCTGTCTGTGGCATCACAGCACTAAAATGAATGAATGGAATTGAAAGCAATAGATAAACTTATATCGAGTAGCATTGAACATTAGTTTTCAATTTAACCTTTTTTATCATCATCTATTAATACATTTTCCAATTGTATTTAACTTTGTGGACACATATTTAACTTTGTATACAAATAGGGAACTATAGGTCTGTTCAGGTGATACCACCTTATTACATATGTATTTTATATGCTATTGATTGTATAGTGACTGTTTGTTCCTAAATAAAATAAAATAAAAAATAAAAAAATAAAAAAAATCAACCGCTTTAGAGTTTGCAAAATGGTCACATGATAATGTTTGACGCTTCCAAACACGGTTATAACACGGTTGGTTTCTTCACTTAGATGATTTGAGAGTTTAAAACTAAATTTCTCAATATATGCTTGGAATGCTCACATGTTTTACTAGAATTCGCTATTCTTCTACGCATCAACTCTCACCCGCCAATTTATGCATCCCGCACACACCTGCAGTAACGTGGAAGCGAGATGGCTAACACGCCGCACTTATCCTCGCCTTGTGGGCGGAAACTGGACGTACAGATTCACGGGCGCATATTGATTCGTACAAGAGGAATTCATCTCTTATTCGCTCTTTCAAAGATGTTCTCGAGTCGTACACCTTTATGTCGGATTTATATAACCAATTTAGACAGCCGTATAGCTACATTCGTTTACATAATTCAATATTAATAATCATTAAACCACACACCAACTACGCTTTAATCTTGAAATGTAACTTGCAGAGTAAAACGCTCAAAGCAAGCAGCGCTCACGCGACTACAATAGCTGCCTTTATGACTATACGGTATAACTTCATAATAACAGTCTCCTACCTTCATAAAAAATCCTAAAAGATTATTTTTTGTGATTTTACTACATTTTTTATATATTTTTTATGTATTTTTCGATATGACAGCAATACTCCTAACTCCAAGAACATTTGAAATTTAACATTTATTGCCTGCAATATAACAATAATCACGTGTTGTAGGCTACTAGCAGTAATATCTATATCCCTTTAAACATGTTATATTTCTTTTCTCTTGACTGTACATATCCACTTTAAATTGCTTAACTAAAATTATTCCACTACAATAACAGCAGCAAATATTTAATAAGTTTATATTGCAACACCAATTGAAATAGATTAAGTGAAAATTTATGAACACATATTGATATTACTTTTTCTTCCTACGAGATTTTTTAGATTTAGACGATTGCTTTGTAGAAGGCAGAACTATGTTAGAAGCACCAGCGTTTTTCTTATCCTCTTTATCACTCGTTGACGTAGTGACGTCCTCATCGGACGACTTCTCCATCGTTTCAGCCTCATCTGGTTTTGATTCGTCATCTAACTTCACCTCCAGCGTTGTTATTTTATCACTCTCAATAACGCTGAAGCCCTTTTCTTTCTTAGCAGGCACTTTTTCCAAATCGATTAAGTTAAAAGAACTTGACTCGATGGCTTTGGTTGTAGTTTCTTTAATCGATGACAATATATCGTCTATGTTAATTTGACAGATCGGGCTGGTGAGCTTCGTGTCATTGACGTCTAGCATGCTATCTCGCATAACTTCTAGTTTGAAATCATCCAAACTGAAATCTAAATGTTCAAGTGGCGGCAAATCGGTTAACACTGCATGGTGTTCCTCAACAAAGTTAAGTTCAGAAGGTGCATCGCATTCGGCCACCATTATATCAGTTCTCTTGCAAAGCTCTATCAATTTATCCTGCAACGACACTGTTGTGGAAGACACTGGATATTCATCGAAAGCGATTGCGGTATCTTTTGGCTCCGATTTCCTTTCACTTCTGCCTACTCTTTTGTCAGCAACTTCAACTTTCTTTTCGACTTCATCTGATTTCTTGTTTTTAGAAGCCGCTATAGAACTCCACGATTTCAGTGGTTTCTCTGCAACCGATTCTTTTTCCTGAGTATTTTTCTCAACAGGTTGAGGTGATTTCTTACGAGCCTTAGTTCCCCTAGTTATCTGAATTTCTGGGAAATCTTCTTCCGTGGTATTAATTACATACACGTCTTTTTCATCTATTTCAGATGGCATCTCAAAGAATTTACGGGGTTCTGGATAAGGCGAAAGTGATTTGCTTTTAAGTGGTTTGGGAAACTCCTTAATATGAAATGAGCTGCTTTCGCTAACGGTGCCATCGTAATGTTTCTTGACTTTCTGAGTATTGATATGGGCTACATCTTTCATTACCTCTCTACACATTGGCGTGGAACTGGGTTCGGATAATATTTCAATATCTGATGTAGTTTCGTCGTATTTTGGAAGGCTCTTCTGCTTAGTAGTACATTTATCCTCTTCAGCTAGGGACAATATTTCAATTGATTCTTTATCATTATCACCTTTTTTCTCAGGAGTACTACTTTTTGAGGAACGTGACTTTTTAGTCTTAGACAAATAAGAAATCGGAGGCTCAACATTTTCGAATGGTGTTGAAATTGACACTAAATCTTCGCTACAAGATTGCTTTTCTTCAATCGCATGTATTTCTACAAAGCTGTCTTCGTCAGCCTTTGCCTGAGTTTCTTCCTGAGTTTTCTTACTTCTTCTATTTTTCTTGAATTTCACTTTATCCTCGACATTCTTATCACTACTTTCAGATTGCTGACTGGCCATTGACACTGGTTTCTCTGGTTCGTTCAAAAGCATGTCCCAAGCTTGTTCCTCAGTTTTGATTTCTTGTTCTTCATGCTTGGGTTGGGTTGGGATGGGTTTACCATCGAATATCTCCTTTCTCGAGGGTAGTTTAATGGTAAGAGCAAAATTTGATTCATCTTTGACGACTGTAAAATCTGTGACATCGGTTTCAGCATTGTTATCCTTCACTATTTCTGAAGAATTTTTGACCTCTGTAATTGGTTTGTCCTCTTTAAATCGAATGTCTTTCGATTCCCTACATTCCTTAATACTCTTAGAATCCCTACTATCTTTTTGATTTTTAATCTCTTTTGTCGCTTTTACCTCTTTAGGCTCGATAACCTCTTTAGATTCATCGATTTTAGATTTAGTATCCTTAGCACTAACCTCACTATCTCTATCACTAACTGACTTCGGGGTGGGAGATTTCTTAAGTCTAATTCTGGCTGTCGGCTGAATATCATCCGACGCCCGATTCGATTTTGGCAGTGATTTAGAATCAACGCTCTCACGCTCGGCACGCTCCGCCGAGCCCCTATCACGCGCACTGTCACGCTTCCTTACATCAATCTCCTGACTTCTGAGATCTTTATGTACATCGGTTTTCTTAACGTCTACATTAATTCTATCTAATTTAGTCGCAGTTTCGGCTGCGGCATGCCTAAGCGGGTCGGTGTATTTGCCTCGAGATTCACCGTCGATGATCTTCTGCCTGGCAGGTTTCTCGGCTTTAACTCGCTTCGGGCCACCGAAATCGTCTACTTTATCTTTCAGCTGCCTAACGGGTTCCTCCGTCTTAGCCAACTTCGTCTCCGACTGCCGCTGATCTCTGGATCTATAGAAACTTTCAACACAGGCATTCCTCTCCGCTCGAGGTGTGCCCACACTCGAGTTAAAAACTTTCTGACAGACTCTATCAGTTTTAAGGGAGGCTCCTACATTCTCACCGGATTCACCCTCTGCATCCTTAAATTCGGGTACGTCGTCAATCCTCATCGCCGACTTTACGACAGGATCCCGCGGCTCCTCCACAGCGACCGGAACGTCGTCGCGGATCATACCAGCATCGGGTCCACTATCCGGCGGCACCTCGTACTCCACGGGAGCGAGTCCGGGCGCCTCGGCGGTGAGGGCCGCGGGGATGATGACGTGCGTCGCCAGCGGTAGAGGATCGTCGGGCAGGTACGCGGGCTCGGCTCGCACCGTCTGCACGGGGATGGTCGTGGTGCGCGGGAGCGGGCGGACCACCATGTCGGCGCGGAGCGGCAACGCTGCAGGCGCGCGGACCACGGGGCGGAAGGTGGCCTCGTCGGCGTTGGAGGAGGTGTAGGCGTCGGGGTCGAGGGCCGGCGGCGGCGGCGCCCGCGGCGGCGACACCACGGTGCCCAGCGGGTCCACGGCGCGCACCACGGGGCCGGGCCCCTCCCCCGCCGCGACGCGCCCCTCCCGCCACCCTATACGAAACCGAAGGCAACCGTCAGTACAGCTAGCCGCGACGGAGGAGGGTTTGAGGCAAAGATTTATATCGTTAGATAGGACTCGCTTAAGGGCGACTACTTTTCGTACAATCTATAGTCGACCGTATGTAAAAATCTATGCGATATTTTCTGTATTTCAGGAATAAAAGTTGCAGTTGGTAGGGTCACGTTTACTTATTTTTTGTACGACAACGGAATAATCCCAGTAATAAATTTAAACACATATCATTCCCAGTGGACCCTAACAATTCTAATTGTTATTACTGAAATACAAAATATATTGCACAGGTATTACATGAGTTCGAATATAGTTTATGTGAAACTAGAAAGTAATTTACCGTTAAAGGACAGTTTTAAATTTAGTTTCTATGCGCCGCATTCTATTCTGTGCGGAGTAGAAAGAAGTTTTACTTATGAAATTATGTAGAGGTCTTCAAAGTCGGATTTGTCTTATTAATGAATTTTAAGGAAAATGATAATCGGCACGGTCAAATCGTAAACAGGTGGAGAGTTTGATCATCAGTCGGATCTCAAAGTTCTTTAATCAAATAAAATACAAAATAAACAAAAATTGGTTTTAGCGAAAAAAAAAACAGCATTCCCTCTTTTACATAACTTTTAGGACTTGTGTCGTGAAGAAGATATTTGGTGCGCCTAAAAGAGTCTATCTAACGATTTACATCTTTGGAAAAAAGCATGATATTCGCGTTAGATTGAAAGCCAAAACGTGTGGGTAGTCGGTTACTGGATGGATGCCTTTGGCTTCTGTATAGAGCGGTGCGACCCTAGTATAATGCTTTCATCGAACTCCTCCCGTCGGGATAGCCTCGCTCTTGTGCGAGTTTGAAGCTGACGTGACACTTGTGTTATGTACTTATGTCCCATCGTGAAAGTTCTGCTCATTCACTTTTGGACCTTACGATAAAGTGATAAAGTCAAAAGTAATTAAGCACAAATTGCTCCCCAACATTATGTTATTGGTAAAAAACAGTATTAATTGAATGTATTATGAAATTATTAATTGATTACATATTTCATAATTGAAACTCATTCAATTGATTGAAATATTATCTTTTTACGTATTCATTTTTTTGGAAAACTTAGCTTTAGCAACAATACTGGCAGGCAATGATATTATCTGTAAAAAGTCGTTGCTCAAAGATATATTTTCTTTATTCTTAGACAATAATAAGCAAGCAAGCATGCCATGCAGATACTGGAGGTATATTATGAAGTACAAAAAGGGATCAATTAAAAGAACCCTTTGACTGTCCACAGCATTAAAAAAAGAATTTTATCCTTGAATGCCAACGACATTTATTATTATCAATTAATTGAACTGTTACTTGTACTTCTAACAGAAGTAAGCACCTACCCACTTACTGACTTCACATCCATATTATTTCTCTAAACATTATTCAGTCAGCAGCTGATATAAGTAAGAAAAGAAATTAAAGAGTTGCCGAAAAGTAACGAATTTTTCTTTTTGGAACACCCAAACACTTATGTTTGGGATATCACTGACTCCTCCATTTAAAGGTCGTGACGCTATGCAAGATCAACTAATAAGTTATTGCAATCAAACTTTATTAATGATCATGAAGTCCGTAGACTGGCTTTAACTAAGTAAAGTGACTTTATACGACTATTTTATTGACCTTCAAATGCCCTTCAAATAGATATACTTACCATGATCCTACTTTGAATAAACGAGTTAGATCTGAATTTGTATACAGCTGTATCCATGCTTATTCGACTCAAAGTTGCACAGAGTGTGGAATTCATCAGGAGACGATGCCGAATATGCTCTGTCGGTCTAGAGTATGGTAAAATTATATCTGTCCGAACTAAATAAAAAACCAGGTGCTGACTGAATAAAAGAAATCTTCTAAATATTGTGTCCAAATAATAGCTTGCTCACCATGGTCCTCCTTCATGGCTTCAGCGAGGTCCTCCTTGAGTTGCACATCACAAACGGAGGCCGCTCGTCCTGTCTCAGCGAGCAGAGATTTGCGTCTAAAGTTGTCTGATGGTGAATGTTCTAGAGAACCTGGAAATACAAAAGTATTAAATCAATATATGAAAGAAAGAAAATAACCTCTGCATTTGATCGAGTAACATGAAACAGACGTTTTTCCTATTCGGCCGTTGTACCTCCACTTGCCATACCACGTTTAACAAAATCACGTTGTCGTGCAAAGTTCTCCGCTGAGTGCACAAGATCCTCGAAGTAGACCAGTCCCTCTTCCATGCCCTCCAGGTGGGATAACCTTATACGACAGTGGACACTCCCATAGCACATGGTCCCTGTACTACTCTGCATTTCCGCTGCAGTAGCATGAGCCGACGGTAAAAAGATCTAGAAACCAGAGTCGAGCCGTAAAACATGTGGCTCACAGATGGCGTATGACCCACCCCCTACCAAGGCCACTCAACCATTCACGTATGGCCGAATCACGGGGGGCACTCGTGCTTGATCTCCATACAAATTCTATCTAAGCTAGTTTTTTTTTCAATCTGAGGCCCCTTAACTGCAGTAACGGCTTCGGCCAATGAGGGTTCTTGCGTATTTAAAATCGATTGTTATACAAATTGTATGCGTTTAGCAAGCCGCGCACGACAAAATTGCCGAAAGCACAGGACATTCGCCTAGGAATCTAACAAGTCCTGGACCAGCCACTGTCCTCACCAGTTCATCCAACAACGTTCCTGCTTGTGTAGCCGACACTACTATAAGATGTAATGGGCAAACTACATATACGGAGCATTTTGAGATGTGCGCGGTACTTTGCCGATCGCACATCTGTTTCACTGTCGACAAATTATTTAATTTCAGCCCTTGTCCCTTTGGTAAATTCTCCTCCAAATGAGGCCTAACATTCACAGTAAATGAGGGAGCATCGGTGGCTCAGTGGAGGAGACACAGTCTCCCAATTTGGGAGGTCCAGGTTCGATCCCCAGCCAGGCCATATACCAAGGAGTTTTTAAATTTAATTTAATTACTTATGTACATTTATCCGACTCTTCTTAAACGGCGAAGGAAAAGATCGTGAGGAAACCTACATGCCTGAAAAATAAATAAAAAAAATCGAAGACACGTGAAGTCCCCAACCCGCACTGGGCCAGCATGGCGGACTTATGGCCTATACTCCCTCAGACACATTTACAGACTCATTATGATTCACACTAAGGGGTGCTTCTGACCCCCGGACCAACAGTTCTATTCTGAGTTGCTTCTGTCTTCAAATTCCAGCCGAGCGCGCCTCCAATGCCATGCGTATGTCTTGAAGCTCACGAAGTTCGCTTCCGTCCCAACGAAATCGTCGTGGTGTATGTCAGCATGTCGATTTCTATTATAACTGCCAGCAGCTCTCGATGATTCCTTGTCCTCGGTAAAGCCGTCGCACGTAATAGCACGACAAAGACTCTGCCAAAGACAGCGTGCAGTCTCCTCCTAAACCTGAGATATCATGGGCAGTAAACTTTATTACAGTATCTGAATGGAACAGTAAGTATACTACACTCACACTCGCTGGCCGAGCCAGAGTCTATGAGTACAGGTACGACGGGTCGCACGCCCGGCATGTTCACGGGGTTGGAGCGAGCGACGCCGCGGGCTGCGCTTGTGTCCACTTCCACTGTCTCCGCCTCTGACAGCGATGAGTTTGAGCTGAATGGAAAAAGGAAAATATGATTATGGCTATATTTGTATATGGAAACGACAACTGTACGTCTAATGTGTATAATGTCTAATGCCAGAGCAGATCGTAATATGTGGCAGATAACTTAGAAAGTAAGCTGCTCTTAGGAGAGCCCCATACAATCTCACAAGTGAAACCTACATCAATACCTAATCTACTGAACCCTGAAATTAAAACTAATGTCTTAAGTTTTATCATTTCAAGTAAAAATTTTTGTTATTCGTAAATTCTTCATGTTTAATTTTTGTCTTTCGCCTGCGTAGAATTCGGTCTATTAACAAATGCGACACTCTATGACACAAAAGCGATCCCACTAATACCTATTCTACAGGAACCAGTCACTTTTCCGGGATACAAATTGGCCTATAATATGTTAATCCAGGTCCTGATCTTATTATAGTATATTTCTTGCTTTCTTTATTTATTATTTGTATAAATCTAGTATTTGTTATTATAATTATTATACTAATCATGGTATGTTACCTGATTGCAAACTAAAATTTCATCAAGTTGAATCTTTGAGAATATCATACTCTGTATTAATTAACTTTTTCTTTTTCCCAAAACATTGTTTATTTATGGGTTAAGATGGAGGTTAATATTGTTGTAAAATAGTTTTTGTGGGTGATCCTCACGATACAGGTCCGCCTAGTGTGGGGATCACAGGCAATACCCCTTGGTATCCATTACAACAATAGAGGGCATGTTTAACATATTATAGTGTCTATTTTAAGATAGAAAATTTGTTAGTACTTGCATGTTCTGTTGTTGTGAAATTAAATATTTTTTTCATTTTCATTTTCATTTTCATCTGTTTACCAAATCTGTCCAGCCGTTTAGGCGGGAAGAGGTTGTAACGGTGTCGTTCTTTTGAGCTGATCCTCATTGGTTGGTTTGGGTTATTGGAGTTCAAATTCGAAATTTTAAACTGACTGACTGACTGATGAACTGACGGATCCTTTTTTTTTGGCACATTGATTTCCAGACTTCAACTCGGTCTCACCGTTATTTTTAATCATTTTTTTCACATCTCAATAGTTAATTTTTTAGTTTTAAGGCCCTTTCGATCCTCTGGCCGACCTGTTTCATGCAATAAATAAGTTGGTGTGGTGATCCGTGCTCTGTTTTGACCCTAGCTAGAGCTAGAGCTAGTCGACCCAGCTGGGCATAGGTAGGCTGGGAAGGTCACAAGGTAACAAACATACATATAGGTACATACACAAACTTTTGCATTTATAGTATTATGTTGGGATAAGGATGGACACTCACCCAGTGCAGTTGTAGGTTTTGAAGACGAACTGGGGCCCCATCCAAAGCCTCCGGTGCGGGCCCGCGTGCGTCACGATCTCCACCTGAGATAACCAGCGCTCTTCCTCGCTCATACACATATCTGCGTATCTCTGGAAGAAAGGTTGATCATATTTTACATAAAAAGGCCCAAATTGGTGGGTTTGTGTCAGTTTAGTGGCCACCTGACAGTCAGATCCCACTCCCACTGTAACTCCTGTAAGCCAGGATCAACAGTGGTACTCGACACGGCGCCTACTGAAGGTAGACGGTGCCCTACGTGATTCTATTGCTACCTTGGACCCCAGACTAAAGGAAGGAATAGGGTGGGTAAGTAGGAAAAGAAGTTTCCCACTTCCCCCCTCGGCAAATGGGACCCACTTCCCACCTGACAGTAAGTGTTTTTAAGCCGCCACAGCAGGCCACCGACTTAGCTTAACGATTGCCTTCAGTTGAAAACAACCGGAACCGACTATTTAAAATGCCCGCCAAAACACGGAAACACTCGTATTAAAATGCTACTGGTCGTCGCTCATCCAAGACTGACCGCGCCAGACATTGCTTAACTTCGCAAATCAAAAACGAATAGCGAATGCGACTGCGCCACGAGTACTTCCTGCATGCTTTATAAATATTATTAGTAATGTAATATGATGTATTAAAATATTAATAGCTTCTCGATGAAGGCCCGGGGTGTACCTTCGAAGCATGTGTAAATGCCTGAAAATCCATAATATCGCCAGTCCCCCAAATATGGGTCCCACAGCTGTGGGTTGTCTGGAAGAGAGCGCTTTGTGTTCTATTGTTATCATCAAAAATTATTGTAAATTATTTTGCGCAATAAAGAGTATTTGTATTGTATTGTATTGTATAGTATTGTATTGTATTGTATTGTATTGTATTGTATTGAATTGTATTGTATTGTATTGGATTGCATTGCATTGTATTGTATTGGATTGCATTGCATTGTATTGTATTGTGTGTGGGGTTTCCTGGTCAGTACGTTAGCACCTTCTATGATCTTCACTTAACATAACATCAGGGGACAAATACTACCCCGTTATGCATAAAAAAAAATCGGCACTGGACCCGTGCATTTCTAAGATTAATGGTGACTTACCCGGCAGCTGAGGGGCTGCAGCAGAGGGTTGGAGGGCGGCAGAGGCGCCAGGAGATCAGCTGCAGCTGGCGGCCGTTGCAGCGGCCACTGAGCTATTGGCTCTACTTCCAGCTCTATGGGCGAGTCGTCGCAGATCTTCTCCTTTGGTAGATCTGTGTAACATCGCAGAGCGTTTTAACTAAATGATACTTAAGCGGAATGATATGCAACCTATGGTCGAAACGAAAGAATTATCATTCCTACATTGCCACTGATTTTGTTGCTATGAGTAAACGCATTACCACATCATGCAGTAATTCATTCAAAGGGTATATGCTTATTCAATTACGTTCCTGTTGTTATATAAAATCTTCCTTTCAATAAATTTAAAGATACTATTAAACAGAAAATTATTTAGAAAGCATATTTTAAAATATCAGACTATTTTAGATGATAATCATCCTTAGACATAAACAGCCTGTTCGTATGCCAGGCTATTGCACAATTAATAATGAAATATAAAAACCTTTTTGTAATATATAAACTTGTTTTTAAAAGAGCATCCCCTCTCTTCTCAGGGGAAATTGCCTTTTGAACAAGGAGTTTATCTAAATCTGCCGCCAAGCAGCAATGTTAATATCACTGTTGTGTTGTCAGAGATAAGATAGCCAGTCCCCCAAATGTTCTTCCACCTTCGACCTCATCTTCACTTAACATCACGTGTGATTCAGGTCAAGTTCGAACCCGTTGTGCATAAAAAAAAAAGAGCTGAAAAAATGTAATATCTGACTATTTACCTATAAAATAAAGAAACTTTGATCATATACATCAACAGCCTATAGAACTTCACTTTTTTGATTTGCTACATAAGAGGATAAATATATTCATGAGTTGTATAACGCCTCTTATTTCGTTTTCTCTTAGAGGGAAATGCAAGGCAGAGTGTATCACTACACTGCAAAATTACTGTTACATCTGGCGACGTATATTGAATCCCTTCGCTCCGCTCCGGATTCAAAATAGCGCCCTCATCGTAAAAATATTATTTTCCACCATCGTAATACAATCTATTGTTTTTTTTACACTTCATTGTATATCTACTATTTTACCTCGAGCGACGTATATTGCTGTCGATTCGGATGTACTCCAACTAAACTAAACTAAAACCACTTTTGGAGTGGTGCCGTCGCATCGCATCGTACTGTTCCAGGGAGAAAGAGACAGTACTACATTAAAACAGGTTTTAGTTTAGTTGGTATACATCCGAATCGACACCATTGAATCCCTCGCCACACTTATGACTCTACTTTACAATCCTTCGCTCCGCTCTGGATTCAAAATAGTGCCCTCGTCGTAAAAACATTATTTTGCTCCCTTGTAATACAATCGAGTGTTTTATACACTATGGCAGTACGTACTGCGCGCGGCGCGGGGATGGAGCGCCAGGTGGGAGAGGCAGCCGCTGGCCGCCACGAGGTAGAGGGCGGCGGGGGCGGGGCGCGGCGGGGGGACGGAGGAGGGGGCCCAGCCGCGACCGAACCGCGCACGCGCCAGCAAGGGCGCCGCGGAACTGTCCTCCGATAGAGACGATAGACGCTGCCGACCTGACGATGGATATATTAACTTCAAGGTTCAAATCATGAAACTTTTCTTCGAACTACTAATATCAATATGGCGATCACAAAAGAACACTTTCCTGGGGCCTACAATCACCTCTTATAGCAATATTACAGTAATATTACTTTGGAAATTCGTACCCCGACCGCCTTAAAACAAGCTTATTATAATATTGTTTTGTTAAGCAGTTTTGTGACGTCACCGCTGAATCATTCGCTCAATTCGTACCATCATCGTTGTTTAACGGTCGTTTGACAGCTAGTAATATTGCTCAAACGTCAAATTTTACAATCTTAAAAAAGTTAGTCTCTTGTGATGGTTTTATTATTGTTTTAGTGGTATAAGGATAATAAACCGTTATTTTCGCTTAAAAAAGTAAGTGGATGTGTTTTTCACAATAACTCTTTATAAATACATTGTGTTCATTGCGTAAACCGATAAGAAATACATTAAATGTGATGTGGTTTTAGATGGCCAATGATTACGAATTATTCGAGTTTCTGGAAGACGATGCCGCAGAGGATTTGTCGGAGAAGATGCAACGTCGAAGGCGATTACGTGAAGAATGTAATCCCTTCGATATTGACGAAGCTGAATTTGTTCGACGAGTTCTTTGTCTAGGATGCTTGCTTATTCTATAAATGCACAAAAATCACTAAAACATTAATTTGTATTTACTTCTAGTCGCCATAATATAAATTCTATAAAACCAGTAAAAAAATAATTTCAAACAAATAAAAATTTTATACCAAGATTATGAAATTAAGAAAGCGCCGCGCTTATTACTTTGACACAATGTTTCATTTTACGGAACGACACCGGCGGCGGGAGCAGCGTTACTTCACATTTAATTTACGCTTTCTTGCATTACTTCAATGAAAATGTGTATTTAAATTTATATATGCATAAATATAAAAACTTTTATTTCTAATTACGCATTTCAACAATAAAAATATGAACATAAACGACAAAAATCATGCACAATATTTAAATAATTGCGTATACCGGAACGCTATTATTATTCGAGGTGTGAAAGTGATAACGCTATACAAAGGTATAACGTTGTCTCGTTCTTCTGACTGCAAGGAATAGACAAATCATTCGTTCTTTCCCGTCTCTAAGCAGGAGTAAAACAATATTGTTTTGTATTATCGCTAGATGATCGCGGTACGAATTTGAGTAATATTACTTTAACATTGAAACAAAACGTTATATATTTTTAAAATGATCGTTGTAGGCCCCCAGGGGGCCTACATCATTTAAAAACCATCATGTTTCAGGAACGTTTTGTTCCAGAAACTCGAATAATTCGTAATCATTGGCCATCTAAAACCACATCACATTTAATGTATTTCTTATCGGTTTACGCAATGAACACAATGTATTTATAAAGAGTTATTGTGAAAAACACATCCACTTACTTTTTTAAGCGAAAATAACGGTTTATTATCCTTATACCACTAAAACAATAATAAATCCATCACAAGAGACTAACTTTTTTAAGATTGTAAAATTTGACGTTTGAGCAATATTACTAGCTGTCAAACGACCGTTAAACAACGATGATGGTACGAATTGAGCGAATGATTCAGCGGTGACGTCACAAAACTGCTTAACAAAACAATATTATAATAAGCTTGTTTTAAGGCGGTCGGGGTACGAATTTCCAAAGTAATATTACTGTAATATTGCTATAAGAGGTGATTGTAGGCCCCCTGATCTCAGTGCAGTAAAGTTACATGTAAATCCAATACTGAACACTGTTGAATCCTTTCTTTTTAATTCGTACCGAAAAATTAAGCACAAATAGTTTGATTATTAAAAAAACAATCATTGCGCGCCGAGTTCGCAACTAATTTGTTCTTAATTTGAATGAAATAAAAAAACTTTTAAAGGTGATAATTAAATTTAGGAACTTTTTAAATATTGAAAAATTAAACAAAAACTTCGGCAAAGCCAAAAGTCAAACATGAATTTAGCAAGCTTATGCTATGTAGAGCGACGTGGTCACTACTCCACCGACAAGAGCTTAGCAATTGAAGAAGAAGAATGCTATGTATCTATCATATGTGTAAATTTCAAATAGCAAAAAGAAATGAATAGAAGCTTGTTTCTTCAATGCGTTATAGAACAGAGATAGGCTCCGACCTGTAATGGTCCATGTCAGCAAAATAAATGGGATACATGTAATGAAAAGCAAACTCATATACACAGAACAGAAATATCTCACCTGAGCTAGTTCTAGTGATGGTATGTGTGGGCAAACTGGCCGTAGGCCGGAGCTGGGCCAACGGTGAGGCAGGAGCGGGCATCGGGAACGGCGGCAGGCGCGGGTTGGGGAACCACGACATACCTTCCGACACCTGCACAATCATCAAATGGAATTTATTTCTTTGCTAATAGTATTATTGTATCTTGTATCTATCTTGGGTTTACAATTCGGAGGTCGCGGGTTAGATCTCCAGCGGGGTACATATTTAAGTACTCGGTTCGGTTGGTGGTAGAGCATTTTAAATGTCCGCCTGGCTAGCTACCACCATCTTATCTAAATCTGCCGCCAAGCAGCAATGTTAGTAGCATTGTTGTGTTCCGGTTGTCAGAGATAAGATAGCCAGTCCCCCAAATGTGTTCCGGGTCAGTACGCTTCGACCTCATCTTTACTTAACATCAGGTGTGATTGAGGTCAAGTACTAACCCGTTTAGCATTAAAAAAAAAAATATAAACGCGAAGTCTGCCAGTCCGAAATTTGAAATAAATGTATGACATAGGTTCCTTTTTAACCGACTTCCAAAAAGGAAGACGACGAGTACGCCATAGCGTAATTGCAAGCGAGCGAAGTCCCGAATAGAAAGCTAGTGCTTTATAAGATATTAAGTACTGGAGCTCACACAAATGAAACTAGTAGGTTACCAAAAATCACTATATTGTATCTCTTAGTTCGTGCTTGACATCGTTTTTTATAACCTCTGACAAGCGCGTGCCCATCTGTCACATTTGACAAATCCGTGTTCCGTTCCATATTCCACTTATGATAGACGAAATTATTATAGCTTTTAACCTAAAATTACCCACTCACATCATCCACAAAGTAAAAGTTTAAAAATAATATGCCATGGGCCAAAAGTGTCACTTGAAAACGTAACATTCTTTACCGACTCCAAAAAATGAGCAGGTACTATGTTCGTCGGCATATATTAATTTATGAATGTTCACCTATATTTTCGTCAATTGTTAATTAATTAATTAGAGCGGTCCCATATAAGTTTGATTAAGATATGATTATGACTCCAGAGATCAAATCAAATCAAAAATGCTTTATTTTGTTGGTACACAGGGTACACTTAAAATAGTCAGATTTTACATTTTTAAAGCTACAGCTTGTTCAATAGGCAATTTTCCCCTGAGAAGAACAAGCAAGAAACTCGAGAAGTTGTTCTTAAAAAAAAAAGGTTTTTATATTACAAACTTATTAATTATTATTTTAAATTATAATAATACTTCATTATTAATTGTGAAATAGCCTGGTTATGCGAACGGGCTGGTTATGTCCATGAATGTTTATAATCTAAATAATCTGATATTTTATAATATGCTTTCTTAATAAGTTTCTCTTTTACAGTATCTTTAAATTTATTGAAAGGAAGATGTTGTATATCAACAGGAACCTTATTGAAAAATCGTATACGTAAGTAACCCTTTGAATGAATTACTGACTTTGCGACTAGAGAATGAAACCTTCCTAAAGTCGGTTGTTTTGCCAATTTTCTGTAGTTCAATATTTATTTATCTTTATTATTTAGATATATTTAGGTGGTTATAGGCAAACCCCACAAAACCAATTGATCAGTTTCTCTGTGGGAGTATATGAGTCTCTAATACTACGCATGCCCACATACAATGAATCGGCAGTAAATCTTGAAGGTATTGAGAAAACACTTATTAAATTGTTATGGTATATTTGTTTACATCTATTTGTATTTGTTAAAAATTGTATGTATCTTGTTGTTTTCATGAATGTTTGTTATCTAACAAACATTCTTCTATTCATTTAAACGTTATTCTATCTAGAATCTAACATAAACCAAAACTTGTAAGTTAAAAATGATACTCACGGGACTGCCAGAGGTGTGGGAGTGGGCGTGGCCGTGGGCATGTATGGGCAGGCCGGCGGAGCGGTGGAAGCGCGAGAGGCGGTTGACGACGCGCGGCGACGTATGGGTTCGAACCCCGCACGTGCCGCCGTACGGACTGATCGCGAACACGTGGGTCGTGCCGCGGAGAGTCGATATGGCTGTCCAGCGAGAGTCAGGGGATATCGCTATGTCCTGATAACAAATAATAATAGCACCTTTAATAAATATTCTTGAATGTACACACAGCGACATCTAATTCCACACTAAGCAACTAGGCTTGTAGGGTACTAAATGATTGGTATACTACACTAATAAATTATATTTAGTAAATATATACATCTAACTTCTAACTAATATTATAAATGCGAAAGTTTGGATGTTTGTTTGTTTGTCGCTCAATCACGGCGAAACGGATGAACTAATTTGAATGAAATTTGGTATATTTAGTTTTAATATATTTTTTTTTAATATTTCGGACACTTACACCAAATATCCAATCCCAAACTAAGCAAAGTTTGTAGTATGGGTGCTAGATAACGGATAAACATACAATACATGTTTATATAAACATCCATGACCTGGGATTAATATTCGTATTCATCACACAAACATTTACCTCTAACGGGATTCGAACCCGCAACCGTTGGTATCGGTGACAGGGTCACTATCCACTAAACCAATTTGTCGTCAAATATAGATCGTCTATTTAGGTAGAACATACCCTGGTTAGTTTTACATAGGACATTTTTTATCCCGCAACAAATTAAACATATTTTTATAATACACAGTTAGACGACCGGTTGGTTTAGTTTTCCAACCGGACTTTGGCAGTAACGGTCGACCGGAATTTAGACGACCGATTGCCATAAAATAAAAAGTTAAATTTACTATCGTACTTTAATGGCGTCCGAGTGCGCCACAAAATGAATTATAATGGGGTTTAAATTCATCCTAAAGTGACCTATGAACCACTAAGTGCGATAGATTGTGTTGGAGAACGCACGAAAGTAAGCTCTAATGGAATTGCTGTACAGAGATAAAAGGTTCCTGCAGTAGAATATAATCTAGATCAGAGACGTCACCTGCACTTTGGCCGTGGTGTCGCCCCGATGCAGGATATAGAGATGATGCACGGCAGCCAGGCTGGGGCCGCACGGGTGAGGGTTGACCCTAAACACGTGGAAGTCGTGGCCGCGCCTATCGGCCGTCACCAGTAATACGCCGCTCGCGTCGAACTTCAGGGCGATTATAGCGTCCGAGTGCGCCACGAAGTGAGCTATGATTGGGTCAGAGGGCTCCTCGATGTCTTGGCCGTCTTCTTCGTCGTGGCCCTGTGAGACAAAATTTAGACACCGCTATTTTGTTTTATGAATTAAAAAGACTTAAGAACGTCTATAGGATCTTGCGTACATAACCACAATCTCTTTAAATCATGTTATTTAAATGCGGATTAAAAAAGTCCACACCCTTCCATATCTCTATATTTAAGCCAAGTTCCGAGTGTGTTATTCTCATACCAGAATTCAGATAATAATTGAAAGGTTTTGGAAAAAAAATCATTATTGGGCTGCTTATGCACTTTTGAGTTGTACTGTACATAAAATAATGTACAGTATTCTATACAGAGCTCTTGGTTTTTTACGATTGACTGCATTTGATATGAGTCCTATGACTATTCAACCTGCTTTAGAATTTGGAAAAATTGTAGGATTTTGGAAGCCGGAAGGGAATACCGTGCCTTGGTATTCGCATTATGAGTCAAGCCGCTTAATGCGAATGTTCGGTATGGATGGAAACCCTCTAAATCAATCTTCTCATAAAATTTTTGGATATTGGAAAAGAAATAAATTACATAGTGTGACGAAACATTTATGAGAAACCAGGGAGCGCAAAACTTCCAATGTGTGTACATTCTCCATTTTATGAATTCAATGAAATCTATCTCTAGTTAGACTGTAACTTTAGTATTGCTTTGTGTGCAATCTTGATCAAAATTGGAAATCAGAGCCGGAACTTCAGATCTGGATTAGGGCTCTTCCACCTCTCTCGAAATCTCAACATAGATCGCCGAGCTGGCGTAGGGACTTGATGACGTCTGTGTTACCTCAATGTCCAGTATAGTGACGACGCCGGGCTGCGGCAGGTCGGCGTTGGGCGGCGACGGCGACTGTGATGTACTTCGGCCCCCCGCTAGGCTATGAGCCACGCTCTCGCCGAGGCCGCGGAGGCCCTTGCTAAGGGACTTGGCCGCATGGAGGACTGTAGCCGTGTAGCTGGTTACGCCTTCCCCTGAAAAAAAACCTCCGATAATTATATCGCGCTAGTGCAAAAGGTTTTGACGGTGATATTACGTGTTTGAATCCCCAACAAGTAACGACGGGTGTTGTGTGTGTGTATTGTTGTATCCCAATACGCGATGTTACAGGATGACCAAGAGAAATTGGCCAGTATGGAGTAAACTTTAAAAACTCTAATTGCTTGCAGCAGTAACGACCGATAATTACCGTACCGATAAATATAAGTTTATACCGGATTTTAGAAAAGGTTTCGTTCGAAGCTCTTCTGAAAGGAAAGTGCTGCTTAAAACATTAATAAACAGGTTTAATCCAGACAGAGAGCGTAGTTGAAGTTTGTAGTGATAGACACGACGTCGTCGGTAAGCGCGAAATCAAAGCCATTGAAAACCGCTTAATTGATTCAAAACCATTTGGTAAGGTAGAGTCAAACCTTCGTACTAGACGCTGATTTAGATTTAAAAATAAACCGGTAAATAAGCCACGGCCAGCAGAAACTCCATGTCACTTATCTCTAAAATTGTAATTGTACACACGCAAATTATTATACGAGATAATTGGTTGAATTATATTAACTAGTATCTCTAGTTCAGTAATTTGATATTTTCATGTGTACTCTAACAAAACTAAGTATTGTCATTTTCTTTGTTAATTAATCCGAACGAAAAAGAAGACGAAGATTTATTTATTTATGCAGGATACTCTCCTAGTAACTCGAAAAAAATAATTGCCTTTGTTTGGGAACGTAAACAAGTTTCAAACAAGATTTGTAGGTATTGAGCTCCATCTCTGATATGAGTAAATATAGATAAGTCACCTTATTGCAAACAAAGCAATAACATTACACAATTGGATTTTTACGTATTTACCAACATACACAAATGCGTTATATTCAAATATAGGTAATTGATAAACGTTATCTAGATTATGCCGAAAATACTACATTTTTGTTTTTTTATTGTTTTACAGGGTATTGATTTATGTATGAAGTGCGTGATCGTAGAACATAAAGACAAGGGAATATGGAGCATGCCGCTTCCGATATCTAAACAACATTTTAATACACAATAACCGCCTCCGTGGCTCAATGTAAACAACATTGGGTTTACGATTCGGTTCGATCCCCAGCGGGGTACATGTTTAACTACTCGGTTTGGTTGGTGGTAGGGCATTTAAAGGCCTGGCTAGCTACCACCATCTTATCTAAATCTGCCGCCAAGCAGCAATGTTAATAGCATTGATGTGTTCCGGTTGTCAGTGATAAGATAGCCAGTTCCCTAAATGTGTTGGCGTTTCCGGGTCAATACGCTTCTACCTTCGACCTCATCTTCACTTAACATCAGGTGTGATTGAGGTCAAGTACGAACTCATCGTGCATAAAAAAAAACACGTAATTTCACTTGTGTGAGTGCCAATCTCAGCTTTGTTGCACTGCTTTACTTATAAAGGCTTACACCGACACTCAAACCTGTACTAATTCACAATGTAAATCTCCCTTATTTTTATTAGTGCGTGACTATTAGAAATACCATGATAACACGCAGTAGTTGATGCAATTCAACAATAATTATTCATGCATGCTTTGTTTTGTGGCTACTACACAAATACCATAATGGCATGCATAGTGGTTGCGCCATTTCAACCATTATTCATGCGCTATTACATCACATTCCGGACGCGTGGAATCAGTTTATACAAACCGCGGAATATATTTTTTATAGATATTAAAAAAAAAACCTTTCGTATTTATCATATTAGTGGGACGCTTTGTTTTGCAGTGAGCGTTAAAGTTATACTGCATTAAAAAGGTCAACAATTTACTACTGAGTAAATCTGGGGGCACGGCAGTGCCCCCGCCAAGTCGAGCGCGAAGCAAACACTGCCGTACCATCCTTTACTGGAACCATTTCGCCGCATTTTCAGGCCCCTATTTTAGAACCTCTGGATAAGACTAGAACGCAGAAATTTTCGTCATCCAGTAAGCTATAATCACATACTTAAAATCCAAAATTTCAAGTCTGTAGGTCATTTAGTTCCGAAGTTAAGCGAAAGCAAAGTTTCGCATTTATGACACTCACTCACTCACTCACTCACTCATGATCATCAAAATAGAACTAGTACTTCCCATAAACTTAGAGAGCTGAAATTTGGTACAGAGTTATGGTTCAATGGCCACATAAAGGGAAAACTATAAAAACTAGGATAATCGAAGATCTGGAGTACCTGGTGACCCTGATTAGGAAACACAAGAGCCCAACCAAACTATTAGAGATCGACATATACCGCCTTTACAAAAAATATTCAACTTGGTGGGCCGCTTCATTTGATGTCAAAAATCGAAGGTCTGAAGTATCTGATGAAGAACCCTCAGCTGGTCTCAGCTGTATTAGAGATATGGTAATGCCCCCTTCTACTATTGGTACATAGAAAAATCGACTGTCATTGCAAAAATCCAGCGTAGTGGGACACATCTTCTAATTTAATCTAGCCTATAGCATCCCACTGCTGGGCGCATGCTTCCCCTTCTGCTTATAATACGCATATAAATAAAATTAAAGGAAAACTCAGGATAAAACTACACTGGCTTTTATACTTATACTTACAAGTTTACAAGAAGAAATAGTCGAACGATTAACTTTATATCTGACGAAGAACCCTCAGCTGGTCCCAGCTGTATTAGAGATATGGTAATGCCCCCTTCTACTATTGGTACATAAAAAAATCGACTGTCCAGCGTAGTGGGGCACATCTTCTAATTTAATCTAGCCTATAGCGTCCCACTGCTGGGCGAATGCCTCCCCTTCTGCTTTTAATACGAATATAAATAAAATTAAAGGAAAACTCTGGATAAGACTAGACTGGCTTTTATACTTATACTTACTTATACTTATTACAAGTTTACAAGAAGAAATAGTCAAACGATTAATTTTATTCTACTCGAACATTTCACAAATTAAATAAACAAACGAAAATTTGGTCAAAATATAATGCATTGGCTAAGAGTGGCGGTGATACCCGCACGCGTCGCTAGATGGCGTTGACTGTATTTTAAAACGCGCTTACGTTTTGTTTTTCCGATAACCTTATATGGCAAAGTGGCAACCGGCCGCGTTACAGTCGTTTACGACATTCATCTATTGCGCTTGAAAATGTTTGCTAGGGATTAGGAGGGATTATTTGCATTTCGTTGATTTCGCTGATTATTTCGTGAGGTTTGCTAAGGTTAATTGGCAGGTTATTATTATATTAATTCAACTTTACTGATTACTGATTAACAAATTTACTGATTATTACTTAATTATCAGAATTAAAAGAAGTTTCAATTGAATACTTTATTTAATTGTTAATTATTTAGTACCTACTTTTAGTTTTCTAGGTTTAATTTACAGTTAAGCAGTACTTCGAATCGCGTTCGTGTTTATAAGTACTTTTCTAGTATTCTAGTTTAGTTTATTTAGTTAGATATTACTTCGTTACGTTTAAAAATATCATTAATTTAGCTGTATTTCAGTACTAGGTAGGTAGTACCTTTGGTAGAAAGTTCATTGATAATTAATTATATTGACACTTGTCTAATAATTAAGAGTTAACGTTTTGCTTATAGTTTGTATAGATTGAGTAGGCAGAGTAATATTTTCTTTAAGTTTTTTTTATTAGGACAAAAGAAGTCTTAAAGATATAAGTAGGTTTTAGTCTAAATATTATCGGTATTTCTGATTTGTTGTCCATATACTAAAGGTCGTTGAGTTTAATTGTGTTTGATTTCGCAAGATAATAATTATCGTAAAAAATGTCGATAATATTAAAAGACGACGATGAACTTAGTGGCTACCAAGTAGTTGGTATGCCCAAAGACGGGTCTTGTCTCTTCCATTCAATATCTTTCTTGGTGTATGGTAGAACTGACTCAACTTGCAGTATCAAGTATATTTGTAGAAACGTGGGCATATATATAATATGCCCACGTTTCTACAAAAAGAAGTGAAATCCCACCAAAAACATTCTGTAAAAAACTAGCCAAGTCTCGATGGAGTTGCTTGATTATCTCTAAAAAGTAATGAAATCTATACAAAGTCGTGCCAAGTGTAAGGTTCCTTACTGCGATTTCTTTATTATTATAGTTAATGTTGTGTGACTTGGCCGTTGAAGGGTACACAGGGGTACAAAACCAGGTGCTCCATGACACCATTGCACCAATCTGTCGCCAGAACCGCTACGCATTGACGATGGAAAATTGCCACTTGGAAAACGTTGATTCAATAACCAGTCAATTGTAGGCTTGATAAAGCCACTAACGTATAAAGAATGTTATGTAAACGCCACACAGATTATTCGCTAATAGTTTGCGGTTGAACATTCTTAATAACATAATTAATAACATTAATAGCGGTTCTGGCGACAGATTGGTGCAATGGTGTCATGGAGCACCTGGTTTTGTACCCCTGTGTACCCTTCAACGGCCAAGTCACACAACATTAACTATAATAATAAAGAAATCGCAGTAAGGAACCTTACACTTGGCACGACTTTGTATAGATTTCATTACTTTTTAGAGATAATCAAGCAACTCCATCGAGACTTGGCTAGTTTTTTACAGAATGTTTTTGGTGGGATAGCCTTTTACCGATAAAGACAAACAGAATGTAATGCACTGGCATAGCAATATGAATTTTGCTCATCGAACATAATAGATCGGTGATCATTATTATATGTGATTTTCGTCTTCCAATGAAGTAATCGATTGTAAATTTCACTATTTAACGATGACTTATGATCGATTTACGTCCAAAAAGTATACAATAAATATCTATCTACTGTAATATATATAGATTTTAAACAATCAACAGTTTCATACATTACACGTTCATATCATCATCCTGACTGATACCAACGCAATACCCGGACGAAATTGCTACGATTTATGCTCGCGCAATTGATCGGCATTTGCCAGGCTGCTACGCTTTATACTCGCGCTAATAAGTGGGAAGTCGGAAGTAAACTGATTATCAGCTCAGCTAGATCTGTCACACTGACTTGTGCCACAAAGATAAATAAATATACTTACACACACACTCAGCACCATCTAGTTCCACAGTAAGCAACTATAGGCTTGTGTTGTGGATACCAGATGGTTGATATACTACATAAATACATTTTTTTTTTGGAAATAAATACTTATTATGAATAAAAACATCCATAACTCGGGTACACATGTCCGTATTTATTTATCACACAAACATATGCCCCTAGCGGGATTCGAACCCGCGACCGTTTGGTATAGTGGTTAGAGTTTCTAACCACTACACCAAACAGGTCGTCGTAAACAAAACATAAACAAAAACAAAGAGCTTGTAAACATTGAAAAATCGATGGGGTTTATCAGCAAGATTGCGTTAGAAGTGAGTTTTGTACTATAATTTGTTCTACAACGCCAGCAACTCAAAGTTATGAGACTAGTGGGAAAACTTTTTCATTCAACGTCGAACATTACATATGGTCATGAAAAGTGCACCCAGGGTTAAATTGCGACTAAATTCGAGTATTTTTTAATTTTTTTTTATGCACGGTAGGTTCGCACTTGACCTCAATCACACCTGATGTTAAGTGAAGATGAGGTCGAAGGTGGACGCGTACTGACCCGGAAACCCCAACACATTTAAAATGCCCTACCAGCAACCAAGCCGAGTACTTAAACATGTACCCCGCTGGGGATCGAACCCGCGACCTCCGAATCATAAACCCAATGTTGTTTACATTGAGCCACGGACGCGGTTAAATCAACTTAAAGCGGTTAAAGCAAGTATAACTTTGTATGAGATTCTCACCTTCACATCCTCCACTGCTTCGTTTCGATTGGTTGATCTTCTTATCAGCATACGCCAGCCAGCGATCTCCCAGTGCTAGCGGGTTGATCGGCTGGCTGCCGCCCAATGGGCATGGACACGGGTAACAGGTTGTAACGGCCATCCGATCTTCTAACGTCGACGCATCGAACACGGCGAAACGCTCGGAGAACGAGACGACCACGGAACGCTTGTTCGCCAGTACATCCAGTATGGGATTTTTGAATTTTATGCTCTTTACCTGTTTATAAGAATTATACTTAGATTAATGATTGGTCTCCGCGCCGCTACGACTAGATACCGCACTATGAAGAAAAAACAGGTTCCTGAATGCGGCAACTCAATATTGTAGTGTGTAGATTTATACAGTACTTACTGATGGTATGTGATGCCAGTATCTTTCTTGTTTTTTGTAGTATTGTTATTACATAGTTTGACTACGCAAACCGGCATTTTGCTTCAGTCTTAAACCAAAATTTTAAATTTGAACTTGTGGCGTGACTGCGCGGGTACGCCGAATACGGCGTAGTATTTGTTGCCGCATTTTTCGAGTACGCTGACGGTATCTAGTCGTAGCGGCGCGGAGACCAATCATTAATCTAAGGAATTATAGTTTAAAATGGGAAAGATGTAATACATAAAATGGCTTTGAACTCGCAACACCTCTTTTTAAGTTTGATAACTTTAGCCACAGAATTACTAATTTACTAGATTAAACTTGAATTTGTTGTAAGGAACAGTTGTATAACAAAATGCAGTGTTTATTAAGTTCATCATCAGCCTTAGTCGTCCGCACTGATGGGGCACAGCCTCCTCTCACTTTAGAGGGTATGGGCCATAATTAACCACGCGGGCCCAGTGCGAATTGGTGGATTTGTCTAAGTGTTTTCAAGCCTCCCCTGTAGCCCATCAACTACCATATCAAACAACCCGCACTTTGACGTCCCCACCTAAACAGGAAAACACTTGTATTGAAATGCCACTAATGATCACCTATCCAACAAATGACCCCGCCAGACATTGCTTAACTTCGTTAATCGAAAACGAGTGCTTGTTAGTTTTTATTTATTATATTAAGAGAAGTCAATAGTTATTAGAATAGTTAAATCAATATCTATGATATAGTAGTATGACTGCATGAAAAGATGTATATACTACATACTAGCTGTCCGCCCGCGGCTTCGCCTGCGTGGAATAACTTTATCGCGGAAATTTGTTTATCCCGCGGGAACTACTCACTTTATTGAGATAAAAACATCCTATGTCTCAGTGCGGGGTATATTCTACCTATATACTAAATTTCATCCAAATCCGTTCATCCGTTTCGCCGTTATTGAGCAACAAACAAACAAACATCCAAACTTTTGCATTTATAATATTAGTTAGATAACTGATAAACATCGAGCGTAAGGAAAGAACCTCTTGTCCATAGAACATTGTTCAGTTAAATATAGACGTACCTTGTTAAAACTTGTCTTATCTATTAATCATCTGATAATATTTGCCTTTACTGAAATAACTGTCAAACCAACTCTTTATTTATAGCAAGACAACAAAATACTACTAATGGTGCACAGAAAAGTGCTATTGACTGAATTGATTGACACTGAGATACAAATTGTACACACAAACAAGGCAAATTGTACACTGACATGACAACCAGAATTTATCTAGGGTATTATTATGTTACTAAATTAGGTAACATCAATAACCTTATCGTCCCCACTGCTGGACAAAGCTTTCTCTCTAGGAGAAATGCAACCTAACCGCGTGCTCAGTGGGGATTGGCAGATTTGTATGACCACCTGACGTCAATTGAGTTAACTGCGAAGACCGGGCCAACTGTTTGATGTACCGTCCGAACACTCCATCCATAATCTGAACGCACCACAAGTGAATGCGTTTGCGTCACGAGTCTATATGGATGTAGAACATAATATTTATGTAGTTCTAACAGTGACATTGAACAGTTGGGAGTAGAAGGAAATCAAGTTCACTTACAGATAAAATGTGACCGATAAATAAATCCTAAACAAAATAATCTTAAGTGAAATTTAATTTGAGTTTCATTGCGTCAATAATCTTGTTAATTTGATAAAGGATACTACTTTTAACCAGCAACGAAACACGACGGGTGTAATGCGTTTAACAGCGTTGGGTGTCAGTTTTTTTCTGGATGTATCTTGAGTGCGGTTTGTTTAAACTAAGGTTTAATTATGGACAAAATGAAAAAAAAAAGGTTCTAATGATTTGACGATCTGTTTGGTGTAGTGGTTAGCAACTCTGACGACTATACCAAAAGGTTGCGGGTTCGAATCCCGCTAGGGTCATATGTTTGTGTGATGAATACGGACATGTGCACCCGAGTTATGGATGTTTTCATATATAATAAGTATTTATTTACAAAAAAAAATGTATTTATGTAGTATATCAACCATCTGGTATCCACAACACAAGCCTATAGTTGCTTAAAGTGGAACTAGATGGCGCTGTGTGTATGTCAAGGATGTTTATTTATTATTGTTTATTATTATTAATGAGAATGATTTGGCTGTTTTTCTAAATTTCCAATTTATGTTACAATTACTTGTGTTATGTATGTGTGTTGTGTGATCGCTAAAGTGGTGATTAGGGCAAATTCTCCCATGGAAAGCCTTGCTAATCGCTCTATAGCAGGTTCAGTAGTGGACTTTTATAGCCAGTAGATGATGATGAATACTTGTGTTCTAAAAGTGGGTGGTAGATAATGTAGGTAAACTGTGCATAACTATTTCCCGCACTAGTCCGTTCTAATCAATGGAAGTGTGTCACATTTTCCGTGTTTGTGTAATGTAATGCAAGCATGGATATAGCTATCTTATTTTATTATTCATATAATTATGAAATCATAAATTGTAACCCATAATCTGTTTAAAAGAGCAACCCTAGAGTTTCTTGCTCGTTCTTCTCTGGGGAGCTTTGTGAATGAGCCGTAAATTTAAATGTAATATTAATAGTGACGTTTACAAGTGATAATCTTATCCTATGAAATAAAATATTTTGATTTAATTTGATTTAATAAACTAATATGTATTTAATACAATTATATTAGTTTTTAGTATGAAAAATAAAAAATAATCGTAAGGATTCCGACAAACAGTTGCGAGATTTTGAGTGCTAAATTCCTTAATGTCCATCATTATGTAGTTTCTATAACGAAAATAGAAGGCCGCCTTTTTGTGCGATTAATGATATACGCTGTAATCTTTGTGTAGTTTTTGTTAATTGTACAATAAAGAGAATTTGATTGATTGATTGATAATGTTTAACCATAAACTAGTACAATTAGTCCTGGAAAACAAAAATTAGGAATAATATCTCACTCACCTGCTCGCCTCCTTTAATAGATATGAAGCTGAGCGAGCAAAAACTGGGCCCAGGACTGACCGAGTCACACAAAGCGATGAGGGGCCTCTTCGATGCAAAGCAATCGCCGTGCTGCGGAGTGGGCAGTATACGGAGCACCCTCACTGTGCCTTGTCTCCATGATAGAACCTCCTGCGCCTCCCCCGTGGGAGGGATCAGCCACACTTGCACACCCGAACCGTAGCCAAGGATGAGCAGAAGCGGTGATATGTCATTATCGCTATCCCCCTCTGGCGTGGGCTCGTTTATGTCGGCTGTTTCAAATCTGGAGAAACGAAGTGTTGTTAGATTCCAAATTTGAATTATGGCATAGTCGATTGTTATGTAAATAATTATTATTATTTAATAGACGAACAGCAGGTCCTGTTTAAAAAAAAGTAAATTTTGCATCAACAGTCTTCAAGAAGTCACAATCTAAAGGCAGAAAATGGGATTGCTGTCGTTGGGGCATTTTTACAAGTCAATGTAGCAACGTCACTCACAGTGCCCCCCAGATGACGTCCTTGAAGTCGACGGTGGAGCAAGAACAGAGTATCGTCTTTGGGGAAACTAGAAACCGTCTTGATGGTACTACGCTCGCGGGGATATACCGCGACGTCACTCACCTCGCCCACTGGATGACGTCCTTAGGGTCGACGGCGGATGAGGAGGATAGCGTGACGTCATTGATGAAGCCGGAGACCGCATCGATGATGCTGCGGTCGCTGGGCGGCTGCGAGGGCACGGTGAGCGGCCCCCCGGACCGCACGTGCCGCGGCGACTCCGCTGACATGCTGTCGTCTTGTCACCTACACTCGGCGATAAAAAAAAGTAGATAAATTATTCAACTTCAACTTTTTATTTTATGGCAATCGGTCGTCTTAGATAAATACTTCTAGAAAATTCACTGTGACTTCTGTGCCGATAATATAGATTCTCTATGGAAAATACCTATACTACCCTCTTAATTTCTTGTTTGTACCCTAAACTGATAGCTTTGCGTGGATGAGATCGTTTTTAGCGCGAAAGCCGCCTAATTTGTGGGTACTATAAGATATTTGAAAGAAGAAAGAAAGAAAAAGTATTCAGTGTCTCATATCCCGAATAAACTAAACAATAAAGTTATTTAGTAATATAGTACACTCATTTCCTTGTAAAAACAATAAAGCGTAGATTAATTATTTATTATTATTTTTATATTTTATGGCAATCGGTCGTCTTTAATGCGACAACCATTACTGCCAGTGTCCGGTTGTGCGGATAAAACATTGGGTGAGGTTGACCAGTAAGAAATCTGAGCCAAACTATTGGTCTGTGTCCTGTTTGAGCCACCTAAAACAAAAAGGACGAACACAAATATACATAATATAAAACAACACAAAGACTTCACAAATATTAATTATTTATTAAAAATAGTAATATACTAATTGTCATATCCAATAACAGCTCAAACGATTTATATTTCACGAAACTGCGTTGTATTTCTAAAAGTGTTGATTATTATGTGTAGTATGTTGGATAAGCATCATCATCATCATCTTATTAAAGAGCCATGCTCTTGTCGGTGGAGTTTCCGGTCGGGTCCTTTTGACCTCCTGATATGACAAGACGTTCAACTTCTCTGATTAAGCATAATAATTAAAAATACTTTCCGTTAGTTATACATTTTCAAAAATCTTAATAATCTGAGCTGGGCTTTTAAACACTGTACACACACTGTACAATCACCGTTTCTTTTCGAGTTGCCCTTGCCCCTTGTTGACATTGACACACTATAGAAGGTGTTGCATAAAAAGAACTCTCACATTAATATCTCTGACAAAGTAAAAATAGAAACATAGTACAGATAACATAAACTTTAATTTAAATATATTTACATGTCTTTCAAAAAAAAAAACTTTTCATTTCGTTTTTTGCATTGTCAAACATTATTTACAAATATTATTAAAAAATTATAAAAGGATAAGGGCACCATATGAGAATGTATACATATATAGATGACTAGTATGAGTGTTACCCACAAAGGTGTGAGCCCAAGATGCTAAATGTGGCATTGTGGCAGTGGATTCGATCCCCAGCGGGGAACATATTCAGTACTCGGTTTGGTTGGTGGTAGGGCATTTTAAATATCCGCCTAGCTAAATACCACCATCTTATCTAAATCTGCCGCCAAACAGCAATGTTAATAGCATTGTTGTGTACTGGTTGTCAGAGATAAAATAGCCAGTCTCCCAAATAAGATGAGGCTTAGTGCTACACCGTTGTGTATAAAAAAAAATTGCAGTATGAAGCACTCATAGCATAATCACAAATGCTATTTATTTTCAACTTAATTGGAGAAACAAATTACTTATATAAATTACTATGTGTGTACAGCTGCAAAGGTAGTGTTTGGTGAACAAAACATGCTATCACAACTGCAACTTCAGATTTCATGTCATGTCTGTCACTAGTCTGACACCAATCTGCATTAGTGTGGTAAGTTATGACCCATAACCCTCCCCCAGTAGAAGGAGGCTGTGCCCTAACAGTAGGGACATTGAAGCTGATAATAATTGCATGCCACTTTGTAAGTACATGGCACTAGTATAACAGACAAGCTGTTAATTCTTTAATTTTTCAAGTGACAATCTGTGACATTGTATTATACTCACAGTGTAAGGAGTTAGCTAAGTTAGCTCAAATAGCTTAAGCTCAATAGTAATATAAATAATTTGAGAAAAACAAAACAAGGGTCTTGTGCAAACAAATGCAGGTTGCTATGTCAAGGACATAACAAAGTGATTTATTGTTGGGAAATACTTTGTTGAAGACAGTGATTACTGAAAATATTTGATATTTATTTATGTGCAAAGATATTAATTTACCTTTGTGTGAATCATCAATAATAATTTATAAAGTAGGTAGGTATATAAATGTTGTGCCAGAGGTGAAATAGGTTGCATTGAGGACAAATGGCAAGATTTGCATCACAGGTGCTAACAAGGTGATAATAGGGGACAGCTCATAAGTTTCCATACAAGTATTCAAGCAAAAACCAGGGGTGGGTCCACATTTTATTAGGGGAGGTCACATACTCAAGGTCCAGCCTGGGGAGGCAAAATAATAAATGTAGTTAAGACAGAAAATATATATATTTCTTCTTTTTAGTTAAGTTTCTCAATAAAGGGGTTTCTCTATGAAGGCAATTGATATCTTAACAATTAATTAACATAAAGAAAATAACAGTGATGTGTCAATAAGGGGTCACAAAGAACAGTATTGAAAATCCTAAACTTGAAACGAAATCAAGTGTCATATTTTTCAGAACATTTTCTCTAAGTGCAGTAATAAATGTCTATATAACAAATATTATTATACACTTACAATAGTCCTTAGCGTTTAAAAGGGTTGAGGCCAGGAACAAATAAAATAACATGTCTGTACCAAGTACAGATTACATAATTTGCTAAACAAAACAAATGAATGTCACATACAAACCTTATTGAATATTCAATGGTTCCAACTCTCGTCGAGAAACTACAACAAACTACTATCAAGGAACAGCTGGTGTAATATACACAACGATAAGGCCGTAGGTATAACATACAAGGGGACCGAGGACAAAGGAAATCGATGCCACTTTATCTTCCTTTACACACAAGAGATCACTCTCTCAAATAACTTTAAAACTAACAAATGATACATGGTTTACCTCTAAACTCACCTTATTTACGAAAACAATTCTCATTTTAAATCCATTTTCGAATAAATTGAAACTGCGTCGTTTGTTACTGGCACTCGAAAACAATGACGTCACACCAAATAAAAACTACAGAGGCAAACAAACATGTCATACATTAACTCCCGCACGCGCGTAATCTCCAATGGTTGTTCTATCTAATTAATCACCAATAAATAAATGGGAAATAAATAAATTTATATACAAAATATACAACAATTCACGAAAACAGATGATTTGAATGACAATACTCGACGCCCACTTGTTTGCTATTTGTGTGTGTGCTGCGCGTGAATATTGCGAGTTTCGTTCGTCATTCGTTCGCATTCGTTCGTTCATCTACACGGATCCACAAATTTCATGACAAATTTCACTCACCTACATGTAGACTAGACAAAATAAGTCATAGAATAAAAAATATTTTGCAATTTTTGCTAGGTAATACTAATAAGACTTTGATTCTTCGATCCACCTTCGATCCAATATTCTAGTCTTTAAGGGTCGTATTCTAAATTGTTCGATAGTCGACTTCAGTATCGGTAAGTTTCAAATGAATGCGCTTTTGTTCACGGAAACCGAATCGAATATCGATTGTCGAACCCATTTAAAATACGAAGGCTGGTTTACTTACGACCACTTCTCCGCATTCACACAAGTTTTATATAATACCAATGAGCCAGTTTTCGCTAGGCTTCTACTAGTGATAAAAATCCTCTTTGCGTTCTACCTTCCACATAGGTACTACTCAGAATCTACCTTCCTTAGTCGGTACGCTATAGTTATTGTGGGTACTTGCCAGCACGACATTTTCGTTCGAGTTCATTTTGAGTATTTTGAAAATATCAAATTACAAGATGTGAACAGGAGATGGTATTTTTGGTAGGTAGATGCGGTAGACGTTTTTGTGAATTCCTCTACCCGATATCTACTGGTCATTTCTCCCAGTTTTTTATATGCGCGGGTTTTTTAACCCACGCATCTTCGTCGCTCCCGGTTCAAACTAGGATTCCATAGTGATAGTTTATTGTTAATCTTTAAAGTACTTCGGAAGTAGCGTCGAAGCATTTCCGGAACAATAGAACCGCGCAACAAAAGCAGTTAATTTACATGGTCTATCTTTGGCAATATAGCCATTCCAGGGTTCGTGGTTCCTGTCTAATTGAATTCCTTCTCTGCATGAGTTTGATGAAGTATATAAATTCTTTACAACTATTAAGAGTTCATTAATTTGATTACTTTATATTTTTGAAACTAAAAAAATCAATTAATTTTTCTTATCAAATAACTGAATATCAAAGAACAAATACAAGCAATGTACCTATTGAAATAATAAGTTACCTACCGACCTACTCTGTGAGGTGATGAAATGCTTGCTTGTTGTGTTTCCTTGTAGAAAGGCGGCAAAAAAACACGAAAACATGTTGATTGTTTTGGCGGTCAATTTAGTGTGCAATAATTTATTATTCTATATTCTACTTTAGGAAGTGGTAAGAAGGTGTAATGTAGAGTGTGATTGTATTTAGGAAATTGGAGTGTCATGTAATTGTCATCCCGCCATAACAGTACCACTAGTTTCTTTGCTTGAATTTTGATTCATCCCCTAATTATTCTAATTGGTTTAATAGCCGAAATTCGATTTAAGTTTCAAAGAAATGCGTTCGGGATTTGAAACTTTCCGATACCGACTCGAATATCGAATAACTACGTACCTACTAGTGGTGAGATCTACATTTTATTCTTTTGTCATGCACTATTAACAGATTTAAAATAATTCTTTTTTATTGAATCCTATTACATTGAGATAAAGTTGATTTTGTTAGTGTGTTGCATATTGTTATCTTCATTGCTTGGATACTACCACAGAATCTACAAATCTCGGTAATACCACCGTAATATTGCTAACAACAAAGGCTGCTCTCAATAATTTGCCCATTTAGTCGTTTAAGTTACTATAATTATGGGTTGTCTGACTGTTACTCTCCATTTTACGCTGACTGTACAAGTTTTAAAAAATCGTATTTCAGCGGCGCGCGCCTGCGTTTCACGCAGAATCGTGGAGCATGACAATAGGCGTTCATCACAATTAGGAAAGTGGACGGTATAATAGTGAATCGAAATCTTAATTATTACGTTTAGTTTTATCTGTTAGGTAAATCTTACAAGGCGAACGGTCAATGCCCATTCAGTTGAGTTGGTAATCCATAAATAATGAATTTATTTACGATCAGTCTATTGTGCATTGTGTATCGCGTGGGTGGAACATATCGGAATAGTGTTAAATTGAACGTTTTACTTATATTTGTCGATGACCTTCGACCTCTGACGGAGGAAAATATTAATTTACCTAATATTCGCAAATTGGCCGCGCGCAGCATTAATTTTAAAAATGCTTTTGCCCAGGTAAGGTTTGTTTGATAATGTCATTTATAACTTTAGATATATAATAACTCCTTTTAACGTAGTATCAGAATTGGCTAAAAATCTAAAATAGAACACAGAGGAATCATCTCGATGTCTGTAGGTCTGTCAGTCACAGCCAACCTTCGACGCTAAAAGAGTGGTGTTATCAGTTTGAAGTCTTTATCTGTGGCATTGTAGCGTCAAAACGGCTGAGGAGACTGAAAGATTTTGAATTTTCGAAAGCTGGTGTTTTCGAAATGCCGTTCGAAATTGGTTGGTTCATCGCTCGTTAGGCAATATGACTATTTCTCATTGGTTAGCGTTATTGCTAACACCAAAATTCGCTTTAACACTTCAATCTTCGGACCGTCCGCTCGTTGTATGAGCTCGCTACGGTACGGGAGCTCAGCTTTTACTGGCAGTGTTACGCTTGACGTGCAGTTGACGGTACACCTTATTTCCAACGCATTTGCATTTTTACAATTTTTAAGCGATAGGTACGCTAGAGATATCACATGACGCGCCACACACGAGACAATAGAATTTCCTATGGTACAAGTATACAGGGTGAATTTGAATTCGTGTAATACCCATTAACTGGTGACGTCACTCTTGATTACGAACAACTTTCCCCGAGGAACCATACTCGAATTCGATAAAAACAAAATTTCATAACCCATATAAAAAGTAACCATTCTGAAACCACCTTTAGTATGGAAGTCCAACAATTTTCGTCTGGGATTCCACTCCTGATTACAAACAACTTGCCACTAGGAACCATTAGGGTCAATTCACACCGAGACGCGACGCGACGCGACGATACTCAAAGAGGCCAATGATTTCGCGCTGCACCTCGAGGCGCAGTGCTGCGTGGTGCAACGTAATCTGAATTCTCACAATGTAATGTGTATCTTTTCGTGTAGTGAATAAAGTATATTCTGAGTCGCTCTATGAAAAATGTGCGCGCAGCGTCGCGTCGCGTCGCGTCTCGGTGTGAACTGACCCTTAGCCGAATTCAGGCGAAAATTGTTGGACTTCCATACTAAAGGTTGTTTCAGAATGGTTTATGGTTGGTATGGTTGCATGGGTAATCAAATTTTTGTTTGATCAAATTCGACTATGATGCCTTGAGGAAAATTGTTCGTAATCAAGGCCCGTATTAATAAACAAATCTCAATACAAGTCTTGAGGCTATATCACCCGAGATGCGTCTTAAGAAGTTGACGCTATCTCAAACTCCGTGCTAATTTATAAACCAATCTTGAGGTCTAGTCAGCTGAGATCACTTCTCAGATATTCGCCTCAGCGGCGAATGAATGATAGTCTTGAGTTTCGTTTATTAATACGTGAAACTCGGCGCACGTCTCAAGTGAGTACTGCTTGAGTATGCACGGGCGTTTCAGGTCTCAAGTAAGGTTTATTAATCAACACGTTTACTTGAGACCGGTCACGAAACTTTTCTCAATCTTGAGAACGGTTTATTAGTATCACCAGTTAATGAGGATTACACGAATTCAAATTCACACTGTACCTATCCCACCGGTGGGTAACTTGGCGAACGTAGAGATGACCGGGGCTAGCAATAATTTTAAATAATGTTCGAAACGAAGACAGCCGTCAATGATGTGGAGCTACTACAAATCGCACGAAGAGAGAGATTTATGCCCAACAGTGGACTGCTATAGGCTTATGATGTTTGTGTGCAGCTCAATATGTACCTACCTCGGATGGTGTTACGGTGTCGTGCGTGTATGTATGTAACTATATACTTGCGGCCATAGAGTAGGTACCTAGTATACAATGTATCTCAACAGAAGCGGTTTAAGATGTCTGGATGGTGTTCCATAAGTAAATTTAGGGAAACTTAATAATATGTTATGATTGCACCAAAGACATTCGTCAACAGCCTTACACGTTCCCCACTGTTGGGACACAGCCTCCCCTCACTGGGAGAGGGTATGGGCCATATAATCCTCAACTCGAACCCAGCGCGGACTGCTGGATTTGTTTCAGACTAGTGGCCACCTGACAGTCAGTGTTGTTAATCCCCTTTGTAGGCCAACGTCCCGGGACCGACTATACGAACAGCGAATGCGACTGCGCCACGATAGCACTTCTTAGTTCTTCTTTATTTAATTAAATCTCTTTGGATTGCAGCAAGCTTTATGCGCTCCGAGTCGAAACTCCATGCTGACTGGGCGCAGGCCCGATGCGCTACATCTATACGATTTCTACAGCTACTGGCGCCATGCTGTGGGTAATTTCTCCACCATACCGCAGTTCTTCAAGAATAACGGATACAGAACATATTCCGTCGGCAAAGTCTTCCACCCTGGACCAAGTTCCAACTTCAACGACGATTACCCTTATAGCTGGACCCGTCGTCCTTACCATCCGCCTTCGAACATCTACAAAGACGCCGCTGTATGCAAAGATGAATATTCAAAACGACTGCATAAGAATCTTATATGCCCTGTAGACGTAAACAAGCAGCCAATGAAGTCTTTGCCCGATTTACAAACTCTTGAGCGCGCTGTGGATATATTGGAGAACAAAAGGAGGAAACCATTTCTTCTGGCAGTTGGTTTTCATAAGCCTCACATACCTTTTAAATTTCCTAGGAAATATTTAGGTAGGTGCACCTTGATGGTACGCCATTGTTTATTTGAGTTAATTCAATGTACAGTGCATAATCCTTTTAAAGATACTTGTCACTCACTGAAACACGTTAGTACCTACATACCTACTGTTAGTTATTCTGTGCCGCAACTACAAATGATGCATGTAGAGTAGGTATCGTTTATGTGGGTCATCCATCACGCCAACCATCAAGTTAAAATTTAGGGGAAAATTTGTCGGAAAGTCACGAGATATCAGAATTTGTCGGGCAGCCCGAAGTAGAAGATTTGGTGTATTGGTGAGGTGGTGCTAGATGAGCATTCATCCCGCTGTCATGGCCACCTCGTAACTTCAAAGTAGGATTATTATGGATATAATTATTAATTTATTGTATGATGCACAATGTAGATTCAGCATACGATGCTGATTTTGTGGTGCCATTTGTACTGATTTTTTTGAAATTTATTGTGTGTACTCACTATTATATATAACCTATTGCCAACGACAAAGACTCCTCATCCATCCAGCATCTCATGATTATGTAGATAATGTTCGTCGTCGAAGATGATGCACTGAAACAAGTGCATATTTAATTTGCTTTTTAATAGCGTATGATGTAAATAAATATTTCAGATAATATTTCGGATAAATAGTCCCAAACTAAGCAAAGCTTGTACTACGGACACTAGAACAGATAAACATACATATTCATCACCCAAACATTTACCCCTAGCGGGATTCGAACCCGCAACCGTTAGTTTCGCTACACCAACCGGTCGTATAATATAGGTTTCGAGAAAGACCCTTTTGTGTTCTCCATTGTTTGGCACTGTCCGTTTCGAGCGAAGTAGATATACATATAACCTACCTATAATCTAAACCGTATGAGTCTCAAGGCCCGTATTAATAAACTAATCTCAATACAAGTCTTGAGGCTGAATCATCCGAGATGCGTCTTAAGAAGTTGACGCTATCTCACGCTCCGTGCTAATTTATAAACCAATCTTGAGGTCTACTCAGTTGAGATCACTTCTCAAGTATTCGCCTCACCGGCTGATGTTGATGAGTCTCGAGTTTCGTTTATTAATACGCGCAGCTTTCAAGTGAGTCCTACTTGAGTATGCACATGCTTTTCAAGTCTCAAGTTAGGTTTATCAACACGTTTACTTGAGACCGGTCACAAGATTGTTCTCAATCTTGAGAATGGTTTATTAATACGGGCCTAAAACATTCTGTATTTTCAGAATTATTTCCCATCGAAAACGTGACGCTGCCAAAATACCCACACATACCTGAGCAATTGCCACTGGTGGCATGGCAACCTTGGATGGACCTGCGGAAACGGGATGACATCAAGAGACTGGAGTTACCTTTCGTGGGCATAATGCCGGCGCAGTGGACTGCATTGATAAGGCAGAATTATTACGCGGCCGCCGCATATGTGGACGATTCAATTGGAACGCTCTTGAACCATGTCAATAGAAAGAACACAATCGTGGTTTTGACAAGCGATCACGGTGTGTATGGTTGAATCTCATTTCTTTATCATCCACACGCACAAAAGGGTTCTACAAAACTGGGTATTTGAAAGCGAGGGCCGTGTCTGTAGTATCTCCGCGACACAAAAAAGTGTATAACATACCACTTCCTCAAAATATCGTAGATTTATTATTGAGACCTGTTCTGTGATTGAGACTTAAAACAATAAACAACGACCTGTTCGGTGTAGTGGTTAGAAACTCTGACCACTAAGTATACCAAAAGGGTACGAATCCCGCTAGGGGCATATGTTTGTGTCATGAATAAGGACATGTGTAGGTACCCGAGTTAAGGATGTGTTCTTTTAAAAATGTAGGTATTTATGTATTATATCTACGATCTGGTATAGCCTATAGTTGCTTACTGTGGAACTAGATGGCGCTGTGTGCATGTCTAAGGATATTTATTTATTAACAATATACCATAAACCACGGATGGGTAGCCGCATCATTAGTACGACGATCTTAATTCCCATGCGCAACAAGGCAGTGTGGCAAATATTCGCTCTGTTAAGATTATGTAAATCATACATCAAGACAATTATTTGTCTAGCAGTAGCCCTTACGCTCAATAGATGAGTGCTAATACATCGACATCTATATCGCTTATACAACATACTCAGCGGGCGGCGGAAGAGTGACACATTACACGAATTCAACTGCTAAGATCCCCAATCTTCTCACTAGGAAAGGGTACCTAAGGTCCATAATCATTCTTACAGGCCCAGTGCGGATAGGTGCATTTGTATCAGAATTGTAGCCCCCTGATAGTCATGTTTTCATTCTGCTCTTGTAGGCTACCGATCTGGGTATAATTACTGTCTTCGATTGAAAGCAACCGGTTAACCGTAATAAAAGGACCCTCTTCATACCTTTACTCCGTTAGAAAGCCTACCGCTAGTCAAATATATAAGATTATTTATTGGAAATCTGAAATTAGTTTGGTCAGAAGGACGTATAGAATCGATTCCGTTCCGATAAGTACCCTACACGCGGAAACATAACAGTGACTGAAATCGCAAGTTGATTTTTTCTAGCCGTATTGATTACAAAATATATGATCTAATTGAGATCGATATCGGGTATCGGCTTTTTGTATACAAATTTAGGTCCGTATTAATAAACCAATTCAACAAGATCAAGTCTTGAGGCTATATCACACGAGATGCGTCTTAAGCAGATGACGCTATCTCAAGCTCCGTACTAATTTATAAACCAATCTTGAGGTCTACTCAGCTGAGATCACTTGTCAAGTATTCGCCTCAGCGGCGAATGAATGATAGTCTTGAGTTTCGTTTATAAATACGCGCACCTCTCAAGTGAGTACTGCTTGAGTAAGCACGCGCGTTTCAGGTCTCAAGTTAGGTTTATTAATCAACACGTTTACTTGAGACCAGTCACAAGACTGTGCTCAATCTTGAGAATGGTTTATTTATACGGGCCTTAGTTTGCCATAATCCTATCCAATTATCGATTACTTCAATCAGTCATGGGACCGCTGAAGACAACACACACAATTTGGTTGGCACATGAGTCTGGCAGGAGACTAAGGCCCCTATTAATAAATCGTTCTTGAGATTGAGATCGCGTCTCAGTCTCTAGACCAGTTTTCTGGTGCTGTTTTTATTAAAACAGAGTTGGCTGCCTTAAATATAATGCGGCCAACTCTATGGAAAGTCAATGCGGGACATTTGACCATTTGTGCGTATTTTTTGTAGGGGTCACGAGCTAATGGAGGTTGAAATGGATGCCATAAAATCATAAAATGAAATATACGTCTTCAAAGAGCGATGGATTTTCATACTATCAACAAGAGCGAATTTTTTCAATAAATAAACTAGGCTAGGAATGCGGGACATCCGGGTCGCATTAGATATTTGCGGGACTATTTCACTAATGATTCTAATGCAGAATTACAACCTACAATATCGGGACGGTCCCGCAGAATCCGGGACGGTTGGCCGCCTTATTTTAATATGAAACAGATTCTCAAGCGTCAACTTGAGGCCATGTCAATTTTCAGAACGATTTATTAATACGGGCCTAAAATTAGCACATCTCAGTTCGTGGTGACATCAAAGTCTTACAATAACTTGTCTGTTTCTACTCTACAGGCTGGTCCTTGGGCGAGAATGGTCTCTGGGCGAAATACAGCAATTTCGACGTGGCTCTTAAAGTTCCGTTGATAATCAGTACCCCGCGTCTGCCGCAACGTTCGATCGACACCCCGGTGGAACTTCTCGACCTTTTCCCGACACTCGTTGACCTAGCTGGGCTCTCTCATAACATCACTAAGTGTAAATTCAAAGATAAGTCAACCCTCTGCTTCGACGGGCAGAGTTTGGTGCCGATGATAAAGAATAGTAAACGGGAGAATGATAAATCGTGCGCCATAAGTCAATATCCGAGACCAAGTGTGTATCCAGTAATAAATTCCGATAAGCCCCGTCTGAAGAACATCAAGATAATGGGTTACAGCATAAGAACAAAAAGATACCGTTACACGGAATGGATATCGTTTAATAACAAGTTATTCACTAGGAACTGGAATAAAGTATATGGCGTAGAGTTGTACGATCATATTTTAGATCCACAGGAGTCGAAGAATTTGCACCTGAACTCGAAATACAAGGATATACAGAAACACTTGTCTAGTCTACTTAAATCACAAGTGGATCCACACTGACTTTACCTCTAATACATACGATATAAAATATAACACTAAGAATCTTAGTCTAAGATCTACGGTGAAGTAAAAATAGATAAATCATTCAAGAATTTCAAATTTGTATGTTCCTCTAAAATACATAATACGTAATGACTTATTTTTACTAACACTAAGTATAATAATAAATTAATTTAATCGACATAAAATTATAATAATTCCGTAAAAAGATTTTAAATTACATGAAATTAGCTTTGGTGTGATTTTTGATACATCTATCGACATCAAGACAACAATCATTATTCAGAAATAAAAATAATTTGCTGCTAATCTCCCCAATCATCCCCTAACTATACTGACGGTCCTAAGTTTTTAAAAGGCCCTGCGTTCTCCCTGTAGTTTGACCAGAATCTTTAAATATTTAAAAAATTGGGGTATTAGCGATTTTGGCATATACATTGCATCGTCATTCCCCGTTATATCAATCAAAATTTAAGCACAAAGCATATCGATATATGGCCGTGGCTATTGTGGCTAATATCACAAAACATAAATGTTAAAATCTCACTACTTCGCTTATGTAAAACACCAAATGCATCCATTGCAGATTTCTAGTCTTAAAACAACACTATTGCACAAAAAGTCATACTAAATTTCTTAGTTCATCCGACACTGGTTTCCTGGACATGTGATCCATCTCCATTTGTTTGAACCTCGCGTAGAGGGCGCTGCAGGCGAGTACCACCGCGTTGGAAGTCCACCACAGAGTGTTTTTAGTCTCATTGTACCACTGGGTCGCTATGACGGTCTGCGCGCACGCTTTCGCGGTGCCCGATATGTTGTGTGTTAGGGGAGAGGTCACCTGTAACATAAACGGAATAGTATCTTAAGTAGTTGTTCGATCCAAGGACTCCTTTCTATCTCAAAAATTGGTTCCAATTACTTTCCGCTTCTCATAATCGCCCTCTCCGTTCTTCCGAAAATCTTCGACTCTACGTCCCTCCTAATTTAACAAAATTCTATAGCCAGTCCTTCAGACTGCAAGCCACGCGTCTGTGGAACTCTTTGCCGGAATCTATTAGGAATGCTCAATCTTTAAATATTTTTAAATTTCAAGTCAAAAACCACTACTTAGATCTCTGACTTTTTTCTTTTCGTTAACTCCCGCCTCGTGAACATTAGTTGACTATCTGTAAGTGCTTCTAGCTATTATGTTTTATACTATATATATATATATTTATTGATATATATTTATATTATTAAGTCTATTAATATGATATTATTATTATATTTATGCATACTTATCTATAGGTAATTATTTCTTTAGTTGGTAGTATCGTGCACCCTACCTGTTTTTCTACCTACAAATGTCCCATAGCTGTGGTTTGTCTGGAAGAGATCGCTTTTAGTGATAAGACCGCCTAATTGTGTTCTATTGTTATCATAAAAAAATATTGTAAATTATTTTGCGCAATAACGAGTATTTGTATTGTATTGTAAATAAAGCGGACATAGACTTGTCCCCGCACACGACCGTCGACATTCACAACTGACGGCCGTGTGCGTCGAAAAATCGGGAAGAAAATCGGTAGCCGATATTGGTGGCGAGCAGTGGCGTGCCTTCCACACAGGCATAAAGGCAGTGCCTACCCTAAAAAATTGTAAGCTTTTCTCGACATGCATTGTCAAGACAGCTGATTCATACTATGTGAACAGAATAGTATTTTAAACAATGGCGAAGATTGCTATAAGAGTCAGTTATTATTTTGTAATTGTATTTTTTCAATTAATAGCAAATTTTATCATTCTGCCTACCCTGTGACAAAACACTGTGCACGCTGTGGATTAACATATAGGCAATTTTTTTTTGCTGAATCGATTTTGATTAAATTTTCCACGCGGACGAAGTTGCTGGCGGAAAGCAAGTGAAAAACAAGTTTTACATGAAAATACTTTTAAAAACAAGCTCTTAATACTTCATCAACCGCCTCCGTGGCTCAATGTAAACAACATTGGGTTTACGTTTCGGAGGTCGCGGGTTCGATCCCCAACGGGGTACATATTTAGTACTTGGTTTGGTTGGTGGTAGGTATATTAAATGTCCGCCTGGCTAGCTACCGCCATCCTATCTAAATCTGCCGCCAAACAGCAATGTTAATAGCCTTGTTGTGTTCCGGTTGTCAGAGATAAGATAGCCAGTCCCCCAAATGTGTTGGGGTTTCCGGGTCAGTACGCTTCCACCTTCGACCTCATCTTCACTTAACATCAGGTGTGATTGAGATCAAGTGCTAACCCGTTGTGGATTAAAAAAAATCATGATTATCACATATTATCGTTGTCTAACTGTTACTTTCAATAATTTTAATTTACTTTAATTGCGTATCCGTTCTATTAAGCGTTAAGGAGTTCCCCTCGTGAGGAGACGACTCTGGCTGCAGCATCAGTCTTTCACTTCACTCGTTGGCGTCGTATGTATGTGCGTTCAAAAGCAAGTCATTCTTGTTTATCTAGGAAGCTGAAATTTTGCACACTCACTTAGTTCTGATGACAATAAATTTATATAATACAGACGAACTGATGCTGCAGCCAGAGTCGTCTCCTCACGAGGGGAACTCCTTAACGGTTAATAGAACGGATACGAAATTAAAGTAAAAAAAATACAAGTACCAGATCTCACCTTAATTTGCAAAGATGTGACGTATCCAATGGCAAATCCACACAGCCCGCCGATAATCATTTGAAACCAAAAGTACGAGCTGTGGAAGTTGTTGTATTTCGCCAACACATCCAGCTCACCGTTCATGACAATCAATGGCAAAAACAGAAATATGGAATAAGCATTGTTATAGTATGACAACAACCATATCTCCTGGTTAACACTGGGCAAAACCTTCTTGGTATATATTGAATATAGAGACAGCATCAAAGAACCTATAACTCCATAGATTGTGCCAGTGAAAGAGAATGATCCTGTAAAAGAAAAAAAAGATTAATTTGTTAGAAGTCATTACCAAATTGTAATTGCGATTACCACTATGACATATACAGGATATCCTTATACAGGGTGACAGATAATTTGATCCGTTCCTTTAAAGTGGTTAAACTAGTACACTTCCGGTAAATTAAGTCATGTAGTACCCTGCCAAAAATTATTTGTATTAATTTTTCTGAAATAACTACATATATTTAAGAGATATGTTCTTGTCGGTGGAGCCCTTTCCACCCTTCTCTACAAGGTACAAAAAGTTACTTGAGCTTCTTCTTTTTTTTAGGTTATATCACTATGTGTATATTAGACCTGCAATAGCCCTTGAAAAATGATTTTGTAACTTTAAAAGATGTTTTAATAAAATCGTTGATTCGTTACCCATTAAACAACAGAATACTAAAGTTATAAGAATAACATTTAAAATCGTCATGACATACAGTTATCGCTCATTCACTAGGTAGTCTACCCAGAGAAGAACGAGCAAGAAACTCAGGGGTTGCTCTTTTTAAATAAGCCAATACAAATACAATTTGAAATAATTGTTAAATTTATGATTCGATAAAGAAAATAAGAATAAAATATACTGAATATTGCCGAGCGGTTCATGTCCACGCATTCTTATCATCCAGATAGTCAGAAATTTTATAATAGCCTTTGGCATAAAATTTCCGTTTAATGGTTGTTTTAAATTTATTGTACTTCTACTGTTTTGATAATTACTCATTTTCGGTCTACTCAATAGTTTTAACCCCTTCAAACGAATGTATCAAATTATCTGTCACCCTGTATATCTTTTCGACCCTTACGCATTTTTATACCACAGTATGTTAATATTTTTGTCTAAACCTAACAATTTAATAATATGTGTTGAATTATACTATGGCAGTTGATAAATTGTAAGGCAAACATTGTGGTACCTAGCTACCAATGTCCGTACTAAATTTAGAGATAAGCTCACCTTTGTACACATTTTCAACTGTTACAATCTGTTTTTTTATTCAATTTTATTATTCAGTAATAATCAGTGATTTGCATTCTTTTTTGAGAAATACATGTCTTAAACCATATCGCCACTTTTAACCACCTTCATTGGTGTTAGGGCATTTTTAAATGTCCGCCTGGCTAGCTACCACCATCTTATCTAAGGCCCGTATTAATAAACCAATCTCAATACAAGTCTTGAGGCTGTATCACCCGAGATGCGTCTTAAGAAGTTGACGCTATCTCAAGCTCCGTGCTAATTTATAAACCAATCTTGAGGTCTACTCAGCTGAGATCACTTCTCAAGTATTCCCCTCAGCGGCGAATGAATGATAGTCTTGAGTTTCGTTTATTAAGACGTGAAACTCGGCGTACGTATCAAGTGAGTACTGCTTGAGTATGCACATGCGTTTCAGGTCTCAAGTAAGATTTATTAATCAACACGTTTAATTGAGACCGGTCACAAAACTATTCTCAATCTTGAGAACGGTTTATTAATACGGGCCTAAGTCTGCCGTCAAGCAGCAATGTTGATAGCATTGTTGTGTTCCGTCTATTTGAACTAAGATAGCCTGTCCCCCGATTGGCGGATTCGGATGAGCGGGTAACCACCTTCATCACCATTTAACATTAGGTGTGATTGAGGTCAAACACTAACACATTGAGCATAAAAAAAATCTTTAAAAAAAAATTCCAAAAACCAGCTAAGCTATACAGGGTGTAATCGTTAAGTGTGCACAGGCGATTATTCGGTAACTATTATAGATATCAAAAAACTTTAAACTGATATCGAAAGTACTTTACCTAATGAGTAAAATGACATTAATAACTTTTTTTAAATAAAACGAGAAATATCCAAAAAAAATATATTAAACACTCCCATACATTTTATTTCTTAGTAAGCACAAAATTTTGTACCTATTCAAAGCAGATGTTCGAAGTGACGTCGCGCAATAAATTGGCGGGAACGAGAATCCGCGATAAAGAATTTGAATTTAGAACGAACACCAAATAGTATCTTTTTTTTTTGTTTTTATTTAGTATGTTGCTTTTCAGCCAGTTCAAATCAATGCGATATTGAAACAAGGTTTATTATTAATTTGAAGTGGTAAGATAATTAACCTACACGTGTATCTACTTGAAATTCATCACTATCATAATACATAATTATAAAATGATATGGGTAAAATGAGTTGATACTATTCCACTTAAAATAAGGAAACTAAAATCTCTACTATCTCATGCTGAATGTATGGGAGTGTTTAATGTCATTTTTTTGGATATTTCTCGTTTTATTTTTAAAAAGTTATTAATGTCATTTTACTCATTAGGTAAAGTACTTTCAATATCAGTTTAAAGTTTTTTGATATCTATAATAGTTACGGAATAATCGCCTGTGCACACTTCTATCAGATATCTAATCTGCTTTAGCGACATATACAATAAAAAAAAATATTACCTAATAAACTCTCCTGGTCAACACCGAGGTAAAAGCCGAATATAATAAATGTGCAGCACATGATACATTTACACGACGTGGTCTGCCGCAGTAGTATCCAGGTCAAAACCACATTGAACACCGTAGTCAGAGACCTCCCGATGTAGTAGAACGATACACCGACGTACTTCAGGCAAAGATTGTTTGTCGCTATCATTAGTGTAAACATTATGGACAGTGGGATCACCTGTAATAGACATTTCAGAAATATTATTTTTATGTATGTTAACAAAAAAAAATAATTAAATATTTATAATGGAAGAAGAGGAGGCCTATTAAATTCAAAATAAATAAATATTTAACTAGATAACAGATAAACATACATAAATATTTATATGAACATGCATGACTCGGGAATAAATGTTCGTATTCATCACACAAACATTTACCCCTCGCGGGATTCGAACCCGCAACCGTTGATTTCGCTGATAGGGTCACTATCCACTACACCAATCGGTTGTCAAGTGATAGTTTTTTTATTAGTTTTCAATTTACAAAAACTATTAACAATCAATTTCAGCCCACAGCCCACTACAAAGGCCTAATAAGGCCTCTTCTCCATTACGCTAATTCTCAGGGTCCTGTGTCTCACAGAAAGAGACCCCAAGCCGCCTGGCCAATATGGCTTTTATGGCTAAAAATCCTTGTCATTCACAAAATGAAAATCAAAAATATTTTATTCAATGTAGGATACAAAAATATCACTTATTGAAAGTCAACATATTATTTTTTAAAACTACATCGCATCGAGAAGAAGCGACAAGAAACTCCGTAACAACAGATCTTTTCAATTCGTTTCCATGTTTACAATAATATTACATTTTATATTACATATTACAAAACAAAATCAATTAACATACGACCAGCTAACACCAGACTCCTTATCGCCTAATTAATCATCTATCCTGTAATAAATAACCCTTTTTACACAGAGTTTCTTTAACCAGTCTCTTCCCCATCCAATTAATAAAGTATCACAAGTGTTGTACCATATGTCTTTGTATATTACATTTTTTATCTTTGTATATATTTTACTATATACTGCAGTGGATAATATACTAGCTTATCGCCTGCGGCTTTGCCCTAATGGGTGATCCCTAATGGCATTTTGCATACGAGTATGTCCGTGTTTCGCGAGGCACGCTAATCGGTTGTTTTCAATAGAAGACTGTTGTTCAGCCAAGTCAGTGGCCTATAGGAGGTGGGAATTCACAGACATTGCTAGATTATGGTCCTTGTTGTTTGCCTTTCATTGTATTGTACATAAAATGTACTAGGTAATAAAAATAATAGTTAAAAAATCACAAATCGGTACCTACACCATAGTTCTAATCTAAATTAATTTTTAATGGCTCCAATACCTACATAGTTAATAAGTCCTTGAGTGTTATCTTTAAATCGCAAATGAATGGATTTTTATCACAGAACATCAAATGTAAAGGGAAAAACATCATATAAATAATCTGTACACTAGTTCAGTTAAAATTCGTATTATTTACAGTTTTTGAAAGGTAGATAGTAATAATTGCACAAATAATATCATTCAATCAATTGGTATTACATCTCAAACTACCGGGTAGTTCACGTCATTCCAGGGAGTTATTTAATTTAAGGAATAAGCTCAACTAGAGATCCAGCTCTGACCTTGACTAGAGATCAAACTCTTACCAATTGGCACGGTACACATTATAATTTGACACAGCTAGACGTTTGTCTAAAGAATACAATCAGTTTTTTTAAGACTTAATTTATAGGATTTCATAAAGGACTCATACATAAATCAATAAATATACTACTACAATATTAGAAATAACAGTAAACAAAATTAGTTTATTCCCATTTCATGGATATTTATATAGGTATTTATGTACCTTTATCAATATTATTTTCGAGTGCTAAAATGATGTGTGTGTATCTTATATTTAACTTAAATTTTGTTCACCCCAAGTATCGCCCCAAGACTTAGACCCGCTAATGCCGCTATACAAGTTACATAAAGCTGTCCTTTTTTAATTGACCTCAAGCGGATATCTCCACTTGAGTAACATTCTGTAATACGGACCTTAGATAATAAAGTTGCTGAACAGTACTAAGATGCTACAATTGGAGCATTTTCGTGTCATTGTACGCGTTAATTGGTAACATGTCTATTTCTTTTTTGTATATAATATCATTGTAGTTTTTCTTTCTAGTATTGTATCTAGTGTCCATAGTACAAGCTTTGTTTAGTTTGGGACAAAATTATTTGTGTATTTCATCAACAGCCATACACATCTCGACAGCCTGGGAGTATAAGCCCTAATCCACCATGCAGGCCCAGTGCGGGTTGGTGATTTGTGTCTGACTAGTGGCCACCTGTGTTCAAGCCAAGTTCAACACTGTTGGCCACTGACTCAATTTAAAACAACCGGGACCGACTATTAAACATGCCCTCCAAAGCACTACTCCGAAGGATAACTGTTATCTAATTCCGCTGAACTTAAGAATGGCACACTTCCCAACAGATGAGCTGATTGCTCAAAATCAAAATCAAAATCAAAATCAAAAATATTTTATTCAATGTAGGATACAAAAATATCACTTATTGAAAGTCAACATGTTATTATTTTTTTTTAAACTACATCGCTTCGCAAGGTGTTATGGTTAGGGAGAAGAAGCGACAAGAAACTCCGCAACAACACATCTTTTCAATTTGTTTCCATCTTTACAATAATATTACATTTTAATATTACATATTACAAAACAATAGCAATTAACATAACGACCAGCTAACACCAGACCTCCTTATCGCCTAAATAATCATCTATCCTGTAATAACCCTTCTTACACAGAGTTTCTTTAATGTGGCGTTTAAATTTCTGCTCTGTTAAACTCAATACATGTTCTGGTATTTTATTGTAAAAGCGTATGCTGTGTCCCACAAAGGATGTGCTAACCTTGCTAAGTCTAAATTGTGGAATTTCAATTTTATTTTTGTTTCTAGTATTCAAATTATGATTATCAGAATGTTTACGAAATAGGCATATATTTTTGCGTACATACATTATACTGTCATATATATATTGAGATGCAACAGTTAAAACACTTATTTCTTTAAACAGTTCTCTTAGAGAATCACGGCAGCGTAAATTATATATTGCTCTGATTGCTCTTTTTTGTAGAACAAATATTGTTTGAATATCTGCAGCCCTACCCCACAGTAGTATACCATAAGACATAATGCTATGAAAGTAGCTAAAATAAACGAGCCTCGCTGTTTTAATGTCAGTAAGTTGTCTAATCTTACGAACAGCATAAGCAGCTGAACTGAGCCTGCTCGCAAGTGTCTCAATATGCGACCCCCACTGTAGTGTGGAGTCCAAAGTGATGCCAAGAAAAACAGTGTTCTCAACAAATTCCAATGCTTCACTATTTAACTTTAGGTTGTTTTCCCCCTGCCTTACATTAGGTAAGGAAAACTTAATACATTTGGTTTTCTTAGCATTTAGGACTAAATTATTCACAGTAAACCAGTTCGAAACCTGTGAAAGAGTATCGTTTACATCGTCAATATCATTCGACCCTCTCTTTATTTTGAATATAAATGAAGTGTCATCAGCAAACAACACAATATCAACCAGGTTCCGAACTCATATGTCACACATACCACCCACAGATGATAGATACATAATATATAAGGAAAAGAGTAGTTCTTACCTTTTTCACAACATCTAAACTCCATGGAGAACCGATTGGAAAGCTGAACATCCCTGGAACCCCTCCGGTTTTACTGAGAGTGAAGCATATTGTAAATGACACCACGCATTGGAACCAAGTGATGAACAGAGGAGCTTCTAGCGCCACAGACTGACTGCTTAGCAATGTCTTGTTTACAAACACAGTTGATATTGAAACAATCCTGGAAGAAGGAAGAAACTTTACTTTTATTGCAATCTCTCAAAGTTAGTTTGTGCGTTCTAAGACCTGTTTAAAGCTAGAACTACCTGCTAATCTGTATGTATGAGAGAGTCTGCTAATGAGAGTATGTATGAGAGAATGTAATGTAGGATAATCTGCTACATTACATTCTCTCACAGTAATATTGTCCAATAACTTTACCAATACATACATGAACTTACAGTACATCAACCATGGTATCCATAATACAACATGCTGCACCATCAAAGCAACTAAGTGCTTTGTATAGAACTAGATAAACAGCCTAGATAGATATCAAAGAAGGGACTTTCTTTTTTATTCTTATAGGAATGACAGTTGTGTATGTACAAAAGAGAACTACATCGCCCCACATATCCTTTTGCCACATAATGCATACGCCAGGTATATTCGGCCCCATGGTTTTAATTTGTGTATTAGTTAAATATATTCCTATTCATGAGCATAATGTTGGTATGTACTTCCTCCATTTTCATATGTATCTCCTTGATAAAGAGACTGAAGAAAGCAAAGCACTACACAATCACATGTTCAAAGGATTGGTATGGGTTAATAAATTCGGACTGAAAATAGAAAGTGCAAAATTTGCAGGCGAAAATCCAAAGCTTAGAAAAAGGAAGAAAGAAAGTCTTAATCCTTTAAGTAGGGACATGGAGGAAGTATTGATATCTTTGGGTATCAAGTACTATTTATCCTTTACTTTTGTATTTCATACTTCATATTCGTTTGTCTGCTCTCTCAAATGAATTTTATACAGTGGAAAGATATGAAGTCAACTTTTCCACAACTGCAAAAACTGGGCAATGGAACATTTAACTTTATTTGTCACATCTGTGACTTCAGAAGGGTTAATTTTGGAAAACAATTGGATAAACAATTGGATAAACTGTTTCTTTGTGGGATTGTCAGACAGGAGACACAATAATTTTATTACATCCGTCACATCCAGGTCTAATAGGAACTCTTGGAGTTACGAAAACTTAGGTATTATTTTTTACATGAATGTAATAATTGATTTAATAATACTTTTTAATTTGATTGTTCTGAATTGTAATGTAACATAACTATTAATCTGTGCTGTGGTTAGACTTATAAACATAATGTTTAATATTTATATTTGTAATATAATAAATTATAAATAATCAATTTCGAAATTCGGGTCTCATTTATACCAAATTCCGGTGACTATAGGAAAAGCACTTAGAAAAATTTCGATCAAAATTTTTTTTTTCGATTTCCACCCGTTTTTGATTTTATCGCGTAGGGTGCTCAAGGGGGACAAGTTTTGTCAAGGTCACTTTTTCGTGAAACCACCCCCCGCCCCACTAGGGGATGAACTCAAACAGAATTTTTTTTTTCGAATTCCCCCTTTTTCATGATTCCATGGGGTGGGAGGGGCTCAAGGGGGGTTACTTCTGTCCAGGTTCGAGTAACCACCCCCGCCGCGCTAGGGTATGAAATCTACACTAAGGAGAAACACTTACAAAAAACTTACAAAAAACAAAACCAAGCGTCGGACAACAGAAACTCACATGACAAAAAGTGTTTGTATGGTCGCTGCCAACACGTAGCGTCGACAAAAAAAAATTAAAAAAAAACAAAAAAATGTTTTTTTTTTTGTGCATTTCATAGTGCCCCGAAGGCTATACTCCAACTCCACCAACCCGCCCCGAAGGCTACACCGCGACCCAAAGTCCCCCATCCGCCAAATAGGCGCTTGGAGACGCACTAAATTAGCAAAACTATGCAACTGTACATACAAAATGACAAATAGTTAGACCCCCTGGTTAGGGTCGATAAAAGGGTGTGTGGAATTTTTAAGTAATATATTATCTATCTATCTAAAAGGGCCATTATTTTAAGTCTGAATTGTAACAAAAAGACAACAAGGCTCCGCGTGAATGGTGATTTGATACAATTATCTTTGCACTTCATTAAGTACCTATCGGACTATTTACAGTACCCCTCGTAACCACTCAATAAGTACTATACACTTACCAGTAACAAGAAACCACAATAAATATTTTTATGTATCTTGAACACAGTTCCGACTGCCGGTCCCTCATATTGACCCCACTAATTGTTACAGTAAATTAAAAATCAAAGAAAGTATTAGTGTGGGACGTCTGCGATTATTAAACCGGTCCTACAAATGATATTGAATTAGATTTGTACACATCCGTTTTTCATTTCTATAGTTTCTTTCACTATATTTCCACTTTCCAAAAGAATAATCAAGTACTACTATTCTGTGAGAATAATCAATCACTATTCGTACTATTCGTAGTCACTTCGACAGGGTTGCCAGATCTGGGTCAATCCAAGTCGCCTAAAATTTCGTGGCAGTCCAAAATGATCTTATGTTTGCCAAAATCGACGAAAATTTTTCTCATATAATAAAGATTGGATGACCGACTGATAGTGACTCTGTTAACGAAATCAAAGGTTACAGGTTCGAATCCCGCGAGGCAAAAATGTTTGTGTGATGAAAACGAACATTTATTTCCCGAGTTATGGATGTTTATATAAATATTTAAGTATTCGTTATATCCATAGGACAGCTTTGCTTAGTTTGGGACTAGATCAGCCTATTCGAGATAAGTATGGCCCTCAAACAGCTGAAGGACAACATGGCGCCAGGCGAAGTCGGAATTACTGCGAATCTTGTCAAAGCGGATGGAACAACAATAGTTAAAGTCACAGACCACCCACCCACTATACATGAAATACGCGGAGAGCATATAATACCTACGTCACAGAATAAGAAATGCCAAAATCAGTTTACTAGTTTAAAAGTTATAGTTATTTTAAAAAGACTACAGAGCACCTGTCTCTGTAGTCGGAAACGGAAAAACGTTTACAGGCCCACATAATACAAATTAAGTCTTCTCAGGAGATCATGAACATATTCCGATAATTTTTTTAGTGAGATCATCAATAAGCATAAAGAAGTGACCATACCACGAAGCTGAGCTACGGGTAAAAGAATCAAATAAACAGGTACAACACCTTTGTAACTCAAATCGGCAATGTATTATGAATGATGCAGTGCACACTCAGTAGTTTTCCTTGAATAGTCACAACAAAAGTGCAACAAACGTTAAATATTTCATCTTAAAGTAAATTACACACAATTTAACAACAAACTTATTTACCGATGAAAATACACATTTCCATTATTTCGACAAACTTTTTTTGTTGAGTTTGTACAGCTCAATTAACCATTTTTCCACCACAGGCATTTTTCTATTTTTCGTAGACGTCCGCTATCGATCACCGTGGAGCGTGAATGAAACAGCGTCGAAGGAAGAGCAGTGCTCTCGTTGTCTATTTATAATACTATGTCTGTAAAAGGCAATCAAAGGCGCGTGAGAATTCGTAACGAACTTCAGAAACGCCTAAAAAGCGACAAATCGCATAAACTGGCAGCCCTGATCGTCGTTTACAATGTCTTTTGCAATACGCAGTGTGACCACGTGTTTTATGTTCAAATTACCTACCATCCAAAGTTTGAGATAACTACTAAACACCTCTGATACTGGGGCTAAACACCGTCAAATATACCAGAAAATATCTTAAGTTAAAAAAACCAGCAGTGTTCTATTAAAAATAAAATTAACATAATTTTTATCACACATTCAACATCACCACTCAATAAAGTCCATATTGAAATAGTATTGTTTTTACAATAATCCCTACAGTATGGTCATATCATAGCACAGACGTATATGCGTATAGTATAATATATGTACTTTTGCTATACGCATATAGGTACCTTTCCATGTAATAGTTTTAGCCACGTTTGGCTTTGACCTTTGAGAAAATGCCTTGAAATGGATTTTAATTCTGTGTTTATTGGTCTGTGTGTGTGTAACAGATTACGACTCTTTAATTGAGAGGCTGCGGTAATTTATTACATGTTTTAACATGTGTTTAAAGATAAAGATTATTAGATAGTTGGAAGTATACAAAGTAGGTACTCATGATTGGAAGCTTAGTCGAAAGTCAGTCACTGAACTGAGTAAAATGTAATGGAATGCATGTCATGTGAATTACTGATGCTGCTCCCTCAACACGCTGCTGGTATTGCTGCATCAGGCCTCGAATTATGATAACTCTTCTTTTTTGAAAAAAGAAGACAATAATTATTATTTATTTACAAAAGTCACTTCAATTGAATGACAGATTATTTAATTTCGTTGGTTATTTTCTATATTTATATCTTGGCAACACCTAAGTTGTCACCGCCGGAACGCTGACGTCAGTGAATTTATTTTATTTTACCGATTACGATATTTTAAAATTTTCTGAAATTTACATACTTTATACATTACTTTAGTATTTGGAGGACACGTACAAACTGTTTGTTCGCAAAAATGGCTTCATCACCGGAGACGAAAACAAGTGAAACAGAGAGTCCCGGCGCTGTGTCCAGCATCATGAATGAGCTCATATACAGCCCAGTGAACATGGTGTTGATTGTGCTTATTTTTGTATTGGCTTTCAAATTATTGAGGAGCAGGTTTGGAAGGGTAGCCGTGGAGGCCCCTACGCCGGAGCTGCCGAAGCTTCGTAAGGATATGACCGTGGCGGAACTACGTCAATACGATGGAAACCAGGCTGATGGCAGGGTTTTGGTGGCAGTGAACGGATGGATATTCGACGCGACGCGAGGGCGTCGCTTCTACGGCCCCGGTGAGTGCATTTTGTGCGTCGGACGCTATTATTAGCGCCGCCGACACAGTTGTGACTCATTATCATTTTATTGTGTTTTATCTTTTTATGTATGCACTGCACCGTGCACCGCCGACACAATTTTGGAACCAATTAAGTAAACTATACTTGTACAACACACATTTTTATTAACTACCTACTTGTTCTGAATATTTTAATTTATACCAAAGTAAACAAGATTATACCATTCATGATGCATTCGTATTCGCAATTTTTTATTTTATTAGTACAGTTAGGCAACGTGTAGCGCGGTTAGTCAAGCAAGGGAGACCATTAGGAGCATTTACATATTAGTGTTTCAAGTGTTGCTGTGCTTTAGAGAGCATGGTGCAATTAAGGAGGCACTGATTAAGACAATAAAATCAACAGTTGATTAGGTTCGAAGGGTTTTGCCATTTCATGTAAGGTTTGTTTTGTTACAATGCAAAACCATTTCAGCCTTCAACTTTTTCTCAGTTCTCCATTATCAATGCTCAACCTAAAGTATGTTTAATAGGCTGGTCTCTATTGTATTTGCATGAAATATCAACTACCTAATTGAAGCTAAATAAATTATGTTTTTATCAGATGGCCCTTATGCTGTTTTTGGAGGGAAAGATGCATCAAGAGGTCTTGCCACATTCTCAGTGACATCGTCAGACAAAGAGTATGATGACCTCAGTGACCTTAACTCCATGGAGATGGAGTCAGTCAAAGAATGGGAGGCTCAATTTAGAGGTAAAAACTGCTTTAACTATTTAATAATTAAGATAGATGTTACATAGTGCTGTCAGGTTAAAAAATGTTTACTTTATGGAATGGATCTGTACTGCAGAATAAGGTGAAGTGCCATGTCAAAAAATAAGTCATTGTAAAAATTAAGGGTCACTGGAAAAAGAGACTTGTTTGTTACAATTCAGAACCACTGCTATTCACAAAATAGCAGAAACATTTGAAATCTCTCTCTGAGCATTCTTCTTTGTAAACTTGAAGCTGAGAATGAAACCCTATTAGAGATGTTTTGGAGTTTTTGGTGGTTCAATTATTTTTTCTTTGTATAAACTAATGCTGACTTTTAACCTTTAGGCGGACGCCGACACCGATCGGTGTTCAAAATACTTTTATACCGACAACACTCGCGAACACCGATCGGTGTTAACGGACACCCGACTTTCAACTCTCCGAAATTAAGTGTCCGAAATATTTATTTATTTAAAAAACTCTCAATTGTAATGATTATAGAGTTCCAATTCCTTTGGACTGTGTTTGAACTTGTTCTCTATTAAATTCCGCATCCAATAATGTGCGCCATGTCATGTTAGCTATGATATTTAGTCTGTATTTGCGAGAATTTTTTTTTTTCTCTTTGGGTGGGAGTGTAGGCATAGAATTCCAACTACTGTTTTTTATTAGAACAGGCTTAGGAACCTGCCATAGAGCTTCCAATTCTCATAACAATTTAGTGAATTACCCGTTTTTTTAAGAAAAACATGAAATAAATCTGTACTTTCCGTAAAAATACCAATTATATCGTGGATATAGGTATACCTACATATTACAACTCGTAACATTTTTCAGATTTTTTGTATTATAGCTGTAGTAGTGTTCATTCATTATATCCATAGATAATATATTCACGTAGCTATTGCTTTTCACAGATTACAAATACACCCAGTAGAAGAGTATCTATAAACGTTTTTAACACCGCAGGTATTTTCGAAAATTTGACAGGCGCGCCGAGATACTTGACCCGCGGAAAAGAAAAAAGGAAAGAGAGGACAGAGAGGTTAATATGAAATATCAATCTTTTATTGGGAAAGTGCATATAAGCTTTATCGGGTAATTGGACCAAATGTGAAAGCGAGTACCAGCAAAGAGATATTATTATATTTATAAAAGTATTCTTTGAGTTTAAGACCAGCTTTTACAGCTATCCAAATGGCCAATGTCAATAACTAGATTTTAGAACCTACTGGAAACTTGCTCATTGATTGTAACTAAACATTAAAAGTTTGTTTGCTTATGGTACAGTGAACACAAAAAGTGTGTAAACACATTCATTCAATGATATATATCAACCTAAGTTTTATTGTCTTATATATTTTATACAACATATTCATATAATTTTTAATTTTGCCATGAAAAAGTCATTGTTATCATGATAGTCTTTTTGGGTACACAAATCATTATGAGGTGTTAACGGTGTTTCAAACATATAAAGTGATTTCAAACATATTATGTAAGTTAATATAATAGTATGTTTTTATCAAATATCCATAAAAATGAGTATTTTATTGCTGATTGTACAGAGTATATCAGTTCAAGGTCATTGTGTAAGTAAATAGAACATTATTTTGCCACCCTAGTCATTTTATCAGTGTCTGGCCAAAACACTGCTATAATCAGCACTCATCCATCTTGATGATACATAATTGTTATGATACATGTGTTGTATAAATTTATTACATTACCAGTTATGTAATTTTACTACTATGCAAATTAGGCGAATTTAGATGTAAGAGTTACAGAAACTAACCGATCTACAATATGAGTATAATGTTACTACAGAATACATACATTAACACCCTATAAAATTCTACTACTGGATATAAGCCTCTCCTATGGAGAGAGTTTCATCATTGTCCATATGGGATTTATAATCATAATATTACGCAGTAGATGTTATTACTTAGATAAGTAGTAGTAGTATCCTACTGAATATAGATAACCCACTGAACCCGTCGACTCGGGGCACTTAATTCCATTAGGGATTTGAAATTAATGATTTTCGGATTTATTCTTTCACTTGTGCCAAACAATCTCCATTTGTGCCAAAGGTATGTCTGAAAAGCGCTTTTAAAAGTTTGTCAATGATGATGATGTTGTGATGATGAATGTGATGTTTATTACAGAACCCTCGGGGAACGGGTCCCACTTCCATTTGACCATCTTTTTTTGTTAAGTGGATGAAATGAAATATATTTATTTGGCCTAAATGTGGGTCAAGTAAAGGTTGTGTAGGTGAATAATTTGTATCACACATTTAGTCATTGCTGACATGCAAAAATTTAATGATTAAAAAATTATAACTCCCAAATAATTCTAATAGAAATTGAGACATGTTTATAAATGAGATTGATTTTTCAGCAGTACTGTCGATTTGATTCTCACTTTTCAAAGTTCTATGAATGCAGTTCTTGTTATCTTTAAAAATAAACTTCTCAGGTCGTCTTCTCAGGACCTACATCCCTTATATCATGATCTTTATTTAAATTCTTATTTTTACAGAAATTTTTACAAAAAAAACCTTTTATTGACAACTATAAACAAAAGATAAATAATAAATAAGTAAGTAAATAAATAAAGTAGATATGTCGGCGATAAGTTCTCATTCTTATTTACGCCATACTTATGAAAATGCGACAGTGTGTTTTGCGCGTTTCTAGCGATATTTAATGGTCTTTTTACAATCTACAAGTTTTATCCCAAATACGATTATTTTAGTGCAAAGTTAAACTCTTATACAGGTCAGCCGTTGATTTTCATACCTATTGCTGTACGTTTTCTATGTAAAACTATGACATTCCGATAACGCGATTTCCTGGTACTGACCCTTAACAGTAATTACGGATATTAGTATTTAGGTGGAGGGATCATGAAAATTTCTTTTTTTTTTCAATTACTACCTACTTCAATCGAAGAACTACTCCATTTTCCGTTTATTGTCATGAAATACCTAAATTGTCATATTCGAGAAGTCCGAAATAAAATATATTTTTTTGTGACCTTAATCACACCTGATGATATAAAACATGATGCCGAAGACGAAAGTACGCTCACCAGCAGTCAGACCGCCTATCTCAATTGCATTGGGAATTGTTATCATTTATGATGTCAATGTACTATTCGTCCTTGTCATATGACACAATGACAAGGGCAGGCAGTGCATTGCTATCGCTATAGCTTTGAGCCCCCGGACAACATATTTGGGGGACCAGAATTTTTTTTAACCCGACTCCCAAGGTAGGTCTAAGGCTTAACCGATTTTGAAGTGCAAGTTGTTGTTAGATTCGGCTTGGTACCCAGAGTGTCATAAGTAAAAAATCGAACATGGCGGCCGCAAATTACAAAATATTCTGTCGGGTTTTCGGTTTTTAAATACTTTTATGATAAAAATCAGGGTGATTGTCCAACTAACACCGTGTAGGTCCTTGACCAAATGCTGTGGCTTCTTTAACTTTTAATTTTTTTAATTTTATTGAAATAAGTTAATTGCTACTTGAGTTGCAAAGAAGCCTAAGGCAATATTTAAGAAAATAGGTTTAAAACACTAATCATCGTCATTAACAGTCTTACACGTCACCACAATTAGGTGGTCACGTCAGCTTCCTCTCACTGGGAGAGGATATGGCCCATAATCCACCACGCGTGCACAGTGCGGTATGATCGATTTGTATCTAACTAGTGGCCACCTGATGTTTTTAAGCCGCTTACTTGGCTTGATGACTGCCATCAGTTGAAAACAGCCTTGACTTGACCTCAATCACACCTGGTGTGAAGTAAAGATGAGGCCGAAGGTGGAAGTGTACTTTGGGAGACTGGCTATCTTATGCACATTACTATAACAGAACAATGTTATTGTTTGGCGGTATACTTAGATAAGATGACTGTAGCTAACTAGGCGGACATTTAAAATGCCCTGCCACCAACCAAACTGAGTACTAAACATGTACCCCGTCCGCCCGAACCCGCGACCTCCGATTCGTAAACCCTGTGTTGTTTACATTGAGCCACGGAGGTTGAAATTTAATGGTGCGTTTCAGTCTTGGCGATGCTTTTCTGATCTGTGGCCATGTATATTATTTTACGTGTTTTTTTAGTATTTAGATAAGTGTCTACATAGGTACTTCCTATTTTCAATTATCACCTACTTCTGAAATAGTATAGAATACATTATATACATGAACTATATAAACAAATCTACTTGTAATGAATGAAATATTCAATTAGACCGTTCAGAGATCCGTTTAGAGTTTTTCAGTTAGAGTTGTACTTGTTAATGAATATCGCCTTGAGAAAATCAGCCTTGTTCTTTCATTCTCCATGCTCTGGCTGTATACTAATGACTCCATTACCATTTTAGTAAATTGTATTATGTTCTGCTTGTGAGAAATAAGTGTTTCGTAGCTTTTACGGATGTCTACTATTGCAGCAGTTAAGATGGTTTGTCACGGCATTCTATACAAACTTTATAGTTTAAAATCTCCTAAATAGTTGTTGTTATCGTTGATGAGATAGATGTCAATGGTGTCGATTCGGATGTACACCAATTAAACTAAACTAAAACCAATTTTAAAGTAGTACTGTCTCTTTCTCCTTGGAACAGTACAATGCGACGGCACCACTCCAAAACTGGTTTCAGTTTAGTTTAGTTGGCGTACATCCGAATCGACACCATTATCTCTAATATTCAGGATTTTTTCAGAATTTTCTAAGCCATACTTTAGATTATTAAAGATAAGCGTTTATTTCGGAATTTTATTCAAATTGTAGCTTTTTTTCGTGCATAGGTCTTTAAAGATTTTTTTAATGCTAAACGGGTTACGACTTGACCTCAATCACACCGGATGTTAAGTGAAGATGAGGCCGAAGGTGGAAGCGTACTAACCCGGATTTCCATCGCTTTCCATGAGAGGATTTGCTTTAGTCGCCACGCTGGCAGACGTGTTGGCGATCGCAGATGTTTTGGGAGTTCCGCACCAATGACGCTGCTGTCCATCACTGGTATAATATACTGTTAAGATCACGAAACACGATCCCTTAGTCGCCTTTTACGATAGCCACGGGAAGAGTCGAGCTTGTCCTTTTTTACTATGCCTGGGAACCTCCCACACGCAGACCGATTATTAAATATTTATGTTGAAGGCCTATGATCAGCAATGGACGACCTGTAGCTGATATGAGGATGATGAAATATTTACGTATGTTTATCCGTTATACCATTTCATTCACTTGGTCAAAGTAATTGCGCCTAGGTCTTCCCCTTCCTCTCTTTCTCTTTAGTGAAAGAAAAGGTGAATGTCGTGTCGTACCAAGAGGTTAAATCGAGGGCGGAAAGCAGAGAGACGTGGGTATAACTCCACCGAAAAGAGCATAGCTCTAAAATTGAAGAAGAATCCGTTATACAGGGCCATCGATTTGTGTCCGACTATTGTGTGCGTAAACTATTAAAGAGAAGGTATTTGCACATTCCTGTCAAGGAGTCAGTCTGAACATGTAAAGTCCTGGGCCGATTACGTCACCACATCCCCAGACCCCCTCCCGTGCGCACTCAAAGGGATCTAATTACACGGTCTCAGATAAACACATCTGGTTCACGTTCTATTGCGTCTAATCTCTTTCTGTAAACTGTTTTTTTGGCCTTTTGAATAACAGAGCCGCATAACTATAAACAAATCAGGTCAGGTATTATATTACTAAACAAATAATAACCTGTTGATTACAGAGTACCTACCTAGTTGGGTCGGGTCGACTGGTACCGATCGGTACTTGTCAGCGGGGCTTGTCAGTATGCGCTATTAGGTGGTACCGATCGGTACCAGCGGGACTATATCGGTGAATTAACCGATAGTATCTATGGTCGCGTTTTATTAAACAAGCTACAACACAAAACAACACGATTACGGATGATTTTAGTCGATGAAAGTTTATGCCGTCTCAAATCAGACGTCCTACACCTAGATAGATAGTTTTTTGCATATTACAGAAGCACTTACAAAAATTATTTATTTCGTTGTTTTATAATGAACGTTAGTAAAAACCATTAAATGGCGCCATTAGTGCGGAGCTACCAGCTTCTGCTATAGCTAACCTGCCTCGTGACTGGGGCAATAAGAACCGATATCACATGCCATCATATGCACAATTAAAAGCGCGTGTTTCTGAGAGACTCTTGCGTCAGTGAGTCACGTTGAGAGTTCCAACGTTTTTATATAATGGGTTTCTTTCAATGGCGTATTGATTTTCAGAGGCCCCAAGCATATAGATACACATATAGGCCCTCTGTTGCTTGGATTTGGAAGGTAGAAAGTACAATGTAAAATTCTTGTGAATTTTTGTGGCATCGATTAAGAAACGTTCGCGCAACAAAAAACGACAACAGAGAAGGTCCCTGGAGATCAGGGGAAATGTGCTTGTAATAGAATATTCACAATTTCTTTCCTAATTTCAGAGAAATACGACCTCGTCGGGCGACTTCTAAAGCCTGGTGAGGAACCGAGAAATTATTCAGATGAAGAGCCAGAGGACACTGACAACTCGACAAATAATGCTGACAAAAAGGACAAATAGACCACGGCACGAATTTCGTTACTGTTCTCATTCGAGTTACACCCGCACCGATTGAATAAACATGTGGGGTGGGTGCTTGCTATAGTTTCATGTATCTATTTATGTAATAGATAATTTCTACATTTCGTCGCACTAATCGCTTTTGTAACAAATTGTTATTCAATTTTGAAGTTTTTTACATTATGTTTATCATGATCCTATCGTAAATGAATGAATTTTAAGCATCACAAGGAAATATTACATAAAACGGTACATGGAACTAGTAAGAGCCAAGAGCTGTTAATAAACCATTTAGTGTGAAAATTCATTGTACATAAAATGAAATTTATTGTATCATTTTCACTTTTAACTGTTGCTTATTGCAGAGATTTTGGATATATGTATTATATTTACAGATTCATTGAAAGACTGAGTGATGGCATATTAAGTTTAAATATCAAGGGATATAACAAAATTTTAATGAACTAATTGCACATTCCTGTTTTTTTCGGACTGCTACTTACTAACCGCCATTGTATTATTATTTTAGGGCAAGAGTTTGTCTTGTGTTAGCATTCGAACTAAATTTTTCACATTTTTTTTAATGAAGACGAACGGAGCTTTGCCTGGAGTCCAGTCTTTTAAGCTAGGTCGAAACCGCGCCGGCGTTCACTATCTGTGTGCTTTTATATTGTGTGGGTTTCGTTGACCCGTTGAGTCCGCAACGGACCGCTAATTCAAATTCTACCGCTACAATGTGACTACAGAATTTTACTAATTTTATCTACATCTGCCCCCGTAGCATGACAGGCGCGATAAACGTTTATGTCACGCGAGATAATATTTGCCCTGCTCATTCGCTTGGACGAAATATACAACTATCCCACTCTCACTCCTACGTCGCGCGCAACTAAAAATGTCATGCTATGCAGGCTGGACGTAGCATTCTGATCGATCTCTTCCATTGTATAAGACGAGCGAATGGTGAACTGGGTAATATACCCTGCCTTCAAAACCAGCAGTTGCGGGTTCAAATCTCGGTTTGGATTAATGTTTGTGTGCTGAAAACGAACATTTATTCCCGAGTCACTGAGGTTTATATAAATATTTATATATGTTTATCCGTTATCTAGTATCCATAGAGGCTTTGCCTAGTTTGGGACTAAATAATTGATGTAACTGTCTGAAATATTGATTTATGATTACTCACATATAAGGCCACTCTCAGTTCAGTGAACGCTGTGGTTTGTCCGTAGCTTTAACAGCCTATTCACACACGGACGATTCGCAAACACCGCGTTGGTGTTACCGTCGAGTCTGGGATTATGTTAACGCAGCTATTTTTTCCCTTTCACTCGTTCATCATCACTTGCGTTAAGGAACGCAGTCCAGTGTTGTTTCTAGGGTCGACAGCATCAGCAGCGTAGCGTATGACCAATCGCCCGTGTGAACAGGCTCTAAAATGACAATTTATTGTGAAGTTTAATCGAGATTTCTACTCGAGACGTGAGCTGGACTACCTGATTTTTTCGTACTTAAATATTAAGGTGTTCTTGTCTGTTATTTGTCTTATGAATATGAATGAAAATACAAAAAATAAATAAGGAAGGAAATGTGCATAATACACAATTGTTTATACATCATGTAATTACGGGTGATATGGATCCAATAAAAGGTTAATCTATTGTTCGTTGGTGTGTGAATTTTATCGCATTTTTGTTTGTCCCTTGCAAGTGTCGGAAGGAATGTGATGGACCTGACAAGCATTTCCTTGTTTATCCTATCGTCTGTCGCTTTTTGTTATGCGTTTGTGTACTAAAATATCCTCTAAGCGGTAGAGAACGCACTTAGGCCCGTATTAATAAATCAATCTCAATACAAGTCTTGAGGTTGTATCACCCGAAATGCGTCTTAAGCAGTTGACGCTATCTCAAGCTCCGTGCTAATTTATAAATTAATCTTGAGGTCTACTCAGCTGAGATCTTCTCAAGTATTCGTCTCCGTGGCGTTTGAATGCTTGTCTTGAGTTTCGTTTATTAATACGCGAAACTCGGCGCACCTCTCAAGTGAGTACTGCTTGAGTATGCACGTGCTTTTCAGGTCTCAAGTTACGTTTATTAATCAACACATTTACTTAAGACCGATCACAAAACTGTTCTCAATGTTGAGAATGGTTTATTAATACGGGCCTTAGTTTGCACGGTACATCAATTCCTTACGTCAAACTTCGTTCTTTGTTGTAATCATACTTGTTCATTGTTTTTTTTTATCGATTGAGTTAGTTTTTTAAGAGTCCTGGTGTATGATTTATTTTTAAAAGGGATTATGGTAAATATTGTTATTAAAATCCTTAGTTGTGTGTATGGGTTCTGCAAAACGACTGGTATTCCGTTATTTAATATTGCATTTATTTTTTTTGTGTATTTTTAGAGCTGACGGTGATCTTTTGGTCAGATTGACACCGTTATGGAGCGGGGAATAGTGTGTGTCTTAGGAATTCCAGTCCCATTTTGCAACTTATAGTTAATAAGTTATGTTCGCATGATAAAAGGATGTCTTTAATTAATAGTATCGTTTGCTTATCTCGAACAATCTTAACATTTAACAATCGTAACGTTATATTTAGGTATTTTTTGTATTGGGCGGAATTTAACTGGTTTAGTTTCGAAAAACCACCCCGCGTGTTTTTGCTACTGGTGTAGATTAACTCCGATGTGTGTACCTCTATTTTATATACAAATAATGAGTCGATTAAAAAATACATATGCGGGGTTAGTCCTTACACTAAATCATGTGGTTTTTCGTAATTACAAAATCGATTATCACTCTTTATAATACGTTGTTAAAACATGAAGACTGCTGAGATCTAGTTGTCAAATGAACAGAAAATGCGTCGCGTTAGTATGTTTATGGTGTCTAATTTCACGTATTTGAACCTTATTCAGGGAGATGGTGGCGACTTCTTATTATTGTTTGGAATACAAAGTGTGATATTGACAGTTTTGTGACTATTCCAAATGTAAAACCCTGATTTCCGATACCTTGGTACATCGATAGGACAATATTTTTGCTACACACGCCTGTGAACGTATATTTAATTTTATAAAAAATACGAAATTATAATTACCAAAACATACCGGATAACATAGAACTAAGCCAGCCAGTACTCATTTCAAGCTAACCCTATTACGGTATGTGTCATTAGTTTTGTAACCTTCAAGTCAAGATCATTTTCAGTCCGTATGGAACTAACTGCTGGGTACATTCTTTATTACTATTCCACCGTTCTTTTCACTTCTATGCCAATGTTGTCCAATAATTTTCAGTAAATTTTTAATTCGAATACCCTCTCTCCGCCAGTACTCAGAAGCTGCCGGAGCTCCACTTCTTAGGCACTTTACGATTTTTCTACATATTTGTATGAAACCATAGACAATAATTATAAAAGCTAACTATCTTCGAAACGGTTTAATCGATTCCATTAATATAAAGTTTTGAATTTAAAGCCCAATCAAATAGCAATTCCACAGACAGTTTTTAACTTATAATACCGTTCTCTTTGCGGCGGGAGTTAAAAATAGATTGCATCATAATCTCGGAGTGGTTGGTGCAAGTGGAGCTTCGTTCATCTTCAGTCTCGGGTACCGACGCCATTGCCAATCGGCAAATGTGAGCATTATTTATTCCCCTCAGCCTAAACCATAACCCCTCTAAGTCATAGTGATTTCAAGTTTATACGCGCCTTTTATGTGCATGATCTCTGATACCAAAAATCAATTATTAAATAAAGCAATGTACATATTCACCAACGAAAAGCCTTTTAGATAGCAATACATTATTTTATTAAGCAAATTTCAGAGTTGGAACAACAAGGAAAAGATTTTAACTAAGTCTTTAACTAAGTTAAATTATACCTTGTACTTATTCCGCACTCAATGGCGCAGTCGACCGAGACGCTCTCACATGCACACGCAATAGTGCACCCCCTGATGCACTCGGTCATCGGCTAATTGGTCTGCTGCAGGAAAATAGACGCAATATGTACAAGATATTTATAGTAACTTAGAAAAAGATTTATTTGGAGTGCAATTTTTGATCGCTTGCGCATTTGCTTTGTTAGAATTTTTGGTTGGTTTTCTGTTTATATCAGAGATTATCCATATAAATAAATAAAAGGCCAGTACAATCACAGAAAGGTTGTTTCAATCTTGAAATGATGCTGTCATCGTTAGGTTGTGCTGTGTTGTTGTGCATTTACGTGTGAAAGTGCCGCCATTTGTTTTGTGTATCCATTTTTGATTTTATACACTCGTAACTGGAGACATTTGATATTCAAACTTGAGCGTTTTTTTAAATGAAGTCTGTTAAAAAGATGGGAATTGTACGTTTGAGGTACAGTTATTAATTGTCTTGGTTTTTAGTACCATTAAAATACGACTTATAAAATGACCTCGGAGTTACGAGTGTAAACCTCAAAAATAGATGCTCTGGATGGTTCGGGTCAGTTGCATGTATCCAATCGAGTACTCGTAAGGTGTAAACGGGGATTCAGTCTGAGGTGGGCATGGCCTTATGACAAACGCTATTTTATTATGCTGTTTAAATCATTTATTGCTCTGGCGAATAATAGCGAGAGTGAGAACAATGCGGTTCGCTACCGCGGCCCGGAAAGTGAAGCGCCTAAAGTAAGTCGGTCCGCTTGTCTAAACATGTCTCATGCACACACATCAAAGTAAGCCGATATCTGTTATTCCAATACGGTCACATTGGTGTCGATTCGGTTGTACGCAAACTAAACTAAAAACAATTTTAAAGTAGGTCTGTCTTCTTCTCTCTGGATCAATATAACGTGACAGCACCAGTCTAAATCTGGTTTTAGTTTAGTTCGTGTGCAACCGAATCGACACCATTGTTCTCGGGGCACAGTTGTTCTATGCGAATTGTGCACTAAGAGTTGCTATTGTTACACATTCTGGGTTGCCAGAGGGTAAAAATTTGAGGGTTTACCCTAGATTTTATTAAAAAACCGGCGCAGTGCGTGTCCGACCATGCGCAGAAAGGTTTCGTACTAAGTACGTTTTAAAATGCAAAGTTATTTTCGCAATTGTATTTTACACGGAAAATCATAATCTACGAAGCAGAAAATGCCCTTAGTGACCATTACCACTGCAGTTTTAAATATGTGAAATTTTACGAAATAATGTCTAAAACCCTTTTTTTAAGTCACGTATCGTAAAATGAATAGGGCTTGTCCGCCGTTTCAAAGATCAATGTTTAACTAGATGTGGCGTCCGCTACACTCCGAGTTCGCGGCGCAAGGGCGTTTAATGTTGTGTGTTAGGTGTCGATAGCTTATACTGCACGGCAAGATGATGAAACTAATCCTAAATGATACCTAGATGTTTTTAACATTGTCATATGACTATAATTAAAGCGTTTTACATAATTACTTTGTTTTATTTCTAGGTCATCATCATCATTTCAGCCCGTAAATATCCCATTGCAGGGATATAGGCCTTCCCTATTATAATGAAGAAGTTTGAGCCGTAGTCGGCCACGCTGGCCTAATGCAGGTTGGCGACTTCACATGTCTTAAAATTTTTATTTCACAGGCATGCAGGTTACCTCGCGATGTTTTCCTTCAACGTTTGAGAGCAGTGGGATAAATGCACATAAGTAATTAAATTAAATTTAAAAACTCATTGATACATGGCGTGGCTGGGAATCGAATCCGCACCTCCCAAATTGGGAGACCGCGTCTTCACCGCTGAACAACCGACGCTCTTTTACATCTAGTTAGTAGTTACCGATAGATTTCAATAACGAGAATGTCCAACATCAGCCTTACACGTCCCTACTGCTGGGGAACAGCCTTCTCACTGGGAGATAAGCGTTTAACGTAAAAAAACTAATTATATAATAAGTATATTAATTCTGCAAGCAGGTACTAGTACATTCATTACACATTAGATTAAATAAATAACATAAAATAATAACGAAACAAACTGTCACTTTTACTAATGGGAAAACAATATAGGTAAATAAAACTGTACCGATTTCAACTATAAAGAAACATGAAAAAAGTAATTGTCTCCTTTCTAGATTACTTGGGCCCATTTTGCTACGAATTGTGGTAGTGAGGGTGTTACGTTATATATTAGTATTACGTTACTTCATTCAAGTTCTGTTTGAACTGTGAACTATAACAAGCATCAGATTGTGAAATGTCGAACAAGGTATAGTGTTTTGAGTGTTACGGTATACAACCAATCACATTATGGGACTCCTGGACAAGATGATTATGGAGGGTGAAGACCCCGCTACAGTTGCTGAGAAGTATTTCGAGATAGTTGCACACGCTTACTATTGCCATGATGTGAACTGCCTTCATCCCAATTGTAAAGAGCTGAAAGTTCCTATTAAGCGTGTAAGGAGTTGTAAGATGAACGCGACCGGCGACTGTAGGTACTGTAGGAAATATAGAATGATGAGCTTTCTTCACTCCAAACACTGTCTGGAAACCAATTGTACTGTGTCCTTTTGTAGAAAAATAAAGCTAATCCTGGAGCAATTGGCAAAGAATGCGACCTACGTGAAGCAGTCTAGGTTACTGCTACATGTATTCCGTTGTTATGAAGCAAACTGCTCAAATCCATGGTGTGAACGAATGTTGCGCGTCACTAAACACAAAAGGATATGCAAGCTGAAAATAACTCATTGTTTGACGTGTGCGCAACTTATCCCCTGGTACCTGCACCATACAAAGCGGTGTCCGAGGGTCAGCTGCCCTGTGACCTTTTGTACGAGCATAAAGAAAAAGCTAAAGCACTTCGGAGTGCTCCTCTCCACAAGCGGCAAGAAGAAGACAGATTTGAAAAAACTGAAGCTGACGCCTGCTGTATCGATCAAGAGATGTTTCGAGTCTTTGCATTGGCTAATGCATGCATGGGAATGTCGCGCAGCTGTGCCACCATGCCGCCTACTGTCATGCAAAACAATGAAGCTTGTCATCCAGCACATAAATACTTGCAAACGCACTTACGTCGACTGTCGACTTTGCAAAAAAGTCATCGCATTCTGCGTTTATCACATGGTGTGGTGCAAAATGATGGACGTCATGCTAAAGCCGAAAGAACAACTGAATTTCTACGTAAGAAGAACTGGAAAGTTTTATAGGTACAAGATTTTAAAGTGGAAGAAGAAGGGTCAATGCCTGATTTGTAAGAAGCTCGTGGTTTTATGCCGTCACGTGAGGCACTGCCAGGAGAAGACATGTGTGGTGCCGTTTTGCAACAACACAGGGAAAACGGCAACAGTAGTAAGGGTTAAGAACGTATAAAAGTTTGTGAGTCCCCGGATTATAGGTAGACATTTTGTTTATTTACTTTTGTATTTTCGTCTTTTTTACTATTTTGAAATGTCTCATTCAATGATAAACTTTGTGATATGAAGTTGACGAAAGCACCTAATTATAAAAACGAATCATTCGGCATTCCTCGAGCACTTGTATATTCAATCAGAGTATACATACCATTTAATACTCTGTGTGTGTATAGGTAACATCTTAACATGTTATCAAAGGGGTTTTTCAGTATCAGAAATGACATTTAGAATTACCACACAAAAAAATGTTCCAATACCTATACGCCTCTCTCCGTCAAATGAGGTACCTACTCTATTTAATCAAATTAAATCATGTCCAACGACAACACTAAATTTTTATGTAAAGTCGCCTGATAGTCGAGCGTAAAACGAATTCGATTTAAATGGTCACCATCAATAATAATCAATCATGCTCGCGGCTCGGCCTACAGACGACTTTACATAAATTGCAAATTGCAACTATGACGTATAAATGTGTGATTGATCTTGAAAACTAGTCACAGTTATTGATAGCCCATAATGAAGCAATACTGGAAATACTGTATCTCGATACTATCGTAGATTCGATAGTTAGGTAAATTCATCGATAATATCGCTAACACCCTTTCAATACTATCGATAGTATCAAAATACAATATAATCAAGAGAATTGCTGTTCATTTTAATAGCATTATTCATACTGTGCTATCGGTACTTGTGATATAATGGACTAGTTTTCGAAGTCACGATTATCGATACCATATAGTTTTATAATCGATGTTCAACGGTTCAACACTAGTACAGAAATGAGAAATATATAAATACTTTTCTATTTACATAAGTAATATTAACAAATGTCGATTTGATTATCATTTAGAGATTAATTTTCCTCTTAATTGAGCAGTAAAACAGTAACGAATTATGAAAAAAGAAAATGTACGTTTCTATTACCGGTTAGATACTGAACACCTACTTCTGGATTTTTGTACCTGTATGTGTAGATGAGCAAAGGCTGTACACAAATACAATTACTTAAACTATTTATTTTATACAACTCACTAAACAGAAACTACTTTGTTTAGAATACTTAACGCTGTATCGACCCAGCGGGTTGGCAACTTCTGTAATTTTTACACACTTTCGAAAATTGTACACGAATAATCAAACATTGGGATGTTCAGCACTGGACGTCCTGTATAATATAATGATGATGAATTAAAAATTGGCACGATCAAACAGTAGCTGTTATAATAATGTACATAATTTTTTATTGTTTTTAAAAATCTGTGTCGCTCTTTAAAATGCTGCGTTTTAAAAGTACTAAAATTGTTTACAAGGAGTGTCAACAAACAATCAAGTAAGAAGTTGATTAAGACTACAGTTTCATCGCGCTTATTTTTTATTTAATTTACTTTTAGTTATTTCGTAAAAGATGATATTTGTCTCTCGGAAATAATAGACATTGCGAGACGTTTGCCAGCTTGTATAATCGATATAGCCTTGAGCTTTTTCAGTATGACTAATGAAAAACTAGACAAATAATAACATTGGGTAAGGATTCCCATTTGTTTTAATTTCCTCTTGGTAAAAGCTATGACTGTATAGAAAAAACTGACTCAAGTGGAAGAAGGCTGTGCCCCAACAGCAGTGGAGACGTGTAAAGCTGTTACAAAAAGCAATTATCCACTTTGGAAGATTCTTGTAATTTTTAAGTAAATTTTTCGATTTGCGCATAATATTTATGTAATTACTTTTAACACATGTTTTGAATGTAGTACTTTTGGTCTATGAGTACCGGTACCGAAAGTCAGTGGCCTATTACACACTTAGCACACGCTAGAAATCAGAATGGTATGACTAATTTTTAACCCCCGAGGAAAAACGACGGGTGTTACGTGTTTGACGGAGTTGTGTGTGTCCAGTCTTTTGTCCAGACGTATCTCAGTAAGGCGTAGTCCGATTTGAATGCGTTTTTTTACATATGTAAGACTAAAGAGACAGGTTCTTAGCCATGTTTGATGAAAATCGATTAAGCCGTTTCGAAAGTATTTAACTTTTAACAGTTGCCTTCAGTTTGGTGTATTTCGATTATACCAGTCGACGGTTTTCATTTTTTTTAATATGTCGTAGATTGCGATAGAATTCATTATTCGAACGGTCAACTGACTATTATAATACGCAGTTTGCTATGGGAACTAAACCTGGTGGCGCTGGTATCGCCGGAAACGGCGCGGTGACGACGTTAACAGTAATGTAAGGTCTGCACATTGATTACCTACTATCACCGAGACGCTTGGAAGAATCCGGTGAGTCGTTACTTAATAAGAAGTTGATCATGGAATTTGAGCAAGGAGGAATTGTAAACTAGGTCCGGCTGAATTCCACCGACTGTACGCGAAGGCCAAGTTGTATGGCATGAGGGGAGTGCAAATGTTTTCCGTTCATCGGTAAGCATCACAGGTTTCATGATTATAATTGAATGTTAATACGTTGTATGAGGGTATGTCTGCCTGTAATTCCCCGAGCAACCCTTTACCACGAGACTGGCACCGTATCAGTCGCTCGCAACGCCCACTTCCATCTCCGACATATATTTAAGATTAAACCCAGATAGGTTTAATCTAGGTCTAGCTAGTCGATATTAATCACTTGTATGTATACTTTATTGCACCAAAATATTACAATAACAGAGTACAAACAATAGGTCACGTACAAAGGTGGACTTATCTCTTTAAGAGATCTCTTCCAGTCAACCTGAGCATTGAAATAGGAAACTTAGTAAAATGTTGTCGGAGGTTCTCCAAACTTTTAATGTATAGTTATTGCATATGGATTAGTGTACAGTTCTCGAGGCGTAAGATCAGCTTTGCATTTGTGTGAGTGCACACAGATAGAGATACGGCTTGTGGCGCAGCGCGTCCCGCGCATTGTTTAAACGCGGCCTGAGGCGCGGCGTGTCCGCTGCGCGTCGCTTCCCTGCCGCGCACATGCCGCACTTCACCTCTTGTACCGCTAGCAGCTTGACGTCACTCACACAAATGCAAAGCTGAGCTTACGCCTCGAGAACTGTATGTGAGGGTTGGGCATAGTTTTATTTTTGTCCCGATATTTCCACGCGTGGAAGCTTACATGGGTTTTTAACATTCTCCTACAGACTAATCCAAGTCGAAATTATTATCTATCGTTTGAGACGACTCTTTCTTGACACCAAGCTCAAAGTGAAAAACGTAAGAGATAGATATTCTGGCGTGAAAGGAGGAGGAATTCGGAGGATATTTTCGGTCCATCACATATGTAAACTGCATGAAATTCAATTTTGACAATACCATAAAATTGTTATCAAGGTAAAACTAAACGAATTTTTTTATGAAATATTTGAAAACTGTATTTATAATCGATGTGGCTCACATTTTATTAACCCTCCACGCAAAAATATAGGGGTGGACATCGATTCAGGTGTTTCGAAGGTTTTAACTTTTAACACAGTTGCTATATACATGGATGAAATATTATGGTTAAGGGTTTTGTAAACTTTCATTTCATGTTATAGAGACAAACACAAGACTTCATTCAAGCTGTGTTAGTTATTTTTATACAACGAAAGTAATAAGTTCATAGATATATTGTGATTTCACACAGCCAGGACATTCGGGTGTAAAATTGACAGAAACAACAATTTATAATGATCACATAATTATATTATAAAATGATTTAATTACAATAAACAGAATAAGTATCATAATGTACCTACACTACGAACAACTTACGCTACGCAGAAGCGGATAGGACGCACTCCTCTCATATTTACATTTTGTACATTGAGCGCTCGATTCGGTCGTAATACTTAATTAACGGCCCTCGCTAACTTCATCGACAATAAATAAGGGGGGTTCAGGAGGGATAGCGGGCGACGGTCACCGATAGCTTATGTTATATATTACAAGGCGACACGTCGCACCTGGGCTATGTACACTACAACTGCTCCACGAACTTCGTGAGCTGGTCCTGAGGGGTCATGGGGGGGAGCTGGTCATCGGGCGGCGGGTGCGGCGCGGGGGGGCGCGGCGACGGCGTGGCGGGCGGCGAGCGCTGCAGCGCGCCCACGCCCACCCCCACGCCCACGCCGGGGAAGTAGCGCGGCCCGAGGCGCGCCTGGCCCGCGGCGTAGGGCGCCCGCATGCCCATGAGGCCGGGCTGCACGCCGGGCGCTGCTTGCTTGAACCAGCCGCCGGCCGCGTGGCCCATGCCCACGTTCCCGACGGTGCCCACGTTGCCCACGCCGGGGCCGCCGACGCCGCCCATGCCAACGCCGGACACGCCCACGCCGCCAACACCTCCCACCTGCTGAAAGGAACACGTTTCGTTATACACAAGTTACACCCATTACGCTGTGCTATGCTACATCCGGTTTGACCCCATTTATACCGCTCCGTGGGTCAATGGAAACAACATAATGTTTAGAAAACAAAGGTCGCGGGTTCGTTTCGGGGGTTTTGTACTGTTTGGTTGGTGGAGGGTTCTTTTAAATATCTGCCTGGCTAGCTACCACTAGACTGCCGCCTAGCAGCAATGTTGTTGCACTGTTGTGTTCCGGCTGTCTAAGATGGATATACCTAGCCTCTCAAATAAGTTGTGAGGTTCCGGTTGAGCACGCTTTCACATTCCGCCTCATATTCACTTAACACTAGTTGTGATTTAGGTCAAGCTTAGACCCGATGTAAATAAATACTTTTGAAGCTACTGCTAAACTAGGTACCAAATAGGTATATACTAGGTCTCCCTCAAACTTTTTGAAATGAGTTGGGTTGAGTCTCTTGTTTGCTCTATTTTTGTGGCTAAGCGACCAAACCGGTTTATGGTGCGCACTTCCATATCATAACAACGACGCCAGTGGGGTCGATGTGGAACACTACTTGTAGATCTGTGTTTAAATATATCACTAATCTGTTGATCTGTGACCGAGGCTACCTAATCAAAAATATGCCAAAAGAAACTCGATCCACAAAAAAACAAAAATAAACAACTGTTAAATGTCACTTTTGACAGACTTCTGTGTATGCTATGATATAGCAAGACACTTTCCAGTGTTGACGCGCTCGCATTATTGGAGCGCAAGACTCAGAATACCCTGGCCTCATTAGTTCCTTGATTCATCGAAACATCACCTTCTGATTGGTGGCAGATACAGACTAGAGGTACCCAAGTCAGTATCAACAGCAGTAAGTATAAAATTAAAAATGCCTAACTTATATACCGCACACCTAAACATCACCGTCATACTTCTATTTTTGTCACCAAGGAAAATTGCAGGCCAGTCTTATTGTTTGATCGATCATAGTGGAGGCGCCATTTGCGGTTTTAAGTGAATTATTAAATTGCAAACTGAACTCTTATTTATACTTAGTTCTTTTCTTAAACAGATTTAAATCTCAAAGTGCCGTCTAAAGTTCGCGTTTTGCTATTCAGTGTGGGAACTGGCGCAATTTAGGTTTCATTTTAACATATTACACAGTTAAATGAATCTCCTGATTTACTACAATTGATTTCAATGTATTGATTTGTTTTACTTTGAAATGGGTATTATTTGATTTATTAACTTTATTTCATACAGAGCAAGCGCAAGATATCTCTCGTTCTTTCATTTCAGGCGGCAGGCAGGCAACTCGAAGGTGAAGTGTAGGCCGCATCACTCACTCACGTAGTTCATTCGTTCTTAGAACGCACTAACAAAGTTTTCTATCTCAAGTGGCAATATATACTGGTTCCAGTGATTTGCGATTGGACCAGTTAGCGGCCCCAGGTGTTACCGGCCTGGTGAGAAATTCGCTGTCGTTAGCAAATTACTGTCGCACATCTTAAGAGGTAGTCTATAATTTTTGACTGATCTACGCAGTTGGTCTAGCTTTTGCAATATTGATCTTACTGCAAATTCTTTCTACTATTTCGTTTAATTCCGATCCAATGATATTCTCCTTTTTCTAGTAATTCTTGTGCAATCATATTATTGGATGTACCTGAGTCTGTTGTGTATGCATATGCTGCATCTGCTGCAACCTTTGCTGTTGCTGCGGTTGCATCATATGCTGCGGTTGCTGTTGTTGTGGCACACCTCCGCCCAAGCCCACGCCGCCCACGCCTACGCCCACTCCCACGCCGCCCACACCACCCACCACACCCGCAGCCTGCTGCTGGTTTTGGGCGTTCTGCAATACAACATTTAATAATAAGAAACATAATATAAATTTTAAATAAATCATGTAAGTGCAAATTCCTCTGTTAGGACCGTTAGTGGTAGAGTTATTTCAAAGTTCAATCAGTTGTTTCACAATGACCTGATTTCGTATTTTAAAATGTTAACGTATTTAATAGCATGACAGGGACTATAAACGTTTATGTCCTAATATATTTAATATAATCCTAATATAATAGATAATCCAACCCGCATTGAGCCCACTTGGTGCACTATGGCCCATACTCCCCTCATTTACGAAGGAATCCCTGCAGTGGGATGTTTACGGGCTGATGATAATTTGTCCTGTTCATTCACTTGGACGAAATATAATCCCACTCTCAATCCTACGTCGCGCGCAATAAACTACGTCATGATTTCTTTTTCCTCACTGCTCAAAGCAAGCAATATGGGGTGGGGGTTTCTCGGATAACAATTCCCGTAGACCCACAGGATTTGGTAACTTTTGAAAATGCAATTGATTTACCTTATTGTGGTTGCACTTTCAGGAATTTCAAGTCCCATGGGAATTAGTGCATTGACATGAAATACTATTTTGGGAGTTTACGAAGAAATTGTATGGGAATGTGTATTCCCCAAATCACCACAATATCAGCTTGCGTAGAGCAGTGGGTATAGCCAATAGAAAATAAACAAATTAGGTTACTATTAGTGCCGACGACGTAGCCAAAGTTATAGTATAAAATGCCGTATACGAATTCAGCAACCACAAATATTTAAAGATCAGAGTAGTTTTGTGTAGAATCAGTGGCGGATTAATGTACAAGCACGTGCTTCTTACCTCCAGAGCCCTCCTCTGTCCCCTAACATACACACGAATAAACATGGTTTTAGGGATTCGTTCATTTTCGACTCGGACGAATTTAATACAGATATTAACGAATTTTGTTTTATTCTCCACCTTCCAAATCCAAGCAACATGGGGCCTAACACGAGTTCCGATGCTTAGGGCCTCTGAAACCCTTATCCGACACTGTATAGAGGATGAATGATGCTACCACGAGCGTGATTGCCATCAGCTGCTTTTTAGTTCAGAGCTGAATGCTGCACTCACTTGCCTTTGCTTTTGTGGACATCCATTAGGGTCGGGTTGGACTTGAGTGCAGCATCTCCTTCTGTTGGTTCTGATTGCTAACTGAATGCACGTATTATATGTGAAATCACTTATTACGGCCGTTAGGAGTGGGTTGCACGTGGATTGGGGTAGTTGACCCTGTCAGCGAAACCAACGGTTGCGGGTTCGAATACCGCGAGTTATCTAGTATCCATAGTACAACGTTGCTTAGTTTGGGACCAGATGACTAGTGTAACTATCCGAAATATAATATTTATTCTGGACGGCGGACGAGCGAAGTATTAACATCAGTAAAAAAAAATTTAAAGAGGTCTATAGGAGCAGGTTGGATTTCAGTAACTACACTATTTGCTGTTGGTTAGTGGGAAAGCGGAACATCACTATCAGCTGCAAGGGTACTTGCAAGGCAAAAAAAAAAACTCACTTGTCTCTGTTTGATGAAGGCGGCCATTAGGGGTGGGTTGGACTTGAGTATCTGTAGTATCTCCTGTTGTTGGTTCTGGCTGGTGGGTGAGCGGAGTGTTGCCATAAGCTGTTGCAGCGCGCGCTGGTGCATCTGCGGCTGGGTCTGATGCTGCTGAGGCGCCGGCGCGCGTTGCTGCTGTAACATTTTCAATTATTCAACTTTACGGGAAGTGTTCACATCAAGAAGAGCTTTCTTTTTGAAGAAGAAAGAAGAAAAAAAGAGCAGAGTGAATAGGCATTTACTGAGATCGCCTGCTTCATCTCCAACCACATCGTCACTTTCCATCAGGTGAGATTGTGGTCAAACGCGAATCCAGTTAATCATAAAAAAAAAATATCTCATGTCGGAGGAGAGGAGTATATTATGTTGCAACAGACTTTCAACCTTTTAGGATTGAATTAAACTTTATTTTAGAGATCGCAAAAATTAATTTTCAATAGATATAGGTGCATGTTCATATCTTATTCAATTAATGACTTTAGAAAGATTTCATCAATCCATCACACTATGGGGTGCGCTAAGTCTCGTTAAGTTCTATTAGAATCAGAATTATTTAAACATGATATAGTATGATGACAAAGGAAAAAGTTGAACATTATGTTTTATTATGGCATGCAATCTTATAACAAACATCTATTGTAATTCTAAATATTCTCTTACACTATAAAATACCTGAAGTCCTGATGCTAGTCCTATGCGATATAATATTTGTTCTGCTCATTCACTTGGACGAAATATACAACTATCCCATTCTCACTACTACGTCGCGTGCGACAAACTAAGTCATGTCGCAGTAACTTTGTCATTATTATGGTAGTTTTATGCACGTTTCTTATCAGTCATCCCAAGTGGCAATTTGGAGACATATTCATGATACTGATTTAGTTTGCTACGAAAATACGTAAAAACTGGGCGGTACTATATCGACGGAAGTATCTAGGTTGATCATGGAACCGAGCAAGAGGGATTGTGCACTAGCCTGGAGGAATCATTGACTGCATGTGACAGCAGAATTGGATGGCGTGAGGGACATGCACTACGTTTACCCTTCACTGGGCAGAATCTCAGGTTCCATGGTCACTGATGACACTATCTTATTACCTATATCCTGAGGCGACTGGCACCGTTCCAGTCGCTACTAGGCCACGTTTACCGACATATACATGCAAACCTTAAATTCTCCAAAAGGTAGTCAATACTGTATTCAAATCCGTTGCCTAGTTTAGAGCAACTAGGCGCACAAACAGACTCAAGTTGGTTTTACACTATTCAGAGATAAGACTTGGACGTACCTGCAAATGATTGTGGAGGGGCTGCTGCGCGTGGTGCGGCGCGAGGGGCTGCGGCGCGGCGGGCTGGTGCGGCTGGTGCGGCTGGTGGGGCGCGAGGGGCGCGAGGGGCGCGAGCGGCTGGTGCGGCGCGTGGGGCGCGTGGGGCGGGTGGGGCGCGTGGGGCGCGTGGGGCGCGTGGGGCGGGTGGGGCGGGTGCGGCGCGTGGGGCTGGTGCGGCAGGCGGTGGTGCGGCGGGTGGTGCAGCGGGGGCGGCGCGCGGTAGCGGGCGGCCCAGTCGGCGGGCGCGCGCACGGCCGCCGGGCCCAGCGCCGCCTGCTTGCCGTACGAGGGCGCCTGCTGCCGCGCCGCCTCCTCTTGCACCTGCACACACGCCGGGGCCGGCGGGCCGTTAGCCGCGGCGCCGCACTGTGGGGGCACGGGGCACTCGCCGCTCAGCTCCGACCGCGCCCGCCCCCGCCCCAGGGGGGGGAGGCGGCCGCGGTCTCGTCGCCCGTCGGGACTTAGGCGTAGGCATGTCAAACGGGGAACGGTCACCAGGGGCTCTACCGCCTAACTCAAAGCTGTAACCATAGCAATGCACTATTTGTCTTGGTCAATGTGTTACAATATGACAGGGACGGACAGTGCATTACGTCATAAACGATTGCAATTCCCAATGCAATTGAGTTAGGCGATCTGACTGCAGGTTGTGGTGTACCTATTACGACATTTTTCTAGTTTAAGGTTTCACCTCATTCCAATTATATTGCCACTAGATGTGTAAGTCTCTGTAGTGACTGTGCTGTCCACAGAAGGTGGCTGACTCTTTTTAGTGTATGAAAAATAAAAGCCCCAAAAACTGTTCCTACACTTATTATCGTCCGCACACGATACATAATTTATGATTTAATAATAATTTGGCAATTTAATTAAAAACGATGGAACATAGGGGTTTAGGTACAAGCCGTGGGAGCGAGGGCATAATGTTGATGCAGCATTGCAGTCACCGATTTGGCATCATTTTAACGGGCCGAATTTAATTTCACTTAACGTGCTTGGTGTAATATTTTTTCAACGAATATTGACTTGGCATAACTATGGTTTAACATTTAATAGCATTCTTGCAGCGTGCATTAAAGAAATAAGGGCTAGGGCGGGGTGCGAGGGTCAGGCTAAAGGATTCCTATGCATAATAATATTTTGACAGGACTATTGGTACCATAAAACTATTCTGTCAATAACCGTTATGCTAAAATATAATTATCTTTAAAGATTTTATACTACCATATACGACATAAATTTATGCCATTACATTATTGTGATTAAGCATTACAAAATGATAAAAGTTATGCGATACAAATATAGATCCAAGCCAATCGCCTTTGCAATGAAAAAAATATGAAATAGAACTCGCAAAGATGTTAGGAACAGCTTTGTACAATGCTTATCATAATATGGTGTTGTTCAATATCTAGAAAGAAATCAACGTCTTGCTGGACCTGACAAAATCCATAATGACCTATAATTATGTTAATATTACCATCTAGATAATACATTGTGGAACACATAAAGAATTAGAATTAACACGTAAAATTATCAATCAATTCTATATTTTAATTTTATTAGCGCCCATCATTCAATTAGTTTGACATGCCTACTCTAGACTATAGATATCATAATTTTAAAATTTGACACAGAAAATAGCAACGAAAAATATGCAATCAAAATTACGGGAAAAGAGCCTCTATCGAGGATCAGATACATTTAACAGCAAAAAATTGTGGATGTTAATTAGATAATAGTGGTCTGCGATCTCCGACAACGAATCAAGCGTAACTTTCCAGATGCTAGAAACAGACATACTAATGTAAGTTATCGCGGATCGTGACGGTTGTGTAATAAAATTTTATATGAATTGAAAATCATTGTTCATCATCATCACCGACTATATCGGATGTCTCATTTCAAAGGTCTGTAAATGGGAAGTAGCTTAACATTGAACATTTTTACTAAAAGCGATCTACCTCTTACACCTGTTACGCGATTCTGACTAGAAATAAACCTTAGAGAAATTTCGTGATCATCTGTTAACCCTATCCATTGGCGCAATTATACTTAAAATAACAAATATAAATTTTACGGACACTTATAACAATTTTCTAGTCAAAAATAGGCAAAGTTTGTGCTACCGATACTAGATAAAGTATAAACATACATAAATATTTATATGAACATCCAAGACTTGGGAATAAATGTATACATCATACGAACATTCACTCCTTTTCGAATACATTTAGTGAGAATATGTTGGATTTATTTGAAAAGGAATCTTAATATATCAAATGAGGGCGCCAGTTGACCCGACCCACATGTTTAAAATATAACGAAGTTCCAATGAAATTGAGACATTCGAAGATACAATATGGCGTTGTTGGAGTGACTAGTGTCGGTGTATAGGTGTAGTGAGAGTGATAGTGAGTGCTGACCTGCTGCAGCGCCTTCTGCACGTTGTGCGAGAGCGCGTGCGAGGCGGGTTTGGAGGGGGGCGGGGAGGCCAGCGTGGGTGCGGGGGGCGGCGACGCGGAGGGGGGCGGGGCACGCGTGTTCATGGCCGCCATGCGCCGCCTCAGCAGCTGCTGCTGTTGCACGCGCTGCTGCACCTGCTGCTGCTTCAGCTTCTGCTTTATGCTGCTGCAGAACGGCACCGAGCACTTCGTCTCCTGTTTGAGAAAGTGACACATTCATTACTCATCATGTGATTCTACAGGGTGAATTTGAATTCGTGTAATTCCCATTAACTGGTAACGCCACTCTTGATTACGAACAACTTTCCCCAAGTCACCATAGACGAATTCGATCAAAAAATTATCGATTACTCCTACAAAGTAAACCATTCTGGAATCACCTTTAGTATGGAAGATCAACAATTTTCGGCTGAATTCGGCTATGGTATCCTACTGGAAAGTTATTCATGACCAGTAAACAGGAATTACACGAATATAATTTCACCCTGTATATTGTACTAGTAACTATATTGTTAAGTATATTTTGATGTGCTTACACGGAAAATGTTCGTATTTTAAAAATAATAAATAATTCCTTACGAAGCGAAATTTTCTTCACATCAAATAAATAAAATCCCGGACTGCGGAAACTCTGTAATGCTATTTCATGCGTCACTTCAGCTACTATTTACTATGGTGCAATTGGGAAATCGACAAACTCTTAGTTACGTTGCACGATTTAGCAACAAAATTTCACAAAATCATAATATGGTCACATACTATATAAAAGTCAATTGAAAGTACAATGCGTGAACGTTTAAAGTGCAGTTCGGAAGTCGTAAAAAAACCAACCAAAAACCAATAATAACGGAATAGTAATTATGTTAGTAACAGTAATCGTGGCCATCCATACCTGGCAGTGTTTTGCATGGTAGCAGCATAACGCGATAAGCTGCTTGCAGATCGGGCAGTCGCCCTTCGTCTTCCGCTTGCAGATCTTCGTGTGTTGCACCACTCGCTTCATCTTCTGGCAGGACGGTAGCCTGCAGTTCGCGTCGCGACACTGGCAGGCGTGGACAAGGGACTGTATGCACCGTTGGATAGAAAGCTTTCTCGCTTCTTGTGGGTTCGCCTGCTTCATGTCGCCTGGCGATGACCCGACGTCGAGATCCAAGCCTAGTTTCTCCATCTTGTGCGGATGGCCCTCCTTCTCGTGGCAAGGCACACAGAGATCGAAGTCGTCGCAGACAGTACAGTGGTACCTAGTCTCGACGTGAGATTTGCAGCTGTTGCAGGTGTACACGAACTTGTCCTGGCCCTGGTTGTGGAGTTCGTATAACATGCAAAGGGTGGAGAACCTCGCGCGCCGCGTCGATGAGAACTCATAGTGACGGTCGCGCGCCATCGTTAGGAACGCGTCGCGGCCGTCCATGAGGTCGCAGTTTACTAGGGGGTCGGGGTCTTGAATTGGCTGTAACCAAAGAGATTTTGCAAATTAGTAATAATACAAAAATCGGTAAAGTGCGTGTCGGGGTCCGCACAATTGGTGTTCAATATCAGTTCTTTTACTGCAGTCTAAAAGTACTCGTAATCAATTTATTGCCTACATACTTGACAATTGCATTACAGTGTAATGGCAGATCACTAAACTGACATAATACATCTGTAAAAGCTAGTAACCATAATTATTACTGCCTAATTCTGGTTTCAAGTAAATATAAACCACAAAACACTGACAGAGCTTTCTTCTTATTAAACAATAAACTATCCAAAGCAGTTCAAAACTTATAATTTTCTTTAATCTACATAATATTATTTCCAATGTAAGCGATTTTTACAGAATTTAATGAACAATATTGAAAGAGATAAGCTGGATGCCTGCAATTTCGAGTTTAATATGTTTAAAAATATTATACAAAGTGTAAGTAACATGAGGAGGTGCTCAAGTTGGTACGTATATAAAAGGAAAAAGTTGGCATACTTAAAATTATTTTCATGGATGAATGAAAAAATACTCTTATAACAATCAATACATTCTGATACCGTAAGCGTTCGCGGCACCCACCAAAAAGACTTTAGACACAAAGTAGTTCTGAATCATTATGTATTTAGTACCAAAGGAACGGTTACTCCTGCCCGTATTATTGTTTTTAAGTGAAAAATATCAAAAACACAAAATCTAGTTATATATTAAACTCATAAAACGGAATACTCCTCGCTTAAAACAGTATAACATCTATTTGATATATCGTATGCACTCTGCCGCCGCCCATAGGGCAACGAACCGGCAGCGATGTGACGCGTCACATGACGTCACAATAGGACGGTGAAGAAAGGTGCTCCCAAATTGATACGTTAAAAAAAAACAGCTGTCATAATATAGCCGTCATTTGTTACTATGATTCCGTAAAATTAATTTTTATTGCCATTTTCCTCTGTACAAATGATCTATGTATGTATGAGAAATGTCCTTTAGATAGTCCTGATTATGGTCACTGGGGGTGTAGTCGCAAATAAATGTAGTAGTAAAAAATAAGCAGTGCTGCATTCAAAGATGTATTCAGACTATCCTCAGTCCCATCTCGATCGTATTAGTTTAGAGCCGTTTACCTTTTTGTTTGTGAACACTAAGTTACTTACATATATAATTCATATACCTATAGTACTTTGCTAATAACCTATTGTCATTTGGACATTTATTTGTTGTCACATAATATTATGCACCTCTATACTTTGTGGTGAAATATGTTGTGTACATCTACGTTAAATATTTATTGAAAACCAAATGGCCGAGAAAAACACAGAAGCGATTCCATAGTTTTGACATGTTTGATACGGAACACTAAAAATACTGAGATAAAAAATATATGTAAAGATAAAACGAACCAACTTTAGTTCAATACAAACAAAACGCTAATATTACGATCACTTTCTATAAACGAATTTCAAAGTATATACACTATAATTGATTTACCTCAGGAACCACGTAAACATGATATTGTTTTTTAAACATGAAAAAAATTATATAACAAATCTTAAATCGCGATGAAAGGATTTTATTTTACAAAAATTATTACTTGTTTAAAAACAGGGGCTATATCTGATCCTTCACTATTGGTATAATAGAGGCAACACCCCCGCAGTATGTATGAAGACGAGCGGTAAATAAAACAACGCGCATCGTACTGCCGAAATATTCCGCCTCCACATTGCGGTGAAACCGAGCAGGAAAGTTTATCACACCTGATTTCTGAGAACCGAAACTCGCTATCGGAATGTTTTCAAGGACATTCACAATTCACATTGGAGACGTGACGCGGCACAGTAACGGCCGCATGTGTAAATGGATCAACTATATTATATACAGAAGAAGTTTCAAGGAGAAGATTCGAAAATGAAACAAGTGTAACATCTCGATTTAGTTTAAACAATAAAACGGGTGTGACGTGTTTTTAGTTTAGTTATACATAAAATTGTGATAAAATAACGTCTTGCGCGATTAGAGTGCACTAAATTTTGCTGATAAAGAGCAATGGATTTCATACCCCAAGAAAGGATGCAAAACTATTTGCAATTTTTTTTTTTTTTTGGGAATATTGCTAAAACTACGGGCGTTAAGTATAAACAAGAGATAGGAATTCATTCAATCACGAACGCAATAAGTACGTTAAGTAAACGCACATTTCATAGATTACAAGAGCAGTAACATCGCAGGAGTCGATTGTAGTCGATCATACAAGAGTGGATCGCAATAAAGTTACGGAACTCTCGGTGCGCAAGTCCGACTCGTACTTGGCCGGTATAATAAAGTTGATAATTTTGTTTATAAATTACTTAGCTAAGTGAAAGCATTATACTGACCTGGAGGGAATTTCAGCTTGCATATTTTTTCACGTAAGACAGAAAGCTGAATGTTTTATATTTGTTTATGTATTTTGCGTTAATGGAATAGTAGCATTTCCATCTAGACTGATTCTCAACTGGACAGAGTACAGTCGAATGAACAATTTCGTCAAGTGACATAAACACTCATAGAACAACACACATGATACAAATCTTTGTATTTTTTTTTTAATTTGGTTTATATTTTTGTATTAAATCGAGTCTCTCGTGTATTTTATCGATATTACGTAAAAAGAAGTCTGTTGAAAAATACAGAACATACGTTTCGTACACGTGCAGATACAGATTTCGACTCACCGCTAAACTGGCTGCTGACTGTGCGGAATGTAGCCTGATGACGAAGAACACTTCTTTATGCTTCTCCATGGTAGCGAATATCTTCGCACTAAGGTCACTTCCCTGCTGCTGGTCGCTCTGCTTCTTGCTATTTTTTCTTTGCGCCGCTTTAGACTTGTTCGACTTCTTTGCTTTCTTCTGACCTTTTTTCTTGCCGTCGGCGCCTTGTTCGTTTTCCTCAGAGGACTGGAATATCTAAAAGACATATTAATTACTGATGTTTTGTAAAATTGGAGGGCAAAATCATTCATTCATCATTCATTCATTCAATGGCCAAATAAATACAAAGACTCGCTCCAAGATGCCTTGACGCAAAAACATAGTGGATAAAATTAAAAATAAACACAAAACTAATAGGATTATTCACCGAAATCCTTCCGTAAAACTATCAACAAGTTGCTATAACATAATTCTCATCTGCCTTACGTCCCCATTGATGGGGCACAGCCTCCTCTCACTCCACCACTCGGGCCCAGTGCGATTTGGTGGATTTGAGTCAAGACTAGTGGCCACCTGACAGCTAGTGTTTTTAAGCAGCCATTGAACTTGGCTTAACGACCGCCTTTAAGAGGGTTTATTCCGTCCAGTGGCACCATTGGCGTCATTGGTTAAATTAGGAATATAAATTAAATCAAAAAAATTGCTCTGTCCTGCACTCAAGAAGCCTAAAAGCTCTAATTATGAATAATACCTAAATAGCTTTGATAGGGGTTATTTTCCAAAAACATCATTCGTCAAGTAAAAAAGAACCTACTTTAAAGTGTTACCCAAGCACTAGTATTTTTATAATTAAAGTTAAATAGTAAGTATACTGACCACAGCCTCAGCGGCTTCAGCCTGTTTTCTTTTCTCCTCCTCCTCCTGATCCAACTCCTTGATAGATTCCTCTAGCACGTTGGGCCAGAAGTCGCCTTCGAAGTAAGGTAACTCAGCCGCCGACGAGATATTGTCCTCCATTGCTTGCTTAAGAATATCCTTGTAATCTAATATTATTCTTTCTATTATACCCTTGTCTAACATTTTCTTATACCACTCTTGTAGTCGTTTTGGCTTAGGTATTTTTTGTTCAGGCGGATGGCAGTGAAATATATAGTCGTCTCCCTCGGAAGGTGGACACGCCCATATGTGGGCCATTGTGTAGCCAAGTTGCTTGGCATAATCCAAATATCCTAATAGAATCTCGTGGTAAACGGCTGTCCTATACTGCCGCGGTTGGAAGAAATGTACAGAATCTAGATATGCTATGTAAACCCGCCGCGTGTTAGGTGATGGACTTTCGCTGCCGTATTCCTGAAAATTAAAAAAACAATATCAGTATTATCATGTATTTAACAAAACTACACTAATCACCTTATAAGCCCTATTAAAATGCAGCTTTGGATTTTGCCGAGTTGGAGACCAATTTTAACACCATAATCCAATCCAATTTGTTAGGCAGTTTATTGTTTAAAAATTTTTGCCTAGTGCATATTGGTTATGTAATCTTTGCATTTTATCGTTTCTTGGTGTCAAATAAAGGACCTTATCGTCGGTGTTACTGCAAAGCTAGTTTTCAGGCATAGAGAGGAAATTTCGTGAGACTATCGTAATAGGTCATATGTCAAAAAATTGTATCAAAAAAGCACGTGAGCCCCGAGTGCACCACGATTCTAAGACTTCGCATTTTGACGCTAATACTCGAATCTTATATTATTGTACTATTCAATTTAATTAAAACTTTAAAGAAATCGCAAGCGATTCACAGTGACATTTAAAATATCTGTGGAGCTAGTAACGAATACGAAAAAAACATGCTATTCTTTCTATCTGTTCTTTTTTAGTACACGCGCTTGACGCACTTTACTTTTTGGAGGTTTTATGGCTCCGTCGTGTTTGATTGTGCCCGACACCCAAAATGCATTCTAATAGCCCATACCGTAGATGGGTGATAAATGAAAACTCGATGCAAACATAAACTTCGACGATCTCTAATACTAACCTGCACGTGCATGCCAAAGAAACAGATGTCTGCCCCGTCGACCTCCTCGAAGGCGAACAGTGCCTTCGCTCGGTACGGGAAGTCTGCCGATAGCTCGCCCGACTCCACGAACCGAGACCGCATGCCCGGCTTCACTTCCACCATCTGGAATCATACAACTTTGTAAATTTGGTGCAGAAATGATGATAAGATATAGTAATAGGCGTGTAAAGCTAAAAGTTAAGGTTCTAACCCCAACAAGCGCAAAAAAAACATAGTAACATAAATCTGCGCGCCTTAGAACAATAAACTAACATCATAAACAGAGATATAATGTAAAGGTAAGAAGAAAAGAGAAGAATAGTAGTCACTCGCAGTCTTCAAAATCGCGCGTTAGGATCACCATTTGAATTAATATTGCCATTGGGAACTTATGGCTAGTTTACTATGTTTACTTTACTAAGGTCAACACTTCTTCTATGACTAAGTTATTGTTCTCGAAGGTGCCCTTCCGCCATCTGTGATTTGAAGTATGTGTTTGTATGAATTAATAAAAAATGAAATTACAAAGATGTTATTCTGTTCAATACAAATACCTTATCCGACGACGCAACCACTCTGATATGCACTTCTCCCGCACCAGCCTCTTTCTTCTTAAGGAAATTATTGACTCTAGTTTCAATATAAATGCCAAGCTTTGAGGTGGGCAGTTTCTTTGCGCAGAACTTGTTCTCTTTTCTCTTGGCCCCTTTCTTCTTCAAACAATTATCACAGCAGAAGCCTTGGGGCCATATTTGGTCATGGTGCAACACACATATTTGGTGTTGCTTCCTACCGCAGTCCATGCATACTACAAACGGTTCTTGTTCTAGGTGATCATTCTTCATCTCTTTGAATTGATCCTTTTTTATTGCACTGCAATGTTTGAAACACGATTAGTTATATAAACTTTTTGCTGATTAACACGCAGTTGTAAATAATAATAATGTACAGCAGCCCATGAAAATGATTTATGATTTTGAAATTAAATAACATTCAGAACAAATGATTTCAATAGAAGATAATTTTGATTATCAGTAAATTGTAACAATGATACTGAACTAAACAGTGCCTGACAAACTCACAAATAATCTGGATTTCTGGAGGCACTACTCGCTATGCGGCAGGCGAGAGAGGGACCGCAAATACTATAAACAAAGAAAAATTCGTATACCCAAATTGACCCAGCCGGGAATTGAACCCGGCATCTCGTGCGGCCCCAGAGAGGCCACTCGGCCACGGAATAAATAATATTGTGTATGGCTGCTATTAGACTAGAAGTCTGGTAAAAGTTAATTTGCCGCTGTCACTAATTAAAATGGCAACCCAATATCTGCAACTGTATGAAGTTTGCTATCATTTTGATTCTTTTACATGAACTCTGTATGGGGTTGCCAAATTAACTCCAATATAAGCTGAAAGCACAGTTTGTCAGCAATTTATGCGCCGCGTACAACAAATTTCCTGAACAAATGCTAGTCGTTCGGTGTTGTAGGTGTCCCAATGTTGCATAAGATTCATATAAATTCAAATTACGGCCCGTACGCTGCTGACAAATGTGCGTTCAGCTACAGTTGGCTGCTGTCTAAAGACAGCAGCCATACAGCAGCCTACTTAGCTTTGCCAGACTCTATCACAGAAATATGACTAATTGACATGAATTGAATCAACAGAAAATGGCAAATTTATTGATCATATTTACTTTGGAAGCAAAAATATATCATGAAATATCACTCATTAACTATATACACTGTCATGTTACTAAGATCATAGAAGACAATCTTATGAACATATTTCCATGATGGTCTAATAGCTGCCTGGCTTTAAGTACTGTTGTAATTGCTTGTGTGTCTTACGGAGCAAAGACAAAGTACTTTATTCCTGTAACTACCAGTTAAACTGGGTAGAATTAAGACAAGAACTGTATCAAATTAAAATCACATGGCCGAGTTGTATGCACAGGTTTCCCTTATTTTCAATTCGACACAAGTATAATCAGATGCGTTATAATATTAATCTACGTAGATACAACTAAATAAAATACAAACAAATAAATAGCCTTACATGCATATAGATAAAAAACTTTGTAATGGTGCAAATAACATTTAATTTTCCATATTTGTATACTGTCTGGTATAAAATAAACACAATCACTATCAAATCTTATTAAGTTTTTTATCTATATATCTTACCAGAGAGCAGAGTATTTTTTCACTCCCCTCAATCTGCAACCCGGTTCTCTGTTAAGATGCAGGCCTTAATTCAAACATTGATATAACTACTATTTAGAATCTTTTCCTAAATAAACACATTTTCATTTCATAAAGTATAATGTCGAAGTATCTAATTTTTAAGTCGACTTAGTATCGATTTGAAAATAAGAGAAACTCTTCTTTGTATTTGCACCGTGACTTCTCTGGTATTTATATTATTATACATATTATTAATCATATACATTTTACCCGACTGCGCGCAAACAAAGAAAGAGATAGAACAAATTTTGGTGAACATTATGTAAATAATAAATATGTCTGATTCATATTCCATTGTAAAGTGAAAACACCTTGATATATATTTATGAATTCGGTTCGGGGAGTGACAAGAGCTAAACGCAGTCGGGAACACGTTTACTTCAAAATATAATTGAAAATTTACACTCACGTTTGTGGTTGAAGCGGGTCGTCGCCGAGCGTGACGGTGTCGCCCTGGATGTCGTTGAAGCATTTCTGGCAGAAGGTGTATCTATCGGAGACAACCCCATACGCTTTTAGACTTTATTCACAAGCGGACGACGGGCGGCAGCGGGGCGGTGAGACAGCGGCAATGAAGCGTGACAGGAGCGATTGTGCAAACACACGACACGTGCGTGGGGAGGGCGAAAAATAAATTAGTAAGCAATGAGAACATAAAAGGGGTTAGTTAGACAGGGAACACAAAGAATGGTATGAAATCTAGAGCCAAAACACAATGATATAACCAAAATGTTGTCAAATTGAAGGGTACGGTCAATAAAGCGATATTAGACAATAAACCTGCTTTTAGACGCTAGCGATTTTACTGCGTTAGTTTATGACCTTATTTAATTACACAAACTTAAACGTAGAGCCAGTGATTCATATGCGATTCTCTTCTCTTTTATACGCGCTTGTGAATAGGACTAGGACTACTGGCGGAAATGCGAGAAAAACGGATTCTACGTCAGCATAGTATTTAACGTTAAAGCCCGTGTGAACAGACTATAGCTGCGTCCGCGCCGTAGCGTACATCAACGTACAGCAACGCGCACATTGCGGTAGCGGTGTTGCTTTGAGCTTGATTTTTATTGTGTTGCTGGTTGTCGTAAGGTCCAATGCAATAAACTTGACGCAGTGAAAACGCTGCGTGAAAGCAGTACTTCACCTATTACATTTTATTGACTGTACAATTAAAATAAATTACAAAGCGCTCAGGGAATAAATAAACACGTGTCGTAAAAAAGACCCCTGTGCCCGGGGAGAAGCGGTTAGAAGCGGGAAGAGGGAATAATGTCGATGTGTTATGGATCTCATTCTAGACACAAGTCCATGAGTAAGCATTCTTACTATAGTCGTAAACCAATAAAAAAAGAAATCTTGTTTAGAACTTCTAACGGCGGTTTTAAGATCATGTAAAATTGTCTCGAGTGGGTATTCGGTATATCTGTCCTGTCATAGGCCCATAGATATTTACTTTTGTACTTTGTTATCTGTTCATTACCACCCTAATAAGCAAACATATCCAGTAAGAAAATTTACTAATGAAGTCTGACACCCTTACCACAAAAACATTGAACAAACGTTTTTTATTAATGGCATGGTACAACAAACGAGTAAGCAGTTCACCAGCAAGTGGTCAATACTAGCCATACATATGTAACCTCAGAGATGAGGTCGAAGCATGCGGCCTCAAATACAGAGGTTACAAATGCGTTGTCACCCTGAGGATTAAAATTGAATGTCTTTAGCTCTTGCACACCGAAATACGATAATAAGAGCATTGATGTTTGGCGGTACAAATAAATGGTTTTTAATGGTTGTTTTAGAGTTAGTTTAATTCTGTGCTAACTTCTTTGACACTGACAGTGTTTATTTTTGAACACTGTTTATCTTAGACACTATTCTAAATAAAGTTTCTGTGGTAAGACCGACTACTTGATTGTTGGTTTCTGTTTAAATGAGCTCTCGTTTTTATAAATCATCTGTGACTTCACAAATAAATAAATAAAATTCCACTTTATTCCACAAAGATTTTGTGTTTGATCCTATTAATTTGTTTGATGTTAAGTGTAGATGATGTCGAAAGTGGAAGCATGGTCTATGTTTATATCGCGAAATAGCTGATAGTATGAAATATGTATAGGCGTTGTTAAATGTTACAAACTAAAACGATACGCGCATTAACTTCACACCTACTTGTTATCATTTACTTAGCGGATTTTAACTGGTTGTCCTTCTGCGTAAATATTGTTGATATAGTGCGCGCCGTTTAAAATACATAGAGGTATAAATTCTACTCAGTAAAATTACATGTAAGAAATGAAAAGTCGATAAAGCATTTTGCGTTTTGTTTTTAGCAAAATTATTAAGTTACGTCAGAGAGCTACGCTGACGATGCACTACATATGCACATGATCAAATGAACACTATTTTTACTGCAGTAAATCTTTGTTGGCAAGAAAGTTGGGGGGTGTCAGCGCCCAAGTGCTACGTTACGACTCCCATTGTCTCGTCGTAAACCCGATACGTCTGTGCGCTCAGGTTTCAAAGTCGAAGTTCGCGTTACAAGCAAAGATAATGAATTTAAAAACACAGGGCATTTGAAAACTGTATGTTAGTTCTTCGCATATTTTTTCCATCGATTTGTATATGAAACAAACAATCTTACAAATGTTTTGAGTACAATAATTTATGGACTTCTAGCTTCATGATTAATTACTAATATAACTAAGCATTTCCAACAAAATAACTTACATACCGGATAATTTTTTTACAGTAAAGAAAAAAATATTAGGTAAGTGAAATAGAAGTTATTGTCATGGGTAGTTTTTTTTTTTTTTCAAAAACGCACCCGTCGGCCGGAATTTGATTTGCTACTGGCGTGAATGGTAGGGTTTCTATCATGCGAAATTTATTTGGTACTCATATTTTCTCCAAGTTTTCTTTATTAAATAAAGAAAACTTGGAGAAAATTTGATGATGTAATTATGTTTTCATAAATTTTTTCAAAACGTAATTCTAATTTAAAGGAAGGTATATCGATGTTTGTATTTTTTGATCGCGCGTAAATATTTGTGAATAATTGTAAATTGATGCTTATAAGAACGAGATAGCAGTGCGTTACTTTCACGAGGTGCATTCCGTATTGAACTTTAGTCTTGTAGTCTTGTCATGAGGTCCGTGTGCTCCACTTTCTCTCCGTCATCAAATGCGATACGTAATAGGTTAGTTAACAGATGATACTCTACTGATGGATTGGGAATCAAGCTGAGAATATTAATGAGGTGAGTAACATTAGCAACATAGTTTGAATCAAGAAGATAAAATACAGATGATTTCAACAGAAACAAAATGAAGGTAAACATAAACTGAATGTTTCATATCACAAAAAATGCTGGCTAAAATTGAAAGAAAAATTTCATGAGCACATCATTTTATGAATTCATAACAACAGCTTATATCAATGGTTCTCTCTTGATGAATATTTAACTTTAACCGCCTTTTCTATAAGGCTTTTCTAAAACGACGGCTATTCTATAAGGTGACCAAGCGCATGAAACGCAACCAAAATCGCAGCATGTGTACATTTGCACACGTTCGTGAATGGGGTTAAAACCGCCATGTTTTGCGGCTAAATATTGCTTGCGGTGCAAAATTTCAGTATTCATTATTTATATCAACTTTTAATATCAAAATAGACCCCATTCCGATAGTAATAAGGTTCAGCTTTGTTTCAATATTCAATAGTCATCTGAGAGCCAACTATGAGTTTACACCCCATTGAGCCGCGCATTTTTCGAAGTCGGTACAGACGCGCTGTGGTATGAATTTAGTTGGGCGATTTTCGGCTGGACGCGTCTCAACTGCGTCTAGAGTTGTCGTTAATGGCGTGAAGCATTATCTTGTGATATGAACGATATGAAAAAAGTATATGTCAGGGTCTAAAATTACTACAAGAACAAAATGTCTCTAATTCTATGCTGTAGTACTACACACAGAAACATAACAAAAAAAAAAGGTTACATGTATTATCTATCTCTACACATAATTACGACATGAATGAAACGTAATATATGGCTTTAGTTAAGGCTTAGGGTCAGCGTACAAAGCTTCCATTCAATAATCAACATTATCATTGTTGCGGTACACATATTCACCGTTTCGCTTTGAATTGCTGCTGCATGCAATTCAGAAATTTAATCCCAACGCAAATAAGGTCGATTGTTGGTTGCAGGTGTGAAATCTTGCATTTTTCCGCCTTACTAACATTTATAAATGAAATCTAAAGTGAACAAGACTACATAGGAACATAATTGAAAATATATACGAGTAATTGATTTAAACAATAGATTTCAAGTAGACAAAAAATAATTCCATAGTAAGCCTTTCTAAACATTGGAACATATGTACATATTTGTTAAATCAAATAAGTATGTATCATCACTTTGTCTCCAATTTTATAAAACGCATATGACTAACTCTTGAAAAACATTGCCTAACAAATTGAGTCTGTTTTGAACATGAGTGTTAAAACTTCGTATACTGTGCGATTAAATTTCGTATATTTTCATTGACCTTCTGTGCAATCTGAACATAATATGCATGTGTTTATAGTTCACATGAACACTAATGCCGATAACATATAATTACTTTTGATTGTGCTATAAATGATATTAGATTGATCATATCATCGGAGACGAGGCGATAATGAACAGACCTACATATCCTTTACCGATCAGCACCCCACATACCTGTTCTGGTAACTGAAGTACTTTGCGTCCCGCGGTATCGTACACAGCTGCTTGCCATAGCAACATAGCACCTGCGGGTTGAAGGTGTACTTCCGCCCGCAGCAGTAGCCAAGCGACTGCATCACCGGGTCTATTTCCTGCTCGAACACTTCAGATAGCTGGAAATAATTACACCAAGTTAAGGCTGCATGTAATAGAATTATCGACTCTTCTCTAATGTTTTTCGAAACCAAAATGTGTTTGTCACACACTGCACCCAAATTTTATGTAATAATTCATTACCACATGCTCAATGAATCCGTCAATAGTTTAGAACTATGGATCTATGGGGGCTAACATGCATCATAGTCTGTTGGTAGAGACACAAGATGGAAGGCGTTTAATTCCTGTCGTTGTAGTCACTATGGATCATGTTAGCCCCGCTACGAAGACATACCTTCTAAATGCCCAAATACCTTAGTTAAATACAACGTGAATTGACAAAGCCAGAATAACAGACAAAAAAGCATTGAAGCATGTCATTGTTAAACAAGCTGTCACCACATAAACTGTGTGTCTGTATGTTTTTTTTCTTGTGTGCAATAATGATAAAATAAATAAATAAATAAATAAACTTCAAGATCAAATTAAACAGATATTGAAAAAGAATAATTAATGTATATCTACCTTTGTACAATATCTATAGACTCTGGAATTTTTTCGATTATAGAGCCATGCGTTTTCGAACATCAACCAAACATCGTCGACGTACTCCCAAGGATCTTTATATTGGCCCTGGCTGAGCTTCATTTTTATTGTAGACAGGTCTATGGGTTTCGTCACTATATCGAAGTAGTCTGGGATGCCAAGCGCTTGCGCATCTACTGGCTGTCTAAAGGGCAACGATTCGGGTTCTTGTCTAAATAGTTTCTCTAATGTTGGCATTAAGGCTTGTCTTAGTTCTTCTGGGTTAAATACAAATGTGCGTTTAGGTGTGGCGCTGGGATCCGTGGCGACGGTTGTCTCGGGTGGTTCTTCTTTCACTTCTGCCTTGATCTCCTTCTTGATGGCGAATTCCCGGTCTAAGTCTGGTTCCTCCCGAGGTTTTTCGTCGCGCATGCCCTTGCCGCCGCAGTCGTCATCGGGCTCCTCCTAAAATGAATGGATTTCATCATCATAATTCTTTTACTTGGCATGTAGTATTTATAGTTTTAATGGAAACAGTTTCAATGCAAAAACTTAGCACGCGTTATTTGTCATTAACTTGAATAAAGTTTCGTAAAAGAAAATTAGTCTTTCTGTAATACACTAGCCATAGGCAGAAAAGATCAAATGGAAAACAAAAACGTCCATCTATTCGAGGCCAACATTTATCGTAGGTAATGTCTGGCAATACTGAATCGAAATATCGGTTATCTTTGCTTAGAACAACTTTGTTATCTATGCTATACATTTGCAATAGTCATGTTATCTTGAAATCAGCTCAAGTTTCAGACAGCAGCGTAAACGCATACTTTCATGAGTGGCTCAGACATGGGCATTTGGCTCATTGTATAGAATTTGTTTTCCCAATTCACCACAATGTGGGACCACCATGTATTAAATGTGATACTGTCACACGCCTAATGTTTATTTTATTACACCGAATTAATTCTATCAAGTAGCTGAGGAACAAGGGGGCGGGGTACCGCCTTTTGATTGGTTGTTATTTACGTGTTCTCGACCGAACCAATCATAGTGCAATAAGCTGACAGTACTAGTCAATAACTGATAACTGAGACGTATGAGGAATACGGACATCTGTACCCGAATTATGAATGTTTTTCATTCATATACGAATTTATTTACAAAAAAATATGTATTTGTGTAGTATATCAACTATTTGATATCTATAATACAAGTCTAGTTGCTTAGTGTGGAACTAGATGGCGCTGCGTGTATGTGCGATGGCAGTTTAAACAAAGTACGAGTTTTAGGAGGTGTAGTAGTGGAGCAGGTACATTACCTTGATGCGTATCTCGGGCTCCTGCTTGACCTCCGGACTGTCGTCGTGCGCGGCGGCGGTGAGCGCGGCCATCTGCGCCGACACGGAGGCGGGCCGGGAGGCGGGGCGCGCCTCGGGCAGCGGGGAGGGGTGCGCCAGGGGCGTGGCCGGGGTGCCGGGGGGCGGGCCCGCGGGCGTGGCCGCCGCCCCCACGCCGGGCGACGGCACCGCCTCGCGCCCGAACGAGTGGTTCACGAACGGGCTCGCCACCGCGCCCGACAGCCGCACCTGGGAAAGCGATTGCGGTCAATCACGGTCGATGGACTCCTCGACGAACAGTTCGCTATAGTAGTTAGAGACCCTATAGTGGATTCGAGTCAAACTACCCTCCGAAGCAACGGATACACTCGTAATAGAAACTTCGCTAATCGAAAGAGAGTCCTAGCGCAGGAGTGCTTCACTGACCTGTTCACTATACATACATACATAAAGTCACGCCTGTTTCCTTTAGGGCTGGGCAGTAACCACACTTACACACAAGTCGCGAAGCTCAGATACGAAATAATATAAAGTGGTAGTGTCAATATCGCTGGGCGACATCTGACTCTGTCTCCCGTCGCTGTTAAGATACCTTTAAGATAACGTAACCGTATTCTACGCTGACAGGAATCCCCAATTGCAAAACTATATTTGAATGTACCTTAACGTCGGGCTGGTGATTGGGGGAGGCGAGCGGCGCGGGCCCGTTGCTTTGCATAGGGTATTGAGGCGCAGGTGACGTCATCGGCTGCCCAAACGGCGACATGCCAGGGTTGCCCACGCTGCCCACTCCCACGTTGCCGCCGTTGGGCGTCTGCGGCATCTGATCATAAAGGTTTATGTTGTAATTGTGTGGACAAAGTGAAAAATCACTATTCTAAAACGTATGTAGTTTGATTGACATTACATATATTACACAAAGCATGTAGGTGTAATAAAGTGAAATGAAACGATATAATAAATGAGTCTATGAAAAAAAATATGGAAATCTATGGCAGAGGCCTAAGTTAAATAGTGAACCTCTACCAAAACCCTAAACTCATCTCCCACCCTAGCTGAATCTCTGCTAAAGTCAAGTGTTAGTCCATGTAACGTTGCATTTGATTTCAGGCCTATAGTGTCCTCCGATATATTAAAGTCATTTAATCGTATTAGAATGAGTAATACCGCAGATCTCGATGGTCTCTCTGTAAAAATTATTGGATCTGTAATTGATTGCATGGCTCCTTACCTAGCTGATGTTTTTAACATGTGCATTGGTCAGGGGGTCTTTCCTGACTTAATGAAATACAGCAAGATAATTCCTTTGTTTAAATCAGGTAGTACATCGGACCCCACAAATTTCAGACCTATATCAGTACTACCAACTCTTAGTAAAATATTTGAAAAAATTATCCTTGAACAATTATTAACACATTTTAATACAAATAAATTATTGCACACTAAACAATTTGGTTTTACCCGGGGTCGCTCAACAACCGATGCAGGTGTTGAGCTAATAGGACACATATTTGATGCCTGGGAGAAGTCGCAGGATGCAGTAGGTGTGTTCTGTGATCTTTCCAAGGCGTTTGATTGCGTTCGGCATGACATTTTGGTAAAAAAACTACGTCACTATGGATTGCAAGGTCAAGCACTCCTACTTATGGAATCTTACCTTAGTAATAGGATCCAAGTGGTGGATGTCAATGGAATGAGATCATCAGGTTCTGCGGTTAGCATGGGAGTTCCCCAGGGATCCATATTGGGTCCATTCCTGTTTCTAGTCTACATAAATGACTTACCTTTCTTTGTAAAAGACAGACATGAAATTGTACTGTTTGCAGATGACACATCATTTGTGTTCAAACTTAGACGAAATGAACAAGATTACAGTATTGTTAATGATTGTATAACAAAAATGGTAGATTGGTTCACGGCTAATAATTTGCTTTTGAATGAAAAGAAAACTAAATGCATCAAGTTTGTTCTACCAAACGTCAGACAGGTCGCCACTAGTGTTGTTATTAAAAAAGAATTGCTGGACCCTGTAGATACAGTTGTGTTTTTAGGTATTACTCTAGATGCTAAGCTACAATGGGGACCACATATCTTAAAATTGTCTAAAAGGCTCAGCTCGGCAGCATATGCAATATGGAAAATTCGACAAGTTACAGATGTTGATACAGCTAGGTTAGTCTACTTTAGTTATTTCCACAGTTTAATGACTTATGGAATTTTACTGTGGGGAAATGCAGCTGACATTAGTAAAATATTCATACTACAGAAACGAGCCATTCGAGCAATATATAAGTTAAAATCGAGGGATTCTTTGAGGGAACTGTTTAAAGAAGTAAATATTTTGACATTAGCATCCCAATACATATATGAAAATGTCATTTATGTAAAGAAAAATATATCTTCATTTGAGAAAAATAGCGATAAACATGACATAAATACTAGAAATAAAAATAAACTTGCTCTGCATTCAACTAGACTCCATAAAGTTAGTAATTCATTTAAGGGGCAATGTATACGTTTGTTCAATAAGATTCCCGAAGATATGCAGAATTTGCCTTTAGATAAGTTCAAAGGTATCGTGAAGCAGAAGCTCAGTGCAAAAGGTTACTATAAAATTTGTGATTATTTAAATGACAGTAATCCTTGGACTTAAAACTTATTTGGCGACGTATAGTATGTATAACTATAAACCAAATTAAAGTTAGTAATTTATTGTTAATAAATATGTTTGACTCTATACCAAAAAAAGTATAAAGCAATTTACTGTTATTAAATAATATCTTGACTCGCAGAAAAGAGCAACCCCTTGAGTTTCTTGCTCGTTCTTCTCTGGGGATTACAGGATTACGAATGAGCGGTAGATTTAAAATGATATATTAACGTTTTCAAGTGATCAATTGTATCCTACGAAAATAAACATTTTTTCATTTTCATTTTCATTTTCATTTTCATTTTTCTGATAATGATGAAAAAAGATCGAGCATAGAAACAAATACAATTTGACAATTAAATTATTCAATTACTACAGAATCGCTAGTGCGTTAGGACTTCGTAAGTAATCTGTAACCCCGGGAAAATAAATGTAATTACTTTATTAACAAAACAACTACATGCAAAAAGACTAAGGCCCTTATTTCAGAATGGTACTCAAGCAGAGATCTCCGCTTGAGGACAGTTAAAAAGGGACAGCTTTATGTAACTTGTATAGCGGCATCTCTTTCTAAGATCTACGCTTGAGCAACATTCTAAAATGCGGGCATAAGTTTTTTTACCAAATAACAACATAGTAAAAACCTCACCTGATTCGGACTAGGCCCAGGCGGTCCGACCAGGTTCGTTTGAAAGGACATCCTATTCGCCTGCATGCCAAGAGACATTCCTGGCGAGGGTATCCTCATGCCCGGCAGCGTTTGTTGGGCAGGCATTGTTGGCCGCGACAGTCCCACAGTGTTAGGCACGGGTGGTCTCACACCAGCCATCACTCCCCCACCGGACATAACATTCACAGGCTGCTGCTGCTGCTGCAACTGATTCTGTTGTTGCTGCTGTTGCGCCTGCAATTGCTGCTCCTTCCGCTTCTGTCTCTTCTCTTCCAACTCCTTCTGAATTTTGTATATCTTCTCGGCTAGTAAGTGGTAGTACTCCGATCGAGTGCTCGCCATTTCGTACATGTCGCCCTCTACTTTTCTCGCGTAAGCGACTAGGTTGTGCATTCTTTTGTCTAGCATAGCGTTAGGGTCTGGCGTTGGAAAGATTGCTTGTACCCTGATAGGGAAACAATTTTTTTTTTAATTACAATTAGTAAAGTGTTTTTACATTTCAGTGGAGTGCTGTATTTGAAGCATCAAATAGAGAAGAAAATAAGGGTAACATTGGAATGGTAACTACGGAACAACAAAAAGTGTAGGCATACCTACACTAACATATCTTGGAGTTTGAATCCATAAGTATGTATCAAAACGACACTCTCTGTAAACTTGTCAAAAGAACTGTAAAAATTTACTGTCTAAAAATAAGTATTGAAATTAATCAATGAAGATTTACAAAAATTGGCATTATTTGAATAAATACCTTGTACTTTAAGGCCGAAGCCGATCGATGCCTTCAAAATGCGCAGGCGACATCGGTCGGCTGCAGTATTAACGGAACAAAATATAACCTGATTCAATTACTTATAAAATTGGTATTTTCGTTTCAAGTACGATTATTATTATTTTTTCAATCTTAAGCAAACAAGCAAGCCAGAAAAAACGGCAAGTAACTAGACCTCTGCAAAGTTCATACGAGATGATAGAAATGGTTAAATGCAGGGCCACACACATTCAATATCTAATAAATATTATAGCAGCCAAGGTGGTCAAATTTATGAGAAAAGTTACCTACAGGCACAATTTTATTTGTTTTATAACAGACTGCAGTCCTAAATTAAGAATTTTGTTACGGTAACATCTTTGTAACAATTTAGTACCTGATTAACTTCACAGTCCTAGTTACATGCCTGCACAATCGCCTTAATTAGGTGATTTAAAAGAATCGTAACTTACAGTTTATGAACAAGGTGGTTTCTGAGATCGGCTGTTATAGACTGGTGCCACTCTTTCGTGCCAGAGACGGGGTTGGCGGTGACCGGTCCGCCGGGTAGCTGTAGTGTGCCAGGGCCCATCTGCGTAACATATAATTATATAGAATGTAGGGACCATTAATCAGCCCAGTGCTGCAGTCTACTACCGTAGTAACGCACTGCACATCAAAACATAACACACAAAAAATAAAGCCTCCCAACATTTGACTACAAAACCTTTGAACATAGTGGCGAGGCAATGTTCGAGGATTTGTTGCACGTCGTTTCACAGCTTAATTATCTTCGTGCAGGTTTTCCACAGTATTAAAACTGTAATCTTCAGATGACATATGGAGACATCGGGCAACAGCAAATCCATTAAAAAAATCTTGTCAATTGTGTGTGCATGTTCGGGAGAGTTAAGTTATAATGTAAAAGTATGCGTGGTGTGAGCCAGCTGCAGCTCTGTCTGCTGTAACAGCTGCTCATCGAGCTATGCTATTGCCGATAGATTATAGAGGACTCACTATGAGCGTGTGTGAATGTTCCATGTAAGAGTGTATGTGTGGCGTAAGGGAGTACTGACCAGCTGCTGCTGCTGCAGGTCGGGCTGCTGGAACAGCTGCTGCATGGTGGGCTGCTGGGGCACCACGTCGGTGAGGCCGGGCGGGGCGCGCGGCACGGCCATGCGGGTCAGCGGCGCTCGCCCGAACCCACTGCCCATGTTGGAGACAGACGTCGGGCACTGGATGCCCAGCGCCTCGTACGCGCGCTGCCGACAACGCGCATGGTAAGAACATAGGCGGAAACACGTGTACGTATTAAGGGTAAACACGTTAAATTAGCGAATCATACAATCCAAAATTATGGAGCATTGTGACTAACCTTCATGTCGGCGCCCTGTGTATTCTGTACAGGCGCGGGTTGCGCAGGCGGTGGCGCAGGCGCAGGTGCCACGGGGCCCAGCGAGTTGACGCTTCCCAGCCCGCCAGAAGCGCCGCCCACGCCCACCCCCACCCCCACGCCAGGCGCCGTATGCGTCACGCCCGCTGCTGCAACCACACCGACCGCTTTAATAACGTACAGCACAAATGTACTTGACATCACACTCCATTGTAAGGCCCACTTACGCCAATGTTAACACTCACGTTGGGGGACGTTAACCCACGATTTAACCGGTTCGTGGGGAACTATAGACAAGAATGGACTTAACCATAAACTATCGGGTGACTATATCAAGTATGGCTAACTAGGAAACGGTGAGGTCTACCCTACCACTCCACTTTTCAGGTTTAAAGTTGCGCGTTGATCGTCCAGCATGCAATTTATCTGTGGCAACCAGCTATGGTTACCAATAGATCATATAGAATACTACAAAGACCAAATCGATGGAGGATAGATGAAGAAGAACCGATGCGAAAATTTTGCAAACACTTCCTTCCGCCGGCCATTGAAACATACACATGTAGAGTTACAAGCTACACTCTATTTTAAAAAACACACACACAAGCTCATATTTAAAGTAAAATTTAAAAGGCGTAAAATATAGGCGCTTAATATTGGTTTAAAAGGGATAAATGTTCACTCATGTAAGCCATCTGATGTCATAAGGTCATTTTGGTCACAGTAAGCTTTAAAATGAGGTAGAGCAGCATATGCCGTAATGTCAAATTGAATTGATATTTGTCATTTGTGCTATAGTGTGGTCGAAGAGGTGGTAAAAGAGATTATATTTTCATGATTAAAGATAAAGTTTCCTGTGAACACCGAAATAAAACTTTGTCAAAGGAAAATTCTGCCTGACATTGAGATAAGCATGCTATCGACGGATTAATTCGTAATAAATACGGAATGAAAGAATCCTCATTATCCACAGATATTAACAATACGAGAAGAGACATGATAATGGTTTCTTCTAATTTATTTTTTTCGTTTTAATTCACTCCTCTCGGAGAAGGCAAAGGGATCTAAGCCCATACAGCCATGTTTTATTACTCTTGTTTATTCAGTTTAGTGAGGTCAGTCTCAATCAAAACAAGTCATTCGTCGTATACTTGGCGTATACTAACAGTCTTGTCACGGTCAAGTCATTCTTCAGTAGCAGAATGCTTTACGAAAAATTTTGGCGGCTTCTTGTGGGAACCCGAAAGCTCCGTTACGCACTTTAATTTGCACTTCCCTTCAGTTGTACACCATCCTTGACTTTTGCTGCACAATATTCTGCCATTATTAAGCTCCAAAACTCAGAATTCACAAATTATAAGAAACAAAGCAACATCACTCGCCTATTTCCCACCAAAAAGCCCCTCTTCTAACTTTACTCATCATAAATAGACTCATCTCAAATCAGGACAGGCGCCATTCAAGACGCCATTTTATAAAGGTGATGTTTGGGTGCCATTTTGTATTTGCTACTTACTCTTGCTCACACAGGGTGTAATAGAGATAATAACAAAATAGCGTTTAGACAATCCTATTTTGATAAGACTTAAAACCGAAATACTAGAAATATGCATCGAACATTTTAATGATTTTAAGTAATGTTTCTCAACATATGTTATTCTTCAATTACTATGGAGAACAATATAAAAAATTAATTACGACTTTAGTAAGAATAAAAACAAGACTTCAAAAAATCAATTCAATCTGCCACCTCAAAATAAAAATGATCTTACCGAAATGCGCGTATCTCTTTATCAGTCATTTTATCCATCGTAATTATTATTATTTCCATATAGAAAATTATAATGTAGATTTACTTACTATTTTAATAGTAACATTGGCGCCGACGTCGTAAGAATTTTTTCCATAGAATCGTCTAAATATATACTACTCAAAACAAAATAAGGGCCACGAGGTATTTTTTCATTTTGGTGTAATTTATTAAACATTTACATATTGAAAGTAGTAAAATATTGAGTATACAAACTCTTTAATACCTAAACTTTTTAATATTGTAGTATTCATCTAATGCTGGCAACAATTTTATATAAAATTTGATTTAAAATAATTTTTGAAAATTTTGATTCCATTTACTTTGACGTTTTGCTTTCCTTAGCTTCTTGGTTTATTAGAAATTATCAGAGTTCATTGATATCTCGAGTCAGAAACATCTTTTGCAATATGCCTAAGCACGCAGGCGTCATATGGACTCGCTGACAGCAACCAGAGCCGTTACGATGATTGAAGAAGGTCATTCGCAGCGATCTGTGGGTTTGCAATTGGGATTTTCTCGAAGAGCTATTCGAAATCTATGGAATCGTTTCCAAGAGACCGGCAGTGTTAGAAGAAGATCTGGTTCGGGCAGAGTTCGCATTACAACAGCTCAAGAGGATCGTTATATTCGATTAAGTGCGCGCCGAGATCGCACAACGACGGCCCGCAAGCTGCAAAATCGTTTACGGCTGACAACGGGTACTCGTGTCAGTGACCAAACTATTCGTAATCGATTGCATAAAGACCAGCAGGCATCAAGAAGGCGAGTTGTCCGTGTTCCATTAACCAGAAATCATCGTGCAAATCGTTTAAGATTTTCCCGTCAACATTTGGACTGGGACATAAACCAATGGGGCATGGTGCTCTTCACAGACGAATGCAAAGTTAAATTTTTTAACGACGATCGGCGTATTAGAGTATGGAGAAGACGCGGCGAGAGATTTTCAGAAGCCTGCATCCATGAAGTCGATCGTTTTGGTGGTCCAAATGTAATGATTTGGGGCGGGATAAGCTTACACGGCAAAACTGAGCTCGCTATTTTAAATGAGGGTACTGTTACTGCTCAGCGGTATATTGAGGAAGTTGTCAGACCACATGTGATCCCATTTGCACAGCGAGCGGGTCCTGGATTCATCTTGATGCAAGACAATGCTCGTGCACACACGGCTCAAGCGACTCGATTTGTACTGGAAGACTCTCAAATTCAAGTCTTGCCGTGGCCGGCAAACAGTCCGGACTTAAATCCAATAGAGCACATGTGGGATCAGTTGAAACGAAGAGTTAGAGACGGTGATCAGGAAATCCACAACCAACAGCAACTCATCAACGCTGTGAAAAGGGCCTGGGAAGAGATTCCAATGGAAAATATCAGGCATTTGATTGAGAGCATGCACTCCAGGCTTCAGGAGTGCGTAGCTAAACGAGGGGGGCATACCCGTTACTAAAAGACGAGCATGGAGTATTTCCTTTTGTTTTCAGTAACTTTACATTGTTTTTATTTTTAAACTAAAATGTGTTTTTTCTTTCAAAAGCAAATAAACTTTTTAATCATTATTATTTGAATAAATTTATTGGTCTACATGGTAAAAACAACATTAGTTTTCGTTATGGAGACAAAAAATATATATTGGTTTTATTATTTTCATGGTACAGACAAAATACCTTGTGGCCCTTATTTTGTTTTGAGTAGTATATAATGTTATTCCGCTGTTTATCATAATTACAAAAAAAAACGAATACAATGGGACCAATTTGACGATAACCCTAAGGGGGGTATGTTAAGACATGCAACAAAAAAAATCATGCCTATCTACCGCCAAATCTCGGAGTTATCAGTATACATGCATAAAAAAATAGAAAGGGCCGAATTAAAACCTCCTCCATTTTAAAGTCAGTTAAAAAAGGACTCACCATTCATATTATTAGTTCTAGTTCTATCTGCCTGTTTGAGAGGTAAGCAGACAGGACAGTCATTTTTGTTACAATGTTTCCAATGATTAATAATTTGTCTTGACGATGAACAGTGGGGTACCCCACAATTTTTACCAGCCTGGAACAAACAACATGTTATAAAGATGATTTCGGGCTAGACCATAACCTCCATAGAATAGAGTAAGATAAAGAAAGCACTAGCAGAAAATAAAAATCACACTTTGTGGTAACCATATTTATAAAGGTTACCTCCTATTGAACTGTTTTATCGACAGAGGAGAAGAGTACCCTGATCATTATTTTATGTAACCTTTGCTTTTATTTTTATGCATAACGGGTTAGTACTTGACCTTAATCACACCTGATGTTAAGTGAAGATGAGGTTGAAGGTGGAAGCATACTGACCCGGAAATCCCAACATATTTGGGGGACTGGCTATCTTATCTTTGACAACCGGCACACTACAATGCTATTAACATTGTTGCTTGGCGGCAGATTTAGATAAGATGGTGGTAGCTAGCCAGGCGGACATTTAAAATGCCCTACTACCAACCAAACAGAGTACTTAAACATGTACCCCGCCGGGGATCGAACCCGCGACCTCCGATTCGTAAACCCAATGATGTTTAGATTGAGCCACGGAGGCGGTAAAAATGCTATACAAATAACTTCATTACAACAAGTATATTAATGCATAGGATCTACTTAATCTGCTACTACGATTTGCTATAGGCTGTTGATGTGTAAAAAAAACGCAGTGTAACAATGCAATTTAACATGGATTTGTGGTAACCAACAAACACTTTAACTTACCTGACAGGACATCATATGGTTTAGCACCCCTTTCATAGTTTTACAATGCGGCAGCGTACACTGCCATGTCTCGCCGTTGGCCTGGGACTCCCGCCGCTGACACTTGTGCGCGTGCAGGAGTAGCACCAGCTGCTGCTGGATCAGCTTCCGCTTCTCTGGGTCGGCGATGGAACCCGAGGTGGGGGGTTGGGGGGGTTGGCCTGGCGCTGCGCCCTGCGTCGCGGCCTGCTGACCACGTGACAACTTTACTCGTCGATGAACACAACATTATGGCTGGCCGGTCACACCCGGGTGACTAATTGAATTTCGATTTATATGTTTAGACAAGGATATGCTTTTTATAGAGAGGTCTGACAAAGCCAAGGTGGTTTGGTACGCTACATACAGCGGATCTATAACGTAACTCATCGTTATCGACATCAATAACATTGCCCAATGAGCAGACGTCAAATTGACGAGCGAGAAGTAATCCAACTAATGTGAGAGGTTAATCGACGTCGAGAACAGTAGAGTTACACTATGACACACTAATGTAACAACATGGGGGTTTACAAAACGGAGATACTGTGGTACAGTTCAGCACTGATTGGTTGACAGAAGGACATTTTTAATATCCACTTGGGCAGGCACCACCATCTTTTCTAAGTCTGCTGCCAAACAGCAATATTAATAGCATTGTGGTGTTATGGCTGTCAGTGACATACTGAGAACACCAGTCCCCGGTTAAATATAGTTTCTGTGTGAGTGCGCTTCCTCCTCATCTTAACATCAGCAGGGCTATCACAACTTATTTGAGATGACAAAGATAGCGACTGGAGAAAGTTTCACTAGACTCAAATCTCGTCACTTGTCGTAGCACAACTTGACAATTAGCATCCTACAAATCGCGCGCCTGTGACTCATTCTCACTCGAGTCATTTTAAGTTGTGCTAGCCTTGCTAATGTTAAGATGAGGATGAAGGTGGAAGCACACTCACACAGAAACTTTACTTAACCGGGGACTGGTGTTCTCATTGTGTCGCTTGGTATTCCAAGCGGTTCGATAGTCGACATTCCGTTAGAATACGGGGCTCAGAGGGCGGAGTGTGAGTTTTGTCTCGACTTAACTTTACCACCGCGTTCACGTTTACGTGACGATTTGTATGATAAAATGTGCAGCGCCTCTAGCGGATAGTTTGCAAAACGATTTTTTTCATAGATACTTCTTGCGTGAACCGCGATGGTAAAGTTAAAGACGAGACAAAACTCGCACTTCGCACACAGGCTACAATACTGACCTGCGGCTGCGACTGTCCGCCGGCGGGCGCGCCGGGGGTCTGCGGCGAGGGCGCGGGCGGCACGGCCTGCGCCGCGCCCCCCCCGCCCGGCCCCCCGTCCACGGGCCCGAAGCGCACGGGGGCGCCGGGCGGCCGCGCGGGCGGCACGGCGGGCCCGGGGCTCTGCCCGTAGGCGGGGTGGTAGGGCGCCAGCGGATGGCCGCCGCCGCCGGGCGCCTGCATGCGCGGGTGGTGCTGCAGCGCCGTGCGCATGCTCGGCGCCTGCATGCCCACCCCGACGCCCACGCCGCCCACTCCACCCACGCCGCCCACTCGCCCGCCGAGGGGGCCGTTTTGCATTGTCTGCAAGTTTGATAAATCTTCCATATTTGTGGATCGCAAAAAAAAGCTTCGTATCGGAGGAGTAAGTTTTCGGGCTCTCGAGTTGTATCTCACACTTAAAATATTTCTTTGACATTTAGTAATTTATGTATTGTCAATTTTATTCGTTGACAGAGAATACTACTAAAGCTATTTTGCTTGTGATACATGTTACACATCTTGAGAATACAAAAATCTTTCGTGACTGACTTTCAAAAAATGTTTTATTTAACTTTAAGATGACGGTCAAAAATCTATGTTTTTGACCCGCAAATAGTGTAGTCTTTTACAGAAGGCACATCAGTGACTATGCGACATGTAAACTGAATAAAAATTTATCCACAAAGTAGACATACCTTTTTCCTTTCTGTTGTGCAATAAAGTGTATTTGTATTATACCATGAAGTAACTTGTGTAATGGTAGAAAGTGAATACAAATCTAGCATCTTGAGCAATGGTAAAATAATTTGGTAAATGGTGATTTTTTGGTGATGATCGTTCTAACTTGTTTAGTAGTGTAGTATTAAGACAAATTCCATGCTTATGTTATGTTATTGACCGCTGTACTGACCTGCGCGTGCGGGTGATGCTGTGTCGCATGGTGGTTGTTCCCCATGAGGGTAGGCAGCTGCTTATTAACGTTGTTGATGATTCCTGTGCCGAGCATGCTCGCGCTAGCCATGTTACTGTTGGTTACAATCATGTTGCCGCCGACGTTCGCAACATTCATACCACCTGAGGGGGATAACCCAGAATAAATGAATAGAATTTTCATATTAAAATCATCGGCGCATTTCGTACACTTTGCTCTAGGTTTGTATTGTATCTATCACATCAAGCAGATTTCTAAGAAAAATTAAATGTTATACATACCTTGTATGGAGCTCATTGGCATTGTTGAATGCATTTGATTTGGATGACTTGTATTTGGCATTAGTTGTGGGTGCATGCCACCCATGAGGTCCTTAGATACAGATACATTAGGGGGTGACTGTAACGGACTCTTACTTCCTAAACTACCCAATCCTAATGGATTGTTGTGGCCTACTAAGCCTTTGTTGCCCTGTGAAAAGACCAGCATACGACATAATTTATTAGTAAAACCTGTTTAAGTAAAATTATTGGATTTCATTTAAAGCATACTTTTTACTAGGCAATTATCGCTTAAAATTAGATTGTCAGAAAAAAGCATGCATTTTATGGCAATATTGCAGTTTTTATCATTTTGAGCCATAAACTTAGAATATTTAGCTAGACTAAGATATCATCATATGTGAATATCAGCATATTGGAAGTTTATATTTTAACTCAAGTAGAACAGCATTAAAAATAAACAAAACCATGCGCCCCAGGTACTCACTTGTTGTAAAAGGTGATTATTGATTTGCCTCTGCATGGCAGATGTTGGGTCATCTCCATTCAGCTGCTGCTGGGCTAATTGCCCTCCAGGCCCTGGTCCCTGTGCGGGAGGTTTCGGACCTGTGACTCCGGTTTGCTCGCCCCATGAACCTCCCATCAATTCATCAGGAAGATCCTTTTCGAGATCGAACATGTCAAGGTTCGAGAACCCATCTATTGAATAAGAAAAAAAACGAATAAGTGGGATAATTGTAAGCTGATATACCATATGAGTTTTTTTATCGTAAGGAAAAAAATGGGGCATATTAGGTAAGTGAAATAGAAAGTATTGGCATAGGTAGTTTAATTTTCTTCGTCTTCAAAACCATTAAATATAATAAAACATTGTGGCATTTAATGGTAGCGTTTGTTGCCTATTGCACATTACATTAAATAAATTTTAAAAACTTTCACATGATAGGAACTCTAAGAATCCAGCCAGTCGCATATCTCATATCAATTTCAATCTCTGGCAGGCGCGTGGGTCGGTGACGGTTTTGAAAGAAAAAAAATTAAACTACCTATGCCAATAACTTCTATTTCACTTACCTAATATGCCCTATTTTTTGCTTACAGTAAAAAACCTCACCCGCATAAATAAGTTTCTCGAACCCCAAGAAAAAAGGGTTATAGCAAAAAGGTACACATATCTATGAAGTATTTGTGAATAAACTTTTTTAAAGTAATTTTTTTCATCAGGTGTATTTTATAATATTGAATGCCTATAATCAAAAATTTTTTTTTAATAAATTAAACTAAATTAAAAATCTACTTAATTCCTGAGAAAATACAACTTCCTGCCACCTTCCCCTTAATAAAATAAAATTAAATAAATAGTAAATGGAGTTACAAATAAGCAATTTATAATTTTAAATTATGTGTGTCGCTAGAGAAATAAAGAAATGAAATGAATACTGTCCGTGTAGAATAAAAATTATGCTTTCAAGTGGTTTAAAAACTATCCACTTATCTTTAAATCACACTATAATGAAACCTAATTATAAAATTAAAAACAAAAAGCATGTTATGGAGTTTATGAACTATTGTTTTCACCAAAAAATTAAGAGGATAATACAGGTTGTAATCAATCAAAATCATGAATTCCCTGAAAAAACATAGTCTATTGCCGATTTAGATTTCAAACAATTTGGAAAATTTAATTGAAGAAAATTATTTAGTGTCATCACATTTAACAACTTTCGATTTCAAAGTATATTTATTAAATTAATAAATTCTATGCTTTTTTAAAGTGTTAGAGAATACATTATCCCAGCTTTTTAAATTCCTGGGAGTTGGGAATGAAATTTTGGGATTTCTCGCTACCGGGTACTACATTTTTCCCCTGAAAATAATGAGTGACAGGTTTACTTTACACATCTTTCCTACTAAGATAGCATTTATTTCTAAAAAATATCTCTGAAATGTTACATTTAAAGTTTAACTTCAAAATCATATCAAGAGACAAATGAATCATAATGATTTATACCAAACCTGTTTAGTACTTACCTAGTACAAAATAATTAAAATTTACCTCATTACAACAATAGAGTTCAGTCTAAACAAAAAAACATCCTTCTTATACTTTAAAAAATTAACAAAAGATAAAATTCCTCAAGTATTGCTACAAAATGCAATAGAAATCAGTCTCACTAATTTTGATTTTTCTGGTAATATTGACCATTATTCATGTATAGAGAAAAATATTATGTTTTTTCCCCAGTTACCCAGAAAGCAAATTCCATAAGGAGTAGACCATGTAGTTTCAGGGAAGTACGTGAATTTGATTACAGCCAGTATATATAGTCTCATTTTTTTTTGAATAAACATAGTATGAAGGTTTTCTTGAGCAGTGGTTGACCACATAGTCATCCTCAATTTATTGACTGGAAAAGTAGAAAACTTTAGACTCATTTTGTTACTTATCTTCACTACAGGAGCACTGAAAAATATGGTTTACAAGATAATACGGTGTATTGGGGAAATCATAAGTATTTTAAAACTTGTGATTATGTATTTCTTTTCAAGCAACAAAATTTTTTTAATAGGTTCCTTAATCTCAGTTTTAATAAAAACAATTTTAATTTTACGTAATACAGATAATTTACTATGAAATTGTGTATTTCTTTCTAACAGTAAACAAGTGGCTTGAGAGGTCACTTTAATTAAATGGTATAAATTAATTGCTTTGCCCCTGGCAGTTCAAATGCTGCTTTTTTGTGAGCACTCTGTTGCCACACACCTGACATTTTTAGGTCCTAGGAAAAATATAAATTTCATTTTAAATTTGCAGAATAATAATAAATAATAAAATTTACTTAATATAGAATATTTTGACAATCTTTTTGCGGAGCCTAGTAGACCCTAGTGAATAAGCAGTAATTTTAATTTTTAATTTAAGCTGTGATTTATGATACGAAATAAAAAAAAATTAGATTAAAATTTGTGTTTTTAAAGTTTATTTTGTATATTCTTACATTAGGCAAATTATTTAAAATAAATTCACAAATTGATTTAAATTCTTTGTTTTAGAATAGAGGCACACATATTTCACAACTAATTCTATTGCAGATTACAAGCAGTGTAAATTTGAATTAGAAACCATGATTCAATTTATTGTTCCATTAAGCCGAATTAATTAAACTATTTACTAACCCCATGTATTATATATATATATATTTTTATATTTTATGGCAATCGGTCGTCTTTAATACAGGTAAGACTAAACATGCCACTTAGTAGCTGACTTTGACATTGAAGTGTTTGTTTCATGTTTCAAGCATGCAATTTATGAGGTTATCAAATTCTTGATAGTTTGCATGGAGGTTTGGTCTGCTTTAAAACCTAATAGTTCAGTGACCATTTCAACAAGGGTAAACAGGTTTTATTATAAGAACTAATTATAATAATATGTAGGTCAAACACTGACATGAGTTTGTCAAGATTTTTGAATAAAAATTGTAATAATAAGAAATGTTATCAATGGAATTTAATCGGTAACATGAGACACTTCACAGAAATTTGTAAATTTTTGTAAAATACTAATGGAAAATTGGAAAACATGACTTTATTTATGTGCTTGACCCCAAAACCCCATGTGCCTTTGGCTTGTTTATAAACAATGTTTTTGTATTCTTCGGAAGTTAGTCCTTATTTTTACATAAATTGTCAAAATTATCCAAAGTTTTCATTACCCTTCAAGTAAAAACCAAAACTTTTTAAGTTGCGGAGCTACTACTGTTTTTATTACTATAACATAAAATCTTCAAAATAGAAGACAAATATTACAGTAAATATATCAAAGTCGTTAATTTCCTTATTTCTCGAGCAGAGAAGCAATAAATACGACGCAAATCTTGAAAGGCGCTAGTAACAAGAGCGAAGACAAAATGTCAAAATTCAACGCAAGATAATGGCAAAGACAGTGGTTCAAAACTTATTAAACTTGAGAAAAACAAAGCAGAACTCACCTGCGGAGTCCGAGGGACCCTGAAAAGGGTCCCGGATCATTTTAGGCCGCTTGTTGGGCGGCTCATCGGCCATGGCTCTGTTTACTAAACGTAAGCCGTCGTGAATATTTCGGCCCGCCGAATCAAATAACACTTTTATGTCTAATATCTTGAAGAAATAACATTTTATAGCGATTTGTCATCCATCATATTGTAATTCACCCACATCCCGATCGTTCGATGTCCTTCGCACCGATGAAGGCACATATTAAAATTTCTCACTTCAAGTATTCGCCATTACAAAGCTCCGAATCGAACGAAGAGCTACACAGACCCTCTCACCATCTTCCGACGGAACTAGCACAATAAATGAAAACAATATCACCAGATTTTCTCTACTTTAGGGAACTTATTTTATCGATCGAATAACACGATTTCACTTAACACTTTAAAATACACGGAATGGTACAGTTTATGATAAAATGATGTAAGAAAAAACAGAAAATTTACACGACAAATTCCGAAATTCTTCTCAGTCTCTACAGCGCAAAATGGCGGCTGTTGATGAAAACTTTTTCTACGCTTGTCAGAAAATGTCGGCCTATAAAGAGAGACGCCTCCCATTGGTGGACACATACCACGTGACTGCCGGAAATAGCTATTTGACGCAGGATCGGTCCGATTTTTCTGACGTCAAAGCATTCAACACCGAACGTTACCGAAAATTGCCGAAAGGTGAATTTCATGTTAGGATGATTTTAAAGGTTTTGGAAGTAGTATTTGTGTATATAATGCCTCTAAAATTTAGATTTAGTTCAATTTTATTTTCTTTCAAATAATACAATATATTTAACTATGGAATGTTATAGAATTAACAGTTAATATTTATATACTTAAAAAACCGCGCCAAATCGGGAGTGGCCATCATCAAGACAACGTGTCTCTTGAAATCCATAGACAATTTTCAGTTATTTTTTTATTAAAGCACATGTTTTATATTTATACAGCTTACATATAAACTTTCTATCACACTCAAACTAAACACCTATAATATAAATATGTAACTCTTCATCTTGGTCCAACAAACTTAAAGGTTTTTTTACATTTTTTACGATTACTTTTCTTTAGTTTAAGATTTTGATTTCCATAAAACACTAAATTGTAAATGTTGTATTTCCATTTGTTGTGTATGAAAAGAGGTATATAATAATATATTCGGTATCTTTAGATAAATTGATAATTAGATGATCAAAATATGCGTTCGCCGGAAAACCCTATGAAAAGGAACCCAAGCAAGCCTAAGGGCGGGAAAACGTCCGATTGTGGTGAGACTGAACGTATTCACTCGATACACGTCCGATTGTTACGTCAAACTTTTTTTTTACTCAGTCGTTCTAAGTTCTTGATCTATTATCCCGAGGTGCTTGCATGCGGAGAAGACGTAACATGCAATGAAGTTGTGTTCGTAATCAAGAGTGGCGTCGTGTCATCAGTTAATGGCAATTTCACGACACGACACTAATTCAAATTCACCCTGTTTATAAATTAGTGTATTTATAGAGTATATCATAGAGTGATTATTAGGAGCGAACTGTGGTCGGTAATATCCAAGTATGGTTGGACGGCAACTTAGTCCTTATTCCACAATCATCGAATTCGATTTTTTCGATTGATTCGAACCAACAATTCTTTTCATCATTTGTGAATACTCGCAGCTGATTATGAGACGTTTGCCTTAGCGCACATCTTTTCGAACGTTTCAGTTGACCGGGTGAAAATGTCACAGATTTTTTGTGGTACATGTGCATTTTCTGGTCATATGCGGGTAGAAGCAATTTTGACTTGTATTATTATGTATTCTGTGATTTAAAAATCTATGGCACAAAGTACGTAGTGGCTTTCTAACTTTCTATTTTGCGTCTAAGACAGATTATTAATTTTCGAGATATGGCCGTCTTAAATATTGTCAGCTATCTGAAATGAAAACATTATTTCGCCTTATCACACCGAGATCTTTCAATTGACTACTCCGATGCATGACATATATTGGTAATAAATAACGTGTGTTATTTTCGATGCATGTAGAATAAAATACGGTAGGCAGTGTAGGAAGCTTGACCAAAAAGAGTCCAAAAATAATGAGGGCGCTATTTATACTTTTACTGGCAACACAGAAGTTTCACAGCCAATCCGAGGATCAGAATACATAGAGGAAATACTATGTTCAGTGTTTTCATCTAAAATAAATGTAGTACCTTTCTTTTCCGTTTCCCGCTCTTTTTAATGCTGCAAAAGTTTTTACGAAACTTTGTGGGAGAACATTCAGCCTTCTGTGAGCATTAGTTCCAATAACTCCCGCTACGGCCTATGAAACATACACCAACAATTTGAATACAGCAGCGGTAGGTACCTACTTTCGCCAAAAGGTTGGGTGTTTTTTTATTATTTTTATGAACAATATTGTTTTGATATATTTTAGAATAACAAACAATCACGTGTTCAATGGATGGGGACCAATAAATTATGGCCATATCATATTATTTTAATCACGGCTAACCAGAAATGACCTGTAAAATATGGTCGAGTAAACATTATTAATATTTATTTAATTCGTAATGCGAACAGCCAAGGCATGGAGCTACCCTCTTTTTTACAATTTTCGAATCTTCAAGAGCAGGGTGAATATGGTGAATGTATATGAATAGGATCTATTGAGGTCTGCAACCACATTGTGACACTTTGTATCAGGTGAGATTGGGATCAAACGCGTATCAAGTCATAAAGAAAAATTTTCATCTTTATCTTTATTTTTTATTGTGCCACAGTAAACATCACTTCTTCACAATATATATAGCTCAGAATAAGTTTATACTACCATAACACATATTAAATAGCATTATCGAAACTTAAATCTGAATTAATGAAAGGTTCAAGTTTTAAGTCTTTGTTTTATTGTGGCATTGTAAAGACAATGCTTAGGGAATTACTTAGGGAGTTGAAAATGTATCATTCCTGTGATTCACACTTAGGTGGTCTGTGGTAGGTTCATCATGGATCTTTCAAGTTAGAGCACATAACTTGGACAGCACCATCAATGATTCTTCATACTTGCTTTCCGATTATTCTTGTTTATATACTTCTTGATGTTTTAATTTTAGTTTTAAACGATAATGCCTTCGCCTTTTCAAACCTTTCTCTCTTTTTGCAATGGACAATCCAACAAATTTATACAGACTGACAGCATGTGACAGAGCACATCAGCTGCACACAGCTGAGTGCATAGAATATCCGATGATTTAATCAAAAGTCGTTCTCTATTATCTGCACTCCGTTCACACTCCAATAATTACGAAGTTACAAAGCAAACCCATTGCATATATTAAAGAAAGTCATTTTTCTTAGTATGTTTATCTTTATGAAGCTTAAATCTTATTATTTTGACAAACTTTACATTTCATACAAAGGCTGAACACCTAGTATCTCCAAACCAGTTTTGACAGTTAATCGTGCTGCATGAAATACTAAAAGTCTTTGGCCTGCTAAATCTGGACTTGCATTTTTCACATTTAACTCCTTAATCATTCTATTTACATGCCTTGCTAACCGAAACAGGTAATTGACTATAAAACAGGCTTCATTTTCTACAAGAGATCTGTGTAAAACATCTTCAAATTTTGCAAGCTCGCCTACAACATCACCAACTATCTCCTCGGGAACATATTTAGGGTCACAGAGATCTGGTAGAAGTATTCCACAATTCTGTTCTAAACTCCACAGTCTGCAGTGAAGGTATTGCAGCTTGATACCGCTATCACCTTCACTCTGAAGAGCTCTGTCCCAGTCAAATGTGTAGTCACGTTGTCGCCGTTGCTTCAGGTCATTGATGACTACTGCGGTGGTGCCAAGAATATCACATGTCTCTTCATTCATTGCTGTGCTTCTAGTATCTGTAAGTGAAAGAATATTTGAAAAGTCATCTACGAGACTAGTCATAAAAATTTTTATTAGAAACAGATTGTATTACTTTTCGAAGACTGCTGCTTATCATGCATTTTTCTTTTTGCTTCATCCAATATATCATTTAGAAATACAACATTCCCACTCCTAGTACTCATTCCTTTAATTCTGCCGAATTTTATATGTTCACAGCCAGTTACACATTCCTTATTTATCTGTTTAACAACTTCAAAGACTGCTGCGAAATGATCAGTTTGTGCATTGTCAACTACGTACAACATTTTATTAAATTTATATCGGTTATATCTATCCAATAAAGCAGCGATATCTCTAGACAAGTATAAAGTTGAATTATCACTCTTTAAAACTGTTACATCTCTATTATTTATTGTAGTAATCTTTTTCCCTGATTCATCAGTTCTAATTACGTTATTATTCTCTAATGACTCCATTAAGGCCTTAATAGTTGCCCCATTATAATCAGATTCCCAGTGGTATGCATCAAAATGTATGCCCAATCTATTGTAAACTTTTTCTAATTCTTGTATAGTGACCTCACGCATCCTCTTCCAATTGCCCAAGTCTGTGTTACCCTGTTCTATGTCAGCAAAATACTTTCTTGCTTGTCGTTGAATATTTTCATCATTTGAAGATAGCTTGTTGGCATAAACATAAGCTTCATACAATGTTTTTATTGGATTATTTTTAAGTGTATTAATATCAATATTTTTTGCTTGTAACCCATATTGTAGCAGACCAAACTGTGTTCCCCAATCTCCAAGATAATTGATTTTGGTGACGTCATTACTGAAATATTTATTGATATTAGCAATAAAATTACCAATGATAGTAGATCTCAAATGCCCCACATGGAAAGGTTTTGCAATATTTGGTGAACTGAAATCAATTACTATCTTCTTTGGCCTCTTGTTTACTGGTACTTCATGGTTGCTAAATCCTGTGAGGATTTTTTGTATAAATGTTTCTCTATCTATATTATATTGTAAATCAGCCGGGTTATTGCTGTCAATGTTTTGAAGTGAAGCAAATCGATCCAAATCATCTTTAGTTTGTAAAGTTTGTCTAGCCAAAGTAATGACGAAACACTTTTCCTCATGTTTGTACGAAATAGACATTTTCTTGAGGTTTCTGAATATTACATCTTTACAAACAGACTGTGGAACCATCTGCAAATAAATATATACCTAAGTTTAAACACTTCAGTTTCATTATGATAAAATATTTGAGTTTATAAGGCGAACAGCAAACTTTGTGTTAATACATTACATTCATCTTGGTTGCCATTTCGTAAATAATACATAGATACCTTGCATGAATTATTTTTCAATTTGCTAAAATATTTCGAAACAACATATTGGATACTACTCCATACCAAAGAGTTTTTTTTTTTTCGTTTCATTCTCTCCTCTAGGAGAAGGCAAAGGGATCTAGCCCATAACAGCCATGTCTTATTTCTCTTATTTCTTCAGTTTGTAAGTCAGTCTCAGTCAAAACAAGTAATTCGTCGTATACTTGGCGTATACAGAGTCTAGTCACGGTCAAGTCATTCTTCAGTAAAGTGGCAGAATGCTTTACAAAAGCTCCGTTACGCACATTAATTTACACTTCCCTTCACTTGTACACCATCACTAACTTTTGCTTCAAAAGTTAGAATGCACAAATTATAAGAATTATAAAGAAAATTGCAACTTCACTCGCCGAGATCCCGCCAAAAACCAAAATAAAATACTATACACAGGAGTATTATTGTTATGTGCACACAACTCTCCGTAGGTTTTGTATTGTATACTCTAGAGATCTCTGCTAGAGATATTATTATTCTGTACACACAACCCAAACTCAATGACAGCCGATTGGGTACATTTCAGGGTTACCAACTTCAAAAATCTACACTTATAAACAAGATGAAATACGAATATAATCGAGTGCTAATTTTACTATTAGGCTGAGTTGCGTAGGCGTTTATGTACAGATAAATTATCTCCTATCTCACTTAAATTGAGCGGCATTCGAATCGAAATATGGGATCGATCTTTTGGTTGTTTGACTGCCGGGTTGCTTAGCAACGATTATTGGACAAGTGGAGGTCCGATACTTTTTTAAATTATGAAATTTAATTAATATAATTGTTTATATATGGATGTGAGTAGATTACCCAAAAGTAAAAAGTGAAGTGCAGTGAATGCTAGTAATAAATTGTATGATCTTCCAAAATGACCACACCAAAAGTAAGTTTAGAATTAATTAATTAATTGTTGTTGTAAAGTGTTGATAATATATAATATATATATATATATTATCAATATATATAATATATAATATAAGATATATAATAAAACTTAGAATATTTACACTTATTTGGCTCTGGAAGAAGTCTTATTTGCCTCAGTGTCCTTTAACGACACTAATCCAATAGCTAAATGTAATCTGTAACCAAATTAATTAATATTATTATATTATATATACCTAAATAAATATTAAAAAAAATAAAATAATATTATTATAATAAAGCCATGGGCGATATATCTTTTAGCATCATAGTCATGAAGCGCTACATCGGCATCATTATTTACTGACAAATAAATATATATTATTTTAGTTGCTGTATACAATAGAGCAGCCCCATGGATTAGGGGAGCTCTACTTCATGTGGCAGAAGGGGGAGTCGCACTCCCTCCTCGCCACAACTGGCACTGATGCGACTGTGGCCATACATGACCGCACAGGACAGCTGCTTGAACGTATAAAGTTGCAAGGGTAAACTACTTTATTGGCGTGCTTAAACTCAAATTGATGTTCAATTGTTCGAATTCTCTTTCTTTTGCTAATGTTATAAACTAGATGTAATCCACATAGCCTTAACCAGGATTATTATTTACCTGGGGTTGCTGAAGTATATGGGAAGTATTGGTATTTTGGCTTTAGTGGTCATCAGCTGAAACATAACACATAGCTTTCTTGTATTTCCTATACATAGTGAACTTTGCAAAATTGCATGATTATCAAAAGTTAATTATTGCCATACTTTGTTTCATTTACACTTATTTGTAATTGCTGTGTCTTAGAAGGTAAGGAACCCCTGAAAACAAATTCTATTATTAAATACAAAGGATTGTTGAGTTATAATAGCAGCAATGATGGATGGCAGCGTGATTGATTTGAGGCTACTAACAACCTTTAGTCGCCAACTTGTCTGCCCAGTGTAGCTATTCGTATTCGTTGGTGGGCTGGTTTCTGCAACTCGACATCTAATATTGGATTGGATTGAGTAATTCTGCGCCTGTCTGTTGGTGATCGCTTTTGCTGCCTGTGTGATGCCTATACACTCGGCCTGGAAGACTGTATTATGGGCACCAAGAGGCAATTCAATTTTATTTGTAGGTCCGCTGAGAAAGTCCCAGAGCCAGTGCTGTCCCCCGTTTCCCAGTGTTCCCAGTTGCCCAGTGTAGTTATTTGGGCAACTATTGCTATGAAAAATGCAAATTGTACCTTAAGAGAAATCTTTGCCCAGCATTACTGTCACAGGATTGAACATATACATCAATGGCCTTACGGACCCTCGTATTCGTATTCGTATTCGTTGGCGGGCCGGTTTCCGCAACTCGACGTCTGGATGCGCCTATTTTGCGTGCGGGGGAATACCTAATACTGCCACCCAAGTTCCTGGAGGAAACCGAGCAACTTTGGGATGTTGCCACAGGCTTCGGGGAGAGACTCCGGTGTTCCAAGGTGGGTGGCTCGATGTAAGGCCACCTCCTCGCACTCCAAGAGCACGTGGGCAGCTGATTCTTCGGCCTCCATGCACGCTCTGCACAGGGGGCTGTCTGTAACACCTATATTAAACAGATGTTTGTTGTAATGACCGTGACCTGTTAGTGTACCCGTGACCAAACACAGCTGCGCCTTGGAGAGGCGCATAAGTTGTCGAGTAAGGCGCACACTCCGAGCTGGGATTGCCGCTCTGGTTTGCCTGCAGTCTACCCTTATGGTCCAGTCATTGTTGTGTAGCGATGTAGTTCGCTGATGAAGCCATGATTTGATTTGGCAAAACGGCAGTGGGACGATTGGCTCAGGGCCCTGCACCATCATTGCAGATCCCCTTCTCGCCAGCTCATTAATCCACTGAAGAGTTATGTCGTTACGGACCCTCTGTTGGGTCACAGCCTCCTATCATATGAGGATATATCAGAGGGTATGAATTGAAATTTACGCATGCAGACTCAATGCGAATTGGTAGTATTGTATCAGTCTAGTGGCCAGTAACAGATTAAGGCTTGATGTCCTAAGCACATCATCCCTGTTACTAAAATGTCTATAAGTATCAGACTCAGAAATAAAAGTAGGTAAAATAAGACTGAAGCTTTCATATTTGGAACGACTTGCGACTGTTTCGTACAGCAAATCGTTTGGGGCACAGCCTCCTGAGTGGTTTTTGAATAGATCTGGCTAGCTTGAGTAGGGTGTCCACAAAAAAAATTTCAACTTTAAATAATTAATAAAAGCAACAAATTAAGTAGTAAAAATCGTTGGTGGCTCAGTGGTTTAGACGCGGTCTCCCAATTTTGAAGGTTCGATTTCCAGGCAGGCCATGTACCTGAGTTTTTAAATTTAATTTAATTACTTATGTGCATTTATCCGACTGCTCTTAAACGGTCAAGGAAAACATCATGAGGAAACCTGCATGCTTGAGAAATAAAAATTCTAAGGTATTTGAAGTCCCCACCTGCATTGGGCCAGCGTGGTGGACTATGGCCCATATTCCCTCATTATACAAAGGAAGGCCTATATCCCTGCAATGGGATGTTTACGGGCTGAGATGATGAAGTAATAAAAATATTGTAAGATTTATGCAATTATTTTTACACACACATACAGACACAAATGATTTTTTTTGAAAATAATGGATATTAACACGTTCAGGGACACGACCCGCCTCTCGACGTTATAACAATAAAACTTCTATTGTGTCTGATGATCTGTCCCGGAGCATGTTAAAGAATAGATGAATATATTAATTTAAACGAAACACCGTATTTCCGCTTGTTTAGCGAGAGACACGGATTTACTGTATTACCACTTCATTTGTGAGCGTGTGCAACTTACCTATGTCTCATGGTGCCTAAAATGTGGCTAACTAAGTAATTGCTTGCTTGGATAATCTACTAATCTGGCACTGATTGGTGTGTTCAAGTTCGCCCTTAGGACCACCTAATTGTACAAATACTCCTATAACTTTTTATTTATCTTTTTCAGTCTCTGCGGGGGAATGGAATGGGACTGCGATGGTGATTACTTAGCAATAATAACACCCAATAGTAACTCTGTCCTTTTTTGGGAGTGTCACGCTAACAAACGAGTCACCATTGAGACAGGGCTCCGAGAACCACCCTCCTGTATAGCATGGGCCAGTGATGAACCTCTGTTAGCTGTTGGGACCCAGAAAGGGAACCTTGCATTGTATAATCATCATACATCCAAGTAAGATATAAATAACAAACGAGATAGATGTCGATTGGTGTTGTCTGCAAAACCAACTGTTGCGGGTTCGAATCCTGAGTGGGGTAAATGTTTGTGTGGTGAATGCGAACATTTATTCCCGAGTCATGGATATATAAATATTTATGTATTTATCTATTATCTAGTATCCGCAGTGCAAACTTTGCTTAGTTTGGGACTAAATGTACTACATAACTACACAGCTAGGTTACTGGAAAAAAAAGTTCATGTTGTCCGATTGGTTGAACAAAACGGAATTACAATTCCTTGTAGTCTGATGAATCGAACCAACAGGAAAAAAGTTCATGTCATCCGATTGATAGGATAGGACAAAGGCGGTCGGACCACGTGGCCAGAGCACGATATATTTATTTATTATTTTAGTGAAATTTGTATTTGTTTATAATATTATGTATCTATGTTTATGAATAGTGTAATTAGGGAGTTAAGCAGTGTGAGTGAAGACGTAGTGACAAAGATTGAAAAAGGTATGCTGAGATGGTTTGGACATGTGGAGATGATGAATGAAAGAAGACTTACGAAAGAGATATACAAAGCAAATGTGGACGGTAGTGTTGGTAGGGGAAGACCACGGCGAACGTACCATGATAAAATAGGGGACGTCTTAAAGAAAGGCCAAGTGAAGAGTACCCTAAACTGACGAGCATGTATGAACAATCTTATGCGAGTGAAGGAAGCAGAAGAGGTGTGTCAGGATCATAGCAAGTGGAAGTCTGTGGTCTCTGCCTACCCCTACGGGAAACAGGCGTGACATTATGTATGTATGTTTATGAAGTATGTAGATAATTAAATAAATAAAATAAAGCCCCTTGATGGTAGGTAGGTATTTACACAGAATAACTAATCTTTATAGTCAAACAAATGTGTTAGATAGAGCAAGAGAGGCGTATGTCCATGTCCAGTAATGGACTTAAATATGTTGTTAATGTATGAGTGTCGCGTCGAATTTTATTCATTCAATCTCTAATTTAAATCTATAAATGAAACTCAATAAACTTATTATATTTTCAGGAGAATACCTATAATAGGTAAGCATACAAAGAAAATCATTTGCGCCGCTTGGAATAAAGACAGTATCCTAGTACTGGCGTCGGAAGACAAGACGCTGTCTATAAATAATTCAGACGGCGATACATTGAGGGTCATCTCTCTCAGAGACATCCCAAATGATTTGCAGTTTTCTGAGATGAAGACCGATGAGAGAGCCTCCGGAGAGAATACTGTAAGTTTTAATCTCATAGTAAATTTTAGTCACCTGACTGACAGCCGGCGAGTACGTGCTGGCGGTTTCACTATTTTATGGCCCTTGGGGAAAAGAAATTGTAGGAGATATTAATAAAACATCTACTATTAATGGGTAGCCAAAATATTATTCATCAAAAAGTATACAAAGTACAATAATGAAATAAACACGTACGTATGGACAGCGTGCTCCGATGGGCGGCGCGGTGTAGTTAGCTAGGTGAGTGATATTTAAACCAATTAAATATGATCTAGTGCTTACATGTTTTAACATTTTCGGAAAATATTCATTAGTTCCGGAATAAAAAAGAAATACCTAAGTTTTTTCGTCTGCGAGAAGCGGTAAGAGCGGCGTAGACTTATACAATTATGCGCGTAATAGAGCAGGATGGAGCTTTAACGACCTATCGTCCCTTAAATGACCGACGACACATTGGTGTCGATTCGGATGTACACGAACTAAACTAAAACCAATTTTAAAGTAGGTCTGTCTTTTTCTCTCTGGAACAATATAACGTGACAGCACCAGTCTAAATCTGGTTTTAGTCTAGTTCGTGTACCTCTGAATCGACACCACTGTCCATCATTGGCACGTATAGACTCAGAACTCATGTTAGCGGACTAATATCACAATTCACATGACTCTGAACACGGTTTATTTCTCCCAAATTGCTCCTCGCTTTTTTGCCGGCTCGTCCCTCGCTACTCGCCGGTTGCTTCATAGCTGGTAGCTTCTTACCGAGACTGATTTGATAGGGATCCGTAATTGCAACTCACATCGTCTCACGTAAACCCCTCAAATAATACCGGTTTCCCTGTGAAAATAGTAAACTTGGCTATCTTATCTCTCACTGTTAATACAATGCTCATTGCTGCTTTTTCTTCAATAGATAAGCACTGCAAGCGAACAAACGGACCACGTGATGGTAAGTGGTCACAATTATTTCTATAAGAAAGAACTAATGAGTTTCTTGGCCGATTTTTTCCCGACTGATGATTCTTCTTTCCGTAGTTTGGAACTAGAACGTATGGACATACTGACTGATAGTTATACAGCACTATAATACTATTTCCAATAGATAGAAATTGACATTCTAATAGATAGAAATAATATTAATTTACCCGTCTTTTTTTATGATTGACTGGACTTGCGTTTGACTCTCTTTTCCCGCGGCCGTAGTAAAAGGTGACGGGATCGTGTGTACAGCAATTTAGACCAATGATGGGCTGCAATGCCATTGGTCCGGAGCGTCCTTAACCTTATGTGATCGACAACTTGACTATCTAGCGTGGCGCTTAGTCCAGTGGCAGTCAGTCATATCCTTACACGGAGATTGATGCAAATCCCGTAATCGAGAGGATTACGTCCGGCAGTTGACTTCCAGGCTGTAAAATGTGAAATGATATGCTTAAAGTCTAATTGTTAATTTTATTTATGCTTGGTTACAGATAAGTTTAATCGTTGGCAAACGAACGTTATACCTCTACAATCTTCTGAATCCGGATAATCCAATAGAGCTAGCATTCCAACAGCGGTACGGATCCATCGTCTCATACAAATGGTATGGAGATGGGTATATACTGATTGGATTCAGTGCGGGGTTTATCATAGCTATATCGACTCATATCAAGGAAGTGGGCGAGGAACTGTTCCAAGTGAAGAATCATAAAGAGAATTTGACGGATATTGCTATTTTTGACGGGCAGGCGGCATCTTGTGGGGATGGGCAGTAAGTATCTATTATAATTGACGATCGATTCGTGTGGTGGGTAGTAACCCTACCTTCGATATCAGCGGTTGCTGTTTCGAATTAACGGTTAAATAGTTGTGTGATGAATACGAATATTTATTCTCGAGTCATGGATGTTTATATAAATATTTATGTATATTGAGTATTCGTTATCAATATGGCTCCGCGAAATAAACATACCACATTTATCTATGGGTGACTCAGTGCTACGACAGGTAAAGTAAGAATAATAAAGTCACAAATATATAATACAATAGACGACCTGTTTGGTGTAATGGTTAGCAACTCTCACCGCTATACCAAAAGGTTGCGAGTTCGAATCCCGCTAGGGGCATATGTTTGTGTGATGAATACGGACATGTGTACCCGAGTTATGGTTGTTTTCATTTATGTTAAGTATTTATTTACAAAAAAAATGTATTTACGTAGTATATCAGCCATCTGGTGTCCACAATACAAGCCTATAGTTGCTTACTGTGGAACGACATGGCGCTGTGTGTACGGGAACATTATGTATACATACATACATAATGTCACGCCTGTTTCCCGTTGGGGAAGGGAAATGTGTGTATGTCTAAGAATATTTATTTATTTGTTTATAATACTAGATAAAGTAACTTTGTATACACCCTACACGTAAGTCACCCTAGTGCTTACTGGATACTAATTTGTTGTTATCAGTGAGGACCTGTAATTGGCTTACTATTGTTACATATATTTTTAAGTTATTACAAATGCTGTTGGTCTTCAAATAGAAGCGGAATAGATTTTACAAAGATGTACGCGGTGGAGCAGGATGAAGCTCTGACGACCTGTTTTTTTTTTTTTTACAATTTTTTTTTTTTTTAATTTTCAGGTTAAAACTTATCTCAGTATGGAACAACGGCGAGGTATCCGGGTTGGTGGTGCCCGCTGGGGGTGCGGAGCGTTGCGGCTGGTCGTCGGACGGTCGGCTCCTGGCCACCGCTGGGAGGGCCTATCTGAACGTGTTCGTGACAACCCTGCCGCCACTCCACGCTGCCTATGGAACTAGGGTCATAACGCTCACCAGTCTGACCGAGGCGACGGTGTACCAGTGTATAGGGGTGGGTGAGGACCCGGAGACTGCTAGTAAGGGTGAGTGATTTTCTTTCTGATAAGATGGCAAACTAACTGAGGATAACCTGATGAAATTGACCGTTGCTAATCTTTGGGAGTAATTGCGTCTTTTGTGTCGTCACACTGTTAATCAGTTAATCAGTCAGGTAGTTACAATAGAAAATAGTTTTTTGAATCTACCAGGCGTTCGAAATTTACTTTTTCCTGAGGAGAAAAAACCCGAGAAACTCCAATAGTTGTTCTTTTTTATATGTTCTATATTGTTGTAATTCTTCTTCTGGTTCCATGCATTTTTGCCGCTCAAGTCATTACTTGACATTCCTTCTGTCTCCTAATGTCACTTCACATACTGTCGCTTAATGTCACTCCACACTCTCTCATCTTTGCTGCGTTAATTTTATTCTCATGCTTCTCAGGTCATACCCAACTTTCGCGATAACCATTGTGATCTCTATGTCATGGGCAATAGATAGCTCCTCGCTCGTTTTTCACACTATGCCATAAAGCAACTCGTGTGCAGCGGAGCCGACCGCCCTGGCGACGTACACGCTGCCCGTGGAGCCGACGCTGATCGCTCTGGGCGGGACCCACGTGTGCTGCGTGAGCGGCTCCAACGCGTGGTTCTACCCGCTGGGCGGGGCCGGGGGAGGGGCCGGGGGCGGGGGCGGGGGCGGGCTGCTCCGGCGGCAGTACGCCGCTCCCACCGAGGCGCTGCGCGTGGCCGGCCCCTACGCCGCCGCGCTGGGCCGCGGCCGCGCCATGCTGCACGCGGTACGTCACCGACATCAGCCCCACAGCCCGTAGGACAGGATTATATGTCAGATTTGGTTTCCGATTATCTGATCAGACTATCTGATCGTATTTACTCGATACACGTCGGACTTTTTCTGAACTCATTCGTTCTTGAGTGCTTGCATGCGGAGCAGAAAGAAAAAATGGACGAGGAGTCAGTTACGCAAAACATTGCAAAAAAAAAATTAATGTGTTGGCGTTAAAGAAGAAAAAGCTGGTAATAAAATCGTAAACACCTGGGCGCTGTTTCCGATTATCGGATCGGACCTGAATCAAACAAAATAATGGCTCCGACGCCTTCCCATAGTCGAATCAGACTATCGCATCCGACTATATGATGGAAAAATCTGACATGTATTCCAGCCGTACGCTCCTAATATCAGGCGACGAGCATCTGTCAAAATCTTCCAATCGGTTATTGACTGATCCTGTCAGCTTATTGGCTCTGTCGCGGAGTAAATAGCAACCTTGGTAGGTTTAATTGGAATGCGATACCCCACCTCTCTTAAATCTCAGCTAGTCGACAGAACGGTAATCTAATCAAACATTAGGCGTATGGCTGGGAATAAACCTGCCTCCACACTAAGGTCACAGCATCCTTACAGTGCGAAGACTTACGTCGACGAAGACGTCGCTAGCAGCTGTTACTCAGATCTAAGGTTGTCAATTTTCTATTTGCGAAGTACATTCAGTACATCGGTAAATTCAGCTAGCATACTGAAGTAGCGTAGCTGTTGTAGCAGCTTACGCGTAGGTGAGAGGTATCAAATCAAAAATGCTTTATTCTGTAGGTACACAGGGTACACTTAAAATAGTCAGATTTTACATTTTTAAAGCTACTGCACAAGCAGCCAGGGGAAAATTACCTTTTGAACAATCAAAAGGCAATTTCCCCCTGAGAAGAACAAGCAAGAAACTAGAGAGGTTGCTCTTTTTTTTAAAAAAAAGGTTTTATATTACAAAATTATTATTTTATATTATAATATTTCATTATTAAATGTCATTATACCTTGACTGAGAGACAAGCTGCAGTAGAACGGGCTGATACCCGCCCACTCAGATCTCTTATGCATTCAGTCATTTCCAATTTATTTGTTTGTGACAATCAATTGTGGTGTTATTTCAGATCGACACAGTGGACCCGTCGTCGCCCGAGAAAGAGGCCATGATATTCCCCGAGCCCCACATGCAGGGCGCTAATATTGTTGACATCTATCTCACGAGCGACTTCTTCATATTTGTTACGGATGTAAGTGCTCTCCAATGCCAATATTTTGTGTAATACTTTAGAAGTAACTCATATACATTCTACAAGTAATTTGATTTAAAAAATAAAACGTTGTAACAACGTTTAACAACAACGTTTAAGATACCACTTTTACACACGTTATCCTTCACCTTCCCTAGTTCAATGTTGGAATTATAAGAAACTAACTTTCCACCCGTGGCTTTGCCCACGTTGTCTTATCTTATCGCGGCGTTAAAGGCAGTCTATTACCTCTATCGGAGTCCCAGGCTACCTTACTGCCAAATTTCAATAACGGTGCATCAGTTTTGGCGTGAAAACAGGACAGACACACAGACCTTCGCATTTAGTATGGAAGTATTGATTTAGATGGGACGCTTTTTGCAACAAATAAAATCTTCTTTCGTTTTCTTCGGTAATCTAAAACAATGAAGGTTATTAATTGTTTCAATTTGTCATTTTTATTGAAGTTGCTTTTATCTGAAAGTCAATATAGTGATCACCATTTCCCGATTATCATTATTACGATATCTAATCCACAGCAAGGTCACATAGAATACTTCGGCATAGAGGAGTGGCGCACCTCCGTCCGCTACAAGCACGCGTGCGGCATCAGCCGCGTGTACTGCGACATCGGCGGCGCGCGCGCGGCCATAGTGGACACGCGGCGCCGCGCGCACGTGTACGCGCCCGCCGCGCTCGACATGTGCGCCGTGCCGCGCACGCGCGCGCAGGAGATCAGGTCACTACTAAACAGCTAATACATTCCGTGCTAATCGCCGGCGTTGGGTGGTCTTCCGGAGATCCTACTAAAAATTATATTGCAATATAAGTAGAACATCTTCTATACTAACGCCGATTCAGGAAAGTTTAGCGCGAGACGGGTATAGGGATGTCGACATCGCATCCACGAAGAAATATCTTCTTTGTTCGTAGCTTTACATATATCAAATCTATAAGACACACGTAAACTTCCGTGATTTTTTAATAATTTGTGTTTTAAAAAGTTATTAACCTATTAAATCTTAACATGAATACAAATGAATACCAATAACATGAACCCGTAGGTAGCAGCAGAAATCATGACATTTTCCTACTACCTACTTACCAATTTGAAAATAATTTATAATTAATTAATATCGGTAGATAGAAACAAATCAGTAACAGCCTTAAATCACCCTCACTGATTTTGAGGCATTCACAATTATAGTTAATTTAGAATAGAGTTATTATGCCCATTGCATTTATCCGACTGCTCTTGAACGGTGAAGGAAAACATCGCGGGGAAACCTGCATGCTTGAGAAATAAAAATTCTAAGACACGTGAAGTCCCCAACCCGCATTGGGCCAGGGTGGTAGACTATTCCCTCATATGCCCTATACACCTGCAGTGGGATGTTTACAGGCTGATGATGATGATGACTAAACTAAATACCTTTTGTTTCACGAACACCTGATCTTCCAAATGTAGAAAGGCGCCGATTAACTAGGTTTTGGAAAAGGCGACTGTTCGTAAATTCAAAAACCATCCCATTGCAAAATTTTCTTTACCGAATTTTCCTCTCTTTTCAGAGGCGTGATTTGGGACATATGCCTGTCAGATCGCAACGTGTTTATAATATTCACGGACGACTGTATAGAGACTTACTACTACGCGGCGAATTCTATCAACGGATCGCATGTGGACTACGTCGCCTGTACCAGTATACTGCCTAATCAGATACCTCTCATATTGTTCTCTGGCGACGTCTATTGTTACGCTAGCGGGGGCAAGTGAGTTACTTTATATTTCGTACTTAAAAACATATTTTGTTACATTGTAAATTGTTATGTGGAAATTACCTTGGAAGTCAAAAGGTTGTTTCTACTCTTAATTACTGTTAAATAGAATCTAAACGCTGGCCTCGTATTAGTTGTAGCGAGGTGAGGGCAAGCGAACGTATTATCACGACCTTTATCCTAAATGGGATGGTCAGAGATATCCCAAACATGAGCGTTTGGGTGTTCCAAAAGTTTAATGCTTGCTTGAGTAATACGAAAACAATAAATCAGTTCTTTTATATTACTCAAACGTGTCGGTTTTCTTTTTTTCTTGTCTTGGGATTGTGGTTTTGAAACCCCACATTATAACATGTAGGATTTTGGGCTAGGCCAATTTAAAAACCCCGCCAAACCGCCATTGCACCGACCTCCACAGTGAAGTTAGACAGGGTCTTGTTGTTGACTTCACATCGTTCGACGGTCTGTCACCGCATCGGTGTCGTCGGTGTCGTCTCTCTGTCTTTACCTCTCGAACTCCTCGTACATGGCGGTAGCATCTTCAGCTTGTGCACCTAATCAAACTGGCGGGTGAGTGGTAGAATAATTGGCCTTTTCATTTTATTATATTTTTTATACAATTTTCATAATCACTGATTTCTATTTAATTTATTTATCGTGTACCACACATAACATATAAATATTAGTACGTAAAACGATGATAATAAATGACATAGATTATCAAATGAGATCAATAATTAGATGTCTGCCTCTCTTCCAAATTTCTATGCCTGACGAGGTACTTGTGTACTTAGTACTTACCTATACCTATGTATTGTAACTATGACATATGTAATGCAATAAATATATTTGATTTTCCGGGGAAAATTGTAAACAAGAAACTTGCGTTTTATATGTTTCAGCGTCGTAAAGGTATCTCTAGACTCCCACAACACAAGCGGCCTGGCCGACGCGGACACGGAGAAACGCATCGAGAACCAACGGCGCCATGTCGAGAAGCTGATACTGCTGCGGCGCTTCAGCGAGGCCTGGCTGTTCTGTGACGCGCTGGCCGAGCCCCACACGTGGCGCGCGCTGGGCCAGGCCGCCGTCGCCGACCTGCACACAGAGTTCGGTGAGACAACCACTACCTATAATAGATGTCGTTAGATGGACTCTGTTGTTTATGTGAATCAATAAATTATACATACTTAAATGACTTATTAATCCACATAAATAATATACATGCGCGCGAACAAAGGCGCACGTACAAACACGCATGTATACACTACACAATATACATAACCCACACAAAACACACAGGCATTGCCATATATTATATACACATAGCATAAAGACATATAATTCTCTAGTTATCAGGTTTCTTTGAAATGAAATTTAAGTAGTTCCGCTTTGATTGACAACAAAACAAACATGAAAACTTTCATACATCAAAAGCAGTGAAACTGATATCGACCATAAGGTGGAAATCCACTTCTGAATTTGATACGACGACCTGATTGGTGTAGTGGTTAGAAACTCTGGCTGCTATCCAAAATGTCGCATGTTTTCCCGAGTTATGGATGTTTTTCATATATATATGTATTTATTTACAAAAAAAAAATTATTTGTGTAGTTTATCAACCATCTGGCATCCATAATACAAACCTAGTTGCTTAGTGTGGAACTAGATGGCGCTGTGTGTATGTGCAAATATATTTATTATTTATATTTATAACATTAGTTCCATACATAATTACTATCGATGGAGTTTTTAGTATTCCGTATATCATTTTAGAAAACCGGAGACCTTACTGTATCTCTTTGTTGTCCATCTGTCTGTATCCATTTGTAAAGGCCCTTTTTATCATCTTTCAGGAAATTTTCTACTCGTGTGTTAAATGTCAGTCAAATCGGCTCAGCATTTATGATATCAGTTGGATTATATTGTTACAGCCATCCGCGTTTTCACCAAACTCAGCGATGTGGCGATGGTTTGGGCGTTGGAGGACGCTTCGCACATCGAGGATCTCTCTATATTATGGTAAGCGACCAATGTAGCCGCGTTGGCGGATGTGTTTTGTACTGTGATAAATAAAAGAATACTGTGATAAAAGATGCAGCAGAAAAATTAAACATTGTCAAAGTAGAGTCCGTAACGCAGACTTATAAAAATAGTATAATAATCTTATGCTAAAGGCGATATTACATGGTTTAACCAAATTGATTCACTTTGGTTGAAAGACCCAGAAGTGAAAGATAATGCAAATTACACGTACCTTTGAAGTGAAGGGAAGTTATATGGATAAGTTGTTTTTTTATAATAATATATTGATGTATAATTAATTTAATATGAATTTAAATGTAACATAAATTAATATTATTTTTTAATTAAATGTAAATATTAATTATTTGAAAATTTGCACGCCTTAGTAGGCAGATTTTGTAGGGACGGAGAGATAATACCAACTTATAATGTACCCAGAATCCAAGCAAATAAATGTAATTTCATTTCATTTCATTTCATTTCATTTCAGAATATAAAGTGAACGACTCAATTCACATTGCAGAAAGCAGGTTGTACGCTTGGGAATTACTTTCTTGCACACCTTCGGTTTTGTAATTCCACATGCGAGTATATTTCTTAAAATGTTTAAAGAACAAAGGCGTATGCTCCGTCTTTCCATTTAAAAATCATTTTTTCGTATTTGTTGTTGTACACTTTTGACATCATTTCTTTACTTTTCGTGATCAAGATCAAGATTGAACAAGAAGTGAATCGTTCACTTCTCGTGTTTACACGTTCAACTCTCATTCAATTGCGTTGAACGATGAATGGCAAAAGTGAAAATATTGAGCAAGCTCAATTCTGTCAACGCGGTTGAGCACGATTGAAAATTGACACTGAACGATCCACTTTTATGTTTAAGTGACTCAATTTGGTTGCTTCATCCAAGGCAGAAGTGATCGTGTAATACCGTCTTAAAGCTTATGTCATCTACGATATTTTTTATATACAAATATTGCTTCTTTCCAAACGAAATACTTAATCAATTCTTATATTTCGAAGCCTAAACGTAGCTAATATATTTCTATGGAAATGGGCTACGGTATATAATGCTTGTGTATTTGATTGTAAATGCTTTATTACGGTACGAAAAGAAAATACATTAATTATACTTAAGGCTTTGAACGTCAACGCGGACACATGGTGTCAGCAAAAACAATGGATTTTCGTTGTGTCTGTGGCGAGGCAGCCATGTGTTAAGTACTTACAGAGTTTGAGTACTTTTGCTTTGTTCATTCTCATAAAGTTGTTCATACATGCTCGTCGGTTTAGGGTACTCTTGGACTTGACCTTTCTTTAAGACGTCCCCGATTTGATTATGGTACGTTCGCCGTGGTATAACCCTACCAATGCTACAATCATCCACATTTGCTTCGTATATCTCTATTTCATTAATCCTCTCTACATGTCCAAATCATCTCAGCATAGCTTTGTCTATCTTTGTCACTGCGTCTTCTTTTACATTGCATAACTCCCTAATTACACTATTTCTGATTCTAACTTTCAAAGTCCCCCAGTTAGTCATATTAGCAGTTATGTATTTTGAACGAGAAGACGTCTCCAACTTTAACTTGCATGTATTATATAGGTAATTTTTCTAAGCTTTAACCAAAGCTATATTATTTCCCAGCGGCATGCTATGCGCCTGCTTGGGCAAAGGCGACGCAGCCGCTCGATGGCTGGAGAGCGCTCCAAACAGCGCCCTCTATGCCCTGGAGCTGCACGCGGCCCGCGGCGACTGGGCCAGGGCGGCCCACATCGCGGCCGCCGCCTGTCCCCACCGCGCGCCCGCCATCACCCTGCACCACGCGCACCACCTGGAGCTCACGTATGTACAGGGTGGCTCCTAGCGCTGGAGCTGGAGCTGGAGCTGGAGCGGCGACTGGGCCAGGGCGGCCCACATCGCGGCCGCCGCCTGTCCCCACCGCGCGCCCGCCATCACCCTGCACCACGCGCACCACCTGGAGCTCACGTATGTACAGGGTGGCTCCTAGCGCTGGAGCTGGAGCTGGAGCGGCGACTGGGCCAGGGCGGCCCACATCGCGGCCGCCGCCTGTCCCCACCGCGCGCCCGCCATCACCCTGCACCACGCGCACCACCTGGAGCTCACGTATGTACAGGGTGGCTCCTAGCGCTGGAGCTGGAGCTGGAGCTGGAGCGGCGACTGGGCCAGGGCGGCCCACATCGCGGCCGCCGCCTGTCCCCACCGCGCGCCCGCCATCACCCTGCACCACGCGCACCACCTGGAGCTCACGTATGTACAGGGTGGCTCCTAGCGCTGGAGCTGGAGCTGGAGCTGGAGCGGCGACTGGGCCAGGGCGGCCCACATCGCGGCCGCCGCCTGTCCCCACCGCGCGCCCGCCATCACCCTGCACCGCGCGCACCACCTGGAGCTCACGTATGTACAGGGTGGCTCCTAGCGTTGGAGCTGGAGCTGGAGCTGGAGCTGGAGCTGGAGCTGGAGCGGCGACTGGGCCAGGGCGGCCCACATCGCGGCATTACATATATCAGTAGACTAGCAAGTGCGGTCCGGCCCTAAAAGCTGGAAGTTCTAAAATACGAGGATTTAACCGATCTGTCAGTACATTCTCAGCATATTAAGATTTGCTATGCCTTTAATTTCTTTTACAAAGCCCTGTTTTCTTATTACAATTTAGACCAACAATAGTCTTACACGATGAATCATCTATAAACTTGCCAATTCACAGCGCAGACTACCACGAAGCGCTCGCGAACTACGAGAAAAGCTTGATCACAGATCCCGCTGACGACATCAAAACAAAAGAACACAATAACAAATGCGAAGCGGGAATTGCACGTATGTCGATACGCTGCGGTGACGTCATGCGCGGCGTCACAACTGCCATGAAACACTCCAACGACACTATGCTGCTAAAAGACTGCGCACAATTACTAGAAGAAGAAAAACAGTACAGTCACGCAGCGTCACTATACGATCACGCCGGCAACACAGAGAAAGCCGCCTCTTTATACATAAAACTAAAATCCTGGCTCAAAGTCGAAGCGTTACTCCCGAAAATAAACTCGCCCAGTATTCACATACAGTACGCGAAAGCTAAAGAAGCCGAGGGTAGATACAGCGACGCTCTCAAATCTTACCTCAAAGCTCAGGACTTCGAGTCCGCTATACGATTGAATCTCGATAAGTTGGACGATATAGATGAGGCAGTGCACTTAGTGCAGGAAACTAAGTCTGTGCAAGGCGCTAAGATGGTCGCCAGCTACTTCCAAAACAGCGATGACCCGACGTCCGCGATAAAGTTCCTAGTCATGTCTCTATGTTATGAGGAGGCATTCCAGCTCGCCAGGAAAAACGGCAAGCTGCATCTGTATGGGGAGATACTGATACAGACTTCGCAGGCTCGTCCGGAAGATTTTAAGAGTCTGGCGTTGCATTTTGAGGGTGATAAGAATCATTTGTTGGCTGGGAAGTTCTATTTTCACGCTGGAGAGTATAGCAAGGCGATGTCGCACTTACTGAAGGCCGGCGGTGCTGAGGAGGAGGAAAACGAAGCGATCAGTATAGCTATAGATGCGGCCGCTGCGAGCGATGACGAGAGACTGACTAGAAGGTAAGGTTATGTATAAACTAAAAACAGTCACTGTTAGGTCATTTCTCTGATACAAAATCACTAATCTGCACTGGGTCTACGTGGTGGATTATGCTCCACACCATCTCTAAGTGAGAGGAGGCTGTGCCCGTGCGGCCGTGTAAGGCTGATAATGATGAAATTGATTTTTTTCTAAAACTAATAGAGAATTATATTATACTCATTCGTGAGGCTAATGCGCTTGATTGACTTGACATTTCGAATCAACATGGCACCCATGGGTACTAAATATAATTTTTTTACAGCCTGTAACATAGATACTATAACGAAATTAACGACATTCAATAGTCCAACGCACTCCATATTAACTCTTAGTTGAACTGCTTTGAGGATTCTTTTAGTTAAGCCAAGTCGGTGGCCTACACGGCGTATCGTTTGATCATGACGTATTCAGATGTTGTTATAACTTGCCAAATTCTTTTTTGTCTTGATTTGACAGTGTGGTTACTAGTCTCATGTATTTTACTTCAGGTTGATCGAGTTTCTACTGGGCGAGACAGATGGCACGCCTCGTGAACCGCGTCATCTATTCCGCCTTTACATGGCTAAGAGGCAGTTTGCTGAGGCGGCCAAAACGGCGGTCAGTTACTTATTTGATTAACACATCTATTGTTATACTTTTACTAACTAATTGGCATAGGGTAGTAAAATCACTCTTTGATGTCTTGTTAGGGAATTGCGTTTGATTATAGTGATATGCTAAATCGAGCTATATGTTGACTCAGCAATTCATGTAATCCACATCCACACTAAAATATAAACGCCAAAGTAACTCTGTCTGTCTTATCTTTTCACGATTTCCCTCTGAACTGGTCGCATAATATTTTGGCAAATGGACCTGGACACCTGCCGCAGAATTATTTTATCATGGCCTTTTTCTGAATGAACAATAGTGTATGTCCTTCACCGGGTCCCCGGCTACCTCTTTTGACATAATTTCAACACGATTGCATCAGCAGTTTAAGACGTGAAAGCCGTACAAACACACTTTCGCATTTATAACATTGGAAATGATGTGTATGGAGGCCAAGGTTACAATCTATGGTTTTTTAAATAAATTTTAATATCTAATTACTGATTTTTTAGCAGAAATCATACACAACGCCATCTATCGAAGGTCGACGGAGTTGCGTCTATTTAACCTTAAGTGGCGATCTTTTTTTATTCACAACGAGTTCGTACTTGACCTCAATCACACCGGTCGAAGGTGGAAGCGTGCTGACCCGGAAACCCCAACACATTTGGGGGACTGGCTATCTTATCTCTGACAACCGGAACACAACAATGCTATTAACATTGCTGTTTGGCTGCAGATTTAGATAAGACGGTGGTAGCTAGCGAGGCGGACATTTAAAATGCCCTACCACAACTCAAATAGATAGGTGAGTGAAGGGCTCCGCCGGTTGCAGGTTATAATCGCGGGCGCGGAGTGTCGCGCGGGCAAGTATCGCGAGGCGCGTGACGTGGTGCGCTCCATGTGCGTGTCGCTGCGCGCGCGCCGCGTGCCCGTGCCCAGGGACATGCGGCGTGCGGCCGCCACGCTGCACTCCTACATACTGGTGAGGGCAGGAGCACGTACGGAGTGACGTCAGCATCAGTGCAAGTATCGCGAGGCGCGTGACGTGGTGCGCTCCATGTGTGCCCGTGCCCAGGGACATGCGGCGTGCGGCCGCCACGCTGCACTCCTACATACTGGTGAGGGCAGGAGCACATACGGAGTGACGTCAGCATATCAGCACGGCAACTAACCCGAGCCACGCCACTCGTTTGTGTAGTAAGCAGAACCGATTTTAAGAGTCAGTTGAATTAGCTTATGTTTGAGGCGAGGTGGGTCATTACTTTTGGTATTTAATAATAATAATAATAATAATAATAATAATATAATGCTCGGCTACGGCCCGCATGATAAGGTAATGCCCTCAAAAGAGGAGAAAATAAGAATTTAAAATAATAATAATAAATATCCTTGAACGTACACACGATGCCATCTAGTTCCACATTAAGCAACTATGTGCATGTGTTGTGGATATCAGATGGTTGATATACTACATAAATACATTTTTTTTGTAAATAAATACTTATTATAAATGAAAACATCCATAACTTGGGTACACATGTCCGTATTCATCGTATAATCAAATGCCCCTAGTAAGATTCGAACCCGCAACCTTTTGTTATAGTGGTCAGAGTTTCTAACCACTACACCAAACTGGTCGTCAATTTTAATGTACGTAGACGACAATGATTTTTTCCACCAGTTTGCGTCAGCCATGTTAAACGTAAGACAAGGAACGCTGAAAGTATTATATGACAAGCTTCGCCACACTATCTTCGTATAATGACATCGCGTTCCTAAAACCAACGACTTCTCGTTGAAAGCTTGTTAAAATACGAGACATTTTTTCATTCTAGTGTGCTTAAAATTATGCATACATTGTGCAAATACCTATCAACCCTGGAGTTTCTTGCTCGTTCTTCTCTGGGGAGACTGCCTAGTGAATGAGCGATAACTGTATGTCATGACGATTTCTAATGTTATTCTTATAACTTACGAAATAAAAACATTTTTGATTTTGATTTTCTCCTCTCTCCCTTTCCAAGCTGACTGTTGACATTTTTGAAAGAATTTTATTTGTATCTGCAGAGAATAATAATATGTAATTGGATCTAAAAGTAATTTTAATAAAATGTAATTGGATCTAAAAGTAATTTTAATAAAATGTACGTCTCGTAGGTCCGAACGCACGTGAAACGCGGCCGGCACGATTTAGCGGCGCGACTACTGCTGCGTACCGCAGCCGATGTTTCATTCTTCCCGACGCAGCAACGTGAGTTTATATGAAGATTTTGAAATCTTTTTTTTTATGCCCTACGGGTTGGTACTTGACCTCAGTCACACCTGATGTTAAGTGAAGATGAGGTCTATGGTGAAAACGTACTGACCCGGAAACCCCAACACATTTGGGGGACTGCCTATCTTATCTCTGACAACCGGAACACAACAATTGCTGCTTGGCGGCAGATTTAAGATAAGATGGTGGTAGCTAGCCAGGCGGACGTTCTCGGATCTTACATTATTATCGTCCATAATTCAGCAAAAGTAGCCTTAGGAAGTTCAAAGGAACTCGAAGACCAGAAAAAAGCGTCGATATCTATAGATTGTTTATAATTTAGATTAATTTTTCCAACCGTTCTCTGATTGCAATGTATAGTTTTTTATTTTTTATTAAGTTTAAGTAGGTTCTATCAGTGGAAACCTTTAATTGGCTTTCAGTTTTTTAGTTTAAGTGATAATTTATAAAACAGTTGTTGGTTTTCTCAAGAAAATAAAATAATTCACTAAATTCCATTCAGTTAAAATGAACAAACCTCTCGGCAGATCAAGTGTCAATCCTGACGTCGACTGTCATAGAGTGCAGTCGCGCGGGCTTGAAGCATCAGGCGCACCACTGGGCCAAGGTGCTCATGCAGCCGGAGTACCGACCGCAGGTCTGTACCTACTTATGCACCGTGTTGTGGTGGAAGGGATAATTTTGACGTCGATGGTGAAGCAACCGTGCCGGCTTGAAATGTCAGGCGCGTCACTGGGTCAGGCTCATGCAGCGGAATACTGGCCGCAGGTTTGTACCCTTTTATGGTGCCATGTTGTGGCGGATCGGAGGATCCAGAAGTTGCAAAAATAATAATTGCGATTAAAGTTGAAACCCATTTAAAAGTATAAATTAAGTTCTGTTTCAACTTTAACTGCAACGACGCTAGACGCAACGTTAGAAGAGTTAAGAAGTATTCAAATTTCACTACACCGTCATTCCTTCCTTCGGTTTCCTTTCTGATGGTTATCCATCAGCTGTCTAATGACGTTATTGGCTGGAGTGCTGGTGCAGGCGGTAGGAGGCGAGAGAGATGTCGCAACTTGTAACTTCGCCGGAGCCTGCTACGTCTATCGATGTGCGAGTGCTCGGCTAGCTTTACACCACACTGATTTGTTAAAAGTTCAAGGAAGTTGCGATTCATTCTTTACCAACAATACGGGTGTCTAAATATTGATTCTCTTTCTTTGACAGATTGACCCGAAATACGTGAAGAAGATCGAGTCGGTAGTACGTCACGCGCCGCGCTCCGCCGCCGCGGCCGAGCCGACCGCGCCCTGCCCCGTGTGCGGCGCCCTGCTGCCCGTCGCCTCACTGCGCTGCCCGCGCTGTGAGGCCGACCTGCCCTTCTGTGTCGCCTCGGTGAGTACCGACCGCGCCCTGCCCCGTGTGCGGCGCCCTGCTGCCCGTCGCCTCACTGCGCTGCCCGCGCTGTGAGGCCGACCTGCCCTTCTGTGTCGCCTCGGTGAGTACCGACCGCGCCCTGCCCCGTGTGCGGCGCCCTGCTGCCCGTCGCCTCACTGCGCTGCCCGCGCTGTGAGGCCGACCTGCCCTTCTGTGTCGCCTCGGTGAGTACCGACCGCGCCCTGCCCCGTGTGCGGCGCCCTGCTGCCCGTCGCCTCACTGCGCTGCCCGCGCTGTGAGGCCGACCTGCCCTTCTGTGTCGCCTCGGTGAGTACCGACCGCGCCCTGCCCCGTGTGCGGCGCCCTGCTGCCCGTCGCCTCACTGCGCTGCCCGCGCTGTGAGGCCGACCTGCCCTTCTGTGTCGCCTCGGTGAGTACCGACCGCGCCCTGCCCCGTGTGCGGCGCCCTGCTGCCCGTCGCCTCACTGCGCTGCCCGCGCTGTGAGGCCGACCTGCCCTTCTGTGTCGCCTCGGTGAGTACCGACCGCGCCCTGCCCCGTGTGCGGCGCCCTGCTGCCCGTCGCCTCACTGCGCTGCCCGCGCTGTGAGGCCGACCTGCCCTTCTGTGTCGCCTCGGTGAGTACCGACCGCGCCCTGCCCCGTGTGCGGCGCCCTGCTGCCCGTCGCCTCACTGCGCTGCCCGCGCTGTGAGGCCGACCTGCCCTTCTGTGTCGCCTCGGTGAGTACCGACCTGCCCTTCTGTGAGTACTGGATACCGATCTGCTCTTCTATATCGTATAAGTTATTGATGGAACTGAAATTTAGATACTTACAGAATTCCTTCTTTATTTCTTTTTCAGGGTCTCCATATTGTAAAGGACGATTTAACTGCGTGTCCAGAATGCGATTTCCCCGCCATAATGGCTGAATTCACGGAGTAAGTATTTTTTTATATTCATATAATTACGATTCTGTCTTATTATTTATTAAGTCTGTCGTCTCTGCTTACCCCTACGGGAAATAGGCGTGACATTATGTATGTAATTACGATTCTGTAGGTAAATTATTATATGTGATAGTATTGTCATGTCCGATCCGACAGGCAGGTTTTTTTTTAAATAAAATTGGTCTAACACTTCTCGCGGGGACATACACTAATTAATGCGGGAAAAACCTAATGCTTTAACTGTTATTTTACCTGCATGAATAGAAAATTACTCATTCATCATACATCTCTTATATTATGGTTGAAGGTTCAAGTTATGGAATTTAATACTCACATGTTATGGAAGCCTAAGTCCGACGTGAACTGGGTTTTTAGCCTTTATCTGCGGACTAAGAATAACAATCCAGAACCTGCATATCGTGAAGTCATAATGTGAACAAAGTTTGTATATGGGTTTGTAGTACGCGTGGAAGGTATGACTCGCCTTAGCCGCCTTAACGACCACGGGAAGAGAAGGATTCATCGAAGTTTTTCCTTTGCCGTTGTATGGATCATTCTTTTTGACATTTTCATCGGTATTATCATACGATCTTTGCTAAAAATATCTTCTTTAGGTGTTCTTGTGATTATTATATTCATTCAACAAAATATGTGATATTGACATGTTTTCTAGTAGCTAATTTATATGTAAAGAAAAATTAGTGAAAAATGATACACCAACCCATTTCTTAATTTTACGTACATATATAAGGTCCCAACCTTTATCCCAATGGGGTGGTTAGCCATATCCCAAATATTAGTGTTGTTCTAATGCCTGAAACAACATTTGCTGTTCACCTTATGAAATATACAGAAAAGCACACGTGACGGAGGGTAAGCCCATCGTGCAAATATGTAGATATTCTTTTGTGGAAAGTCCCATAGTCGTCTTTTTTGACAATCACTCGAATTCTATTCTTTTAATCCACAAATTAGTTGCTTGATATCCAAGGGCTAATATAATAACTGGCTTCATTTGCTGACGAAGTCAAATATTTTTTATTTCAGAATTCTTCAAGAAGAAGGCAAGTGTCCCATGTGTGGCGAGAACGTGGATTACCGGAGACTCGTCAAAATCGATGACGTCTCCTCATATCTAGACTTAAACACAACTGAGTAAGGTCCAAATTGGTTCAACATTTGAGTAATAAAATTGTGTGATTAGCGTCCGTCCATTAACAGATAAAACATTGTCTGTGGTGTAGTTTAAACGCTTTATCTACAAGGTCAGTGTGTGCCTATCGATAAGAGATATTACCTATTATGTTTAATATTATATTAAGCAGATAAATATTATCCGCTGCTGTTATAGTCATGCAGATTTTGTACCGCGTGCGTCTATGCTATGGCGTGATTAAGAGGGTTTACCCCGCACGGTATTTAAGGTACTTCCCTTCATGTCCTGACGATTGGTGTAGTACTGATAGTGCCATTAGTTGGTTTCCCTGACGCAAATTATTGGGGTTATTTTAGAATTGCTTGGACGCGTTCTCATGACATTTAAGGACAATGTAGAGCTACTAAATGAGAGGGCTTCATACATTATATTGTCATTTGTTCTTATCATTGAAAACACGATCTCAGACGGCGATGTCAATTTTTAAAGTAACATTTGTTGCGAATACGAATTTCATTATTTTAATCGTTTTCCAGTATTGTGTCGGTGGTACTGAAAAACATTTCCAATAACGTGTAACGGCCAAAAGTCAAATGAAAAGTTTAATAATTACAACGTAACGGACTACTCAGTTTTGCTAATTTTGTCATACAACAAAGTCACGCCCGTTTCCCCGTAGGTTTATAGAAAAACCGCAGGCTTCCACGAATAGGCGATCCTGACATCTCTTTCGCTTCATTCACTCTCATACAGTTGTTCATACATGCTCGTGTACTATTGACTTGGCGTTTCTTTTAAGACGTCCCCGATTTGATTTGTACGCCGAGATCTTTGCCTACCAACACTATTCGGGTATCTCTTTTGCGAGTCTTCTTGGATTCATCCTCTCTACATGTCCAAACCATCGTAGCATATTTTTGTCAGTTACGCGGTTTTTCCGTATCACCGACAATTTGTGTTTAGAAAATCGGTAGAAAGCGTACGAACGATTCAAATATTGATGTCCTTTGGTCTGCGAACGAATCCCAACCCTCACGCGCGGAGCGGATGACTTACGTATTACTACCACCGCTACACACACAACGAACCTTCGTCATTCAATGTGGAATATACAACAGCCTAGGCTTCAATTTATATTTTTTATATCTCTGAATGAACTCTGTAGACTAATTTCACTATGTGATGATAAAGTCCGTCCATGTTAGTCTTTACTTCATATTTTTTATATATCTGAATAAACTCTCTAGACTAATTGCACTATGTGATGATAAATTCCGTCCTTGTTAAGCTTAAATTTATATGTTTTATATGTCTCAATAAGCTCTCTAGACTAATTGTTATATGTGATGATGTTCCGTCCATAGGTTAAGACTTTATTTACTTTAATGTTACGAATAGATGAAATAAAATGCTATATTTAGTGATGAAACATTTAATTTTTCATTTGAAAGTATACCAAGTTGTAGTTACACGTTCGATACTGAGATTCAAATGAAACGCAAAACACATTCGGTATTATACAAAATTACATTGGATGCTACCACGAGAATTTACTCGCTCGATTCTCACAGTGAAATCACTCCAACATGAAGAGCTGTAGAGTTATCGCTAAATTGAGCGAGTAAAGTTCCCTGAGAATCCCACGACCGTTACTTAAAACTGCATTGCAAAAGTTTCCCTGATTGGTCAGATTCTTTTTCGTTAGTCTAATTAACCAATCGGGATGTATGCAATTTTCTTAGTTTTAATAAACGGTTCGGCCGTTCCATTTCCATCTGTTACTCTACTATCAATCAAATATTGCCCTAATATAATTACCACTACCTAGCTATGCCTTAAGTAGACAATACATTTATACAACTTAAAATAATGACAAGACGATTATAACGAAATAATAATACATTAATAATAGAAATTAATTGTGCTAATAATACAAGAAGGCTATGTCAACCTGCTATTTTGTTGACTCAAGCTAGTATTTTTACTAGGATTTATTTATCTACAAATTAATACAGATTGCGTCAAGAACCAACTACTAGTCAGAATCAGTAAGTATTGACCTACGGAGCTGAATCCCGGACACTGACACTGAGTTCATAATCTCTGCGAACTGTGTCTGGAAGATCAGAAATGAGAGGATTCGTAACAATAGTTGCGTGATATAGCCTCAGAGAATTGATAAGCTGAAGTGGTAATGACCTGGCCACAGCTGTTGCAGATCTAATGGCGTTTAAAATCGAGTTTTGGAATGGAGACTACAGTTTGCAAACATAGAATGGGACGCTCCCCGCCTAGATAATGCGACAATATATGCCAGACGGCTGGCAGTAAATAGAGAACTGAAGATTTCTATACGCCCTGGGTGAGGGTTAAGTCCAGCGGCGGATTTGGATAGACGATGAAAATAATGAGCGTCTAAAGCAATTCTGGTAAATGTATGTTAATATGCAATCTGCCAAGGTCTTTATGTTCTATCCCATAGAAGAACGCAATCAATTTTTATCAATTTACAGAGGTAACAAAGAAGGTATACAACAATATTGCCCTTCATGAAGGTATACATCACGCAGTCCCACAACCTACAGACTGGACCCATTATAGTTCATTAAGTAACTCCTATTCATTTGATTTATTTACATAATTTTGTGGGTATTGTTATTTACAGGGAGTTTACTTCAACGTAAGGGTAAACGATAGGAACTAGTTTACCCCTAGCGAGTACCAACTTTAGCTTCTATTACTAACATACAGATTGCTCACTCTTTTAGATGTAGTCTATAATTTTAACCCGATTGCTTAAGGAAGGAGGGTAATGTTTTTCGAGTGTATGTATGTATATATGAATGTATGTCCGTTCTTTTGGCACATCCTGTAGTCTAAACGTATGCATGGTGTCGTTAGATTCGTCTTGGTACGCGGAGTGTCATAGGTTATATTTTATGATAAATTCAACATGGCATCCGCAAAATATAAAATATGCTGTCGGGTTTTTTGGTATTGAAAGACTTCAATAATTATTATATGGAAACTTTTACCCTTAATATGACATTTCGACGGGACATAATATCTACTATTGACATTTAAGTACTATATGAAAGTTACTGATCTGCAAATTCTAAATCTCAGACGCATTCCATTTTAATTTGTTGATCCGTATCTAACAAACACAAGTAGTTACGTTATACCTGTTTACACTAAACTCCTTCCGTTATTCGGCCCTTTTGGGTACTATAGAGTTTAAAACTTAACACCTTTTAATCAAGATTCATTAACCTGGCCAGGTAACTGAGATTGTACCTAACATTACACCAAAGGAAGGTTACTGGTGATCGTTTGTTTATATTTTATTGTCCTTCCTTTAGACACAATCTCTGAAAACTTGAACTCATAACTGCACAAAGAAATTATATTAATCTGTCAAATGTTCAATAACACTTTTCCAATATGAATGTCCAGCAGTGGCCACTGTACCCCAAAAAAGTCATTTGACAGCTCTCACATATATTGACGCATTTCCAAAAAGTAATTCGATAAAAGCGGAGAAATAATAAGATAATTTTTGCACTCATGTTATTCATTCATTACTTTGTAGTAGAATGAAGAAAGACACGATAGCATAGACAATAGTTCTCACAGAAAAATGTTCGCATTTAAATGAAAAAGCGTCAATACAGAGCTCGTTTTTCATTCATACTTTCTGAGTTACAAATACGTGCAGCTTAGTTGATTCACTACAGTTTATAATACATCAAAATACAAAATTAATATTGAATATAAAAATGTTAAATTGGTGTTATATTCATTTGTTTGCATTGTATTCTATATCTAAAAGATGCACGGATGATTTCGATTATAGTCTATCTAATGTAACATGATTCAGGCGACAGGACGTAAACTCAATTGAATCAGAGATTTTACAATGTAGGCGAAAAAAAGTTTTGCACAGAGGAATTGGAATTCTGTCGCAAGGATCATGCTTTAAACAGACTTTAGTATAAAAACATTTACATTTGAATGGAACGGATGACACTAATATGTTGAACAATAAGCGCTAGTCTTCATGAGAACACATCAAAACGGCGGGTAGGCCGCTAAATAATATTAAACGTGTCAAAAGAATGGACTATTACGAATATTTTTGGACGAATGAAAGTAATAAATCAATCATTTAGAATTTCATAATACTTAACATAGTTCAATAAACCATGAAATATATTTATAAATATTGTGTTTCTTTAAATACCTATATAATTTATATGAGTATATGAATATTTGAATAAAATATATTAATCATATTGGCCGGATATATTTTTGTGTATGCGCGTCTAGTCCACTCTTTTAACATAGTTTTTAAAATAGCTCTTGTAAAATATTTACAGATAGATATAAAAATATTTTAAAAATCATAGACACGATGGCACTTGGTTGCGTTGTAAGAGGGTTAGGGATTTATACAAAATAGAATAGAATTTAGGATTAAATAAGGATTACTAAAGAAAATAATTAATTTGACACATCGGAGACTACATTCACATGGATAATAATAATTACTAACAATAAAACAAATCCAATTATTCTGATACGTTTCTGTAAGAAAAGTATATTAAATACTAGTTAATAAGGGAATGTATAAAAATTAGTTTCAACTATATCAATGTTAACTCCTCAACAATAAATACTATAAATCTTTGGTTTCATTTAGTCGTTTGATTACAAAAAGATTTCGCTTATTTTATTATTCCTTTTGCAAAAGAACGCGTGATTAATTACAACATGGTTATGTCTACGAGTGTTCGAAAATTGTGAAGATATTTATAATCTATAGTTCATAAGAGTGACGTCGATCAAATGCAGCTCACAAGTAGTACTAGTGCACCACACAATTGGAAAAATTGCGAAAATTCCGAGTACATAGTAAAAAATTGCGTGACGTGATTCATTCATCGAATCGCATTTGGCACTATAAAAGACTCAATGTGAGCTCAATTTGAGGGTACCTATTTCATCTATCGAGTGGTAAGTACTACCTATCAGTTCTAAGACCGCCCTAGAATACCTGTAAGTTCCGCTCGAGAGCTAACTAACTAGCAAGAGGTGGAGGAAACCTAGTCGATCGCTCGGGAGCCTTCGCGGCGAACTGGAAGTCTCACAAAAGCGAAGTTCGTCGATCCGAAGGCGAGAAATGTACACTATCGTGGGAAGAAACGACACGGTTGTTAACTTTAATCAGTGTGTGTGTCCCGACACTTGTATGCTACAGGACCTCTACGATTTCACAGACAATGCCGTACGCGTGGCCACATTCAGCAGTCAGAACGCCTAACTCAATTGCTTTGGGAATTGCTATCGTTTATGACGTCAATGTACTATCCGTCCCTGTCATATCGTAATGCAATGACAAGGACAGACAGTGCATTGCCATCGCTATAGCCTTGAGTTAGCCGGTAGAGTCCCTGGTCTCAAGAATTGTATATTCTCTTCCATAACGAGTCGATCGAACTCGTACAAAGCAGTGTGTGGAGAAATTCGAGTCTCTCGGCCGACGACGAGCTTCGTCAGCGCGAATTGTCGCTTCACCCTACGCCAGGTCGGAGCCGGCGCCCTACTGCAGGTGGGCGAGCTTGGGCAGCGCCGCGACGACGCGCACGCGGTCGCTGAACTGCGGCGGGGGCGCGATGAGGGCGGGGGCGGGGGCCGCGGCGGGGGGCGGGCCCGGCGGCTCCTCGGGCGGGGGCGGCAGCTCGGCCAGCAGCACGGCGGCCCGCGCGCGCCGCCCGGGAGCCTTGTCCACGTCCACGCCCAGCCGCTCGGCCGCCGAGCGCCCGCGAGCCGCGCCCAGCGAGCCCCGCAGCAGCGCCGCCGTGGCCCGCTTGCGCGTCAGCGAGTTGTGGCGCTGCATCGGCGGCGGCGGCGTCGCCAGGCTCTCCGACGAGCTGTGCACCGGCTCGGTGCTGATCACGTCGTTGGACGACTTCACGGTCACGGAGCTGCAGAAGGACACCTTGTCCCGCCGCGGCGGCTTGGCCTGCGCCTCCTGGTCGGAGGAGACGCCGGAGGAGGAGTTGTCGCCGTCGTCCCGCTCCGCGGTGCCGAGCTCGTCGCCGCACGATTTGGACGATTTGAGGCGCGTCCGGATCTTCTGGATCTCGTCCACCGAGAACGAGTGCTGCATCGAACTCGAGCCGGAGCTGCTTCCGCTGGAAAATATGTTCGTTGTTGGAATGAGGTGTAGTAATTTCGGGTAACTTGAACTTCAAGGTGAACGCAGTTTTCGAAGGTGGCGGACTTTAAGAAAAATTATCTGAATCTGGCGCGTTATTCTGTATCTTCATCGATATCGTCATCGACAACGGTGCCCAATGAGAAAATGTCATATTGCCGAGCGAGTAATGCGCCACCCAATCACACGTCAAAATGTAATCGATGCCGATATCGACGGAATTACACAATAGCCCCACTGGTTAGTAAACAATTTCGAAGCTGCTACTACACACAGCGTAACAATTAATTATTCTTACGATGGGAAGACTTCCCAGAAAAGTTTCAGATCGCTAGCAGTTGTCACGCGAATCTAAAATTGTCCAACATCACATTACCGAAGCACTATACGAAAAGCTATTGTAGTAGCGTATAAGTAGATAAGACACTTTGGCTGAGATACAGTATGGTAAAATGGACCGATATGCCCCGCCAGATAAGCCCTCTCAGAAAACAGACAAAGACTTGCTTAGCTTGTTAAGCTGTGTACATAGTAGCTACAACATGCCACCATTTCTTGAAGAAAACTTTCAATGTTACCCTGAAATTCAAAGTTGCCCAGATTGACTGCTAGGTAAATATTTAATTGGACCTTGCGAAAACACACATTAAGCTGTAGCACACAAATCGATAACCCCCAAATGATGACGCAAGAAACATTTACTCGTATTATCGTGATGAAAGATTTAGGTGCCATTCTGTTAGAACATTTGTTTGATGTATCACACATAGCTCAGTCAGTGGTGAAGAAGAAACTACCTCCGTCCTCCTTACATTATTAAATTCAGAATGGTATATTTTTTTTTAAGAATTAGTCAAATATACATCTTCTATTTTGAAACACTACCTACAGGTGGTGACATACTTTGTTGACATGGCCTGAACAACACGAATGTAATATGGTTGAAATATGGACAAAAACACAAAGCATTACCCCCAGCGAGATATAAATCAGAACCCAATTCGTTTGGAAAACCGTACCTTATAAAGAGATAACATTTTAAAGATACGACTCTAAATTCCCATCGTTTTCATATATTGTAGCATATATTGGCATCCTGAAAAATGTAATTCGGGAATTACGGAACGCCTTCACACACAGGTAACATGTACGTAAAAACAAATTAAACAATTCACTATAACTCCAAACAGAATTATCACACAACGACAAATATGATTGTGAATTATAAACGCTGACACACATTTCTACCCCCGTCACCTTTAAAACATTCCCTACAAAATTAAGACGGTGCTGATAGTCCAGTGGCGCCCTCATCAGATTTTTAAATATCTTAAAAAGAAGACTGAGTGAGTAGGTTACTGGGGGTACTAAAAGGAAATGGAGTTTTAAATATTTTTACGACTTCCCATACATGTGACCAATCAGCTAATACTGACAGTATGGGAAAAGTGGATTTTGTTTAGAAAAAAAAATAAGTATTTTATCAATAGTGGTAACGTTTTCTCTTTGTGGTACAATAAGTCTCTTTCGTATTTGTACCTCCATTCTCCAAAAAATATAAAATATAAATATCCAAGCTGTTTTTAAGTCTTATTAAAAATAAATTAAAAAAATAGTAATTATAATATTTTTAAATAAAAGTCGTCTACCGTAATTCGTGTTAGATTAAGCCTTACTCACCTAGCGTTACTATTAGCGCTAGTCTCAGCTACCGCTGCCGGCTCGCTCTTCGGCTTCACAGACGACTCGTCATCCGACTCCGACATACTGTAATCTGGCTCAGGGATAGGTGGCGCTGGTGTTGAGTTCTACGAAAAGGTTATTTTTATCACTTCAAAAATATTATAAGTGTATAGTAATGAACTGGTATGGAACCATTCATTGTAAAGAGAAAAATATTTAAACCCATCTTTTGACACAAACAATCAGGTACAAATATTACACAGTCGAGATACATACAAAAAGTAAACATTGTGTTTGCCATCTAATTGTCGCTGTCGCAAGGTGGCATCAAAAAGGTCTCCAACTCAGCATGGGTTGCAGCAATTAGTACGGGTTCTACTGTCGCCGCATTTAATGCGATAGATTCAAACTTCAAGCATTTGAAGTGCGAGTCGACGCTTTATGCATATTATTGTGATTCGAACCTTAACACGGTCTCCATGAGCTGAAATTGCTTATCTGACAGAATACTTACTTGTCTCACGAATCCCTTATGCGTGTTGAAAGGTTGCGCGTATTGATTGCCCGCTTCGTCCGCCGATTGCGGCCGCGCCGGGCCAGCCCATGACCTTAGAGACGACGTTTTGCGGACCTGCAATGTAAGAGTTGCCTTTACAACGGGCAACATTGCAGTAGATATTCGAATATACACACTGGAGTAATTCGTGTGCCCCCAGACACGCCACAAAATATCCCTAAAGTTTTTCTTCGGCGGATAGCTGTATGACGGCGGCCAGCGAAATATAATTAACTGTCATAGAGTTCACTGAATTTCCCTAGCTGCTCCGCAAGGTCGTGACGTAAAAGGAAACTAACATTAGATTAGCAACTCAACCCAGCAGTGTATCAATTGTGAAACTAGTTTTCATGAGCTATAATGTCGAGACTCTTTTGTTGATATATTACAAAAAAGCAGCACATTGACACTACGACTTTGCTTTTTTTTTACAATCTTTATTACACATCAAACCTTAAAATTTACAAATTGCAGAAATAAATTCCCGCCGTAAAAAAAGCCTTAAGGGTAAAGTAAACCATAGTAGGTAACCAGTTCTCAAACAAAGTTCAACCGACCTGTAGAAAAATTATGTGATATTTTTATGCATTATCTTAGCAATTTTAGTAATAAAAATAACGATGGTAGAGTCTAATTTCCATGTTACTAGTAATGTCTTAATGTTTTTTCATTAACTTAAATGTTTAGTAGTTTCATTTTTTGTATGAAAACCAAAGTGACGACACAATCCCCACCAATATACTAATTCATTTAGGCAAACTAAACCCAATTAACTTTCAACTTTTTTTAGGTACTAGCTTTCCGCCCGCGGTTTCGCCTGCGTGGAATATCTTTATCGCGGAAATTTATTTATCCCGCGGGGACTACTCATTTTATCGGGATAAAAAATATCCTGTTTCAATCCAGGATATGATCTATCTATATACCAAATTTCATTCAAATTCGTTTCGCCGTGATTGATCAAGAAACAAACATCCAAACTTTCACATTTCTAATATTAGACTAAAATACCGAAAACATCGTTTAACTTTTTACATATGGTCGACTACAGTTCGTATGAAAACTGGTCACTATAGTTACTACATAAGAGAGGATTGTGACGTAGTTGGCGCTACTGCAGTACTCACCACATGGTTGTCGGGCCTCGTCGGTCGGTAGGCGACTGGGCCGAGGTCGCGGGGAGACGCGTACAGCTTGGCCTGGTCCGCCGGGCGGAAGGTGGACGCCGGGGCCGCGGGGGGCGGGGGCGGCGGGTGCGCGGGGGGAGGCACGCGCCCGGGGCCTGGCGGGGCACAGAGCATTGATTTATAGTTCCGTGAACCTTTGACAGCTGTCAGTTGTGACAGAACATATGACAGGTCAGTTGTAGTAAAACTTTCCCTTTCTGAGTTTATATAGGTGAATCGCCTGCGGTTGGGTCACGTCTGTTCTCCAGTTGTCCTTGCCAAAATACGTATTCGCGATCATTCTATATGCGAGTGTAGACTAGAAGGGACTATCGAGCATATATTTTTCAATTGCCCCCAAATTTCTGTCCCACTTTATGACCTTCTGTCCAAAACTATGCCCCGTCCCATAATATAACTGAGGTTGTCTGCAAGAAATCGCTATCAGCGATAACACCGCCTTTATACACTTTCATCATTTATGTTTGTAGTATATTTTCTGTGCAATAAAGGATTTAATAATAATAATAAGTCACAAACGTGAATAAATGAAATCCATACCTTTTGTAAAGAACACACGTCCAACCTTAAAATAAAAATAATAATGTTTGAAGCCAATACCGTGTACATCCTCGCTGGAGCGCGTCCGCGGCGGGTGCGCCATGTGCTCCGCCACTAGGTCCGGCGTCGAATGGAAGTCGCGACGCAACGAGCCTTGCGACTTGCTCCATAACTGGAAACATCCAATAAACCAATAAAGTTAAACACCTGACTCACCAAATAAGTGCGGAGCGTGATGGGGGAGAAAGCGAGACTGCGCTATACATATATTGTTATATTCCAATCATAAAACTGTTTTCTCCATACAAACATTTTTGAGATTTTTTTAGGAACGGCAAATCCAAATTTTGTAAAACTTTGTGTTTAGTGGCAATATTTACTTATCAATAAAAATCAACAGCCTTACGTCTCCACTGCTGGGGCACAGCTTCCTCTCACCAGGAGAGGTTATGGGCCATAATTACCACACGGGCCTAGTAAGTATAGACGACTTGTTTGGTGTAGAGGTTAAAAACTCTGGCCACGATACCAAAAGGTTCGAATCCCTAATCGAAATATGTTTGTACTTATGATCAATACGGACATTGTGTACCCGAGTTATGGATGTTTTCAGTTATAATAAGTATTTATTTACAAAAAAAAATGTATTTATGTAGTATATCAACTATCTGGTATCCACAACACAAACCTATATAGTTGCTTAAAGTGGACCTAGATGGCTTTGTGTGCATGTCCAGGGATATTGACCTCAATCACACCTAATGGTAAGTGAAGATGAGGTCGAAAGTGGAAGCGTACTGACCCGGAAACCCCAACACATTTGGGGGACTGGCTATCTTATCTTTGACAACCGGAACACAACAATGCTATTAACATTGCTGCTTGGCGGCAGATTTAGATAAGACGGTGGTAGCTAGCCAGGCGGACATTTAAAATGCCGTACCACCAACCAAACCGAGTACTTAAACATGTACCCCGTTGGTGATCGAACCCGCGACCTCCGAATCGTAAACCCAATGTTGTTTACATTGAGTCCGTGCCAGTCGCACGTGAGTTTCCCTCTATTAGTAGACCGTCATCTGCGTATGCAAATAATTGACAACTTTGCGGAATAGAGTAAGAACTCAAAGTACACATTCTACAAATATTGACTCGTGACCGCAACAAATACTCCAGCAGGACTAAATAGATATTACGCAGCCTCTGACTTGCAGCTTAATAAACCAGAATACATTGTCGAAGGCGAATATCCATGTGAATTTTCATAGATTGTTGATAATGTGACAAATATGACGAAAATTATTTATATACCTTCCCCTTGGATCGTTTCATTTCGGCTACAGATGCGTACACTCTGCCAGGTGTTCTAGCAGGAGAGTATGGGGGCGAATTGGACCCACCCTGGAATGCTGAACGAATCATCATAGCGTTGTTACCACCACTGAAATGAGAAAATTAGCTATGTTATTGGCAATTGATATATTTACATACTTGAATTCTGCGTCTACTTGTGATTGTGTGTAGGTCAACTGCGGGGCTTTAATGTATTGATACTGATTTCTCAATTTTTGTTATAGGGAAGCAGAAGTTCAAAGCAAATGATTGAAATCCACTGACAGAATCCCTCGGTGAATATTATATTGCTTATTATTATATCGTTCGGCGAATTTGTTGAGATATTATACTGTTATCGGAGTATGCAAGGCGTCCCACGCCTATGCCACATGGAGGAAAAGTATCTTGAATAAGCGATTGGACATTTTACTGAAAGAAGACATTATTTTAATTTAAAAACAATTTAAACTGCTTTAATAGATTTTTAAATAATTACACAATTGAACCAGGAATCGAACCCGCTACACGAGAAAAAAATTACCCTGTAGTTTCATCATACCAATCGAAATTCATGGTCTTCCTTTATTCTTGGCACTATGTTAACAGATTCTGTATTGCAAATAAACACAAAAGATACATTTGTCAGATAAAAAGATACAAAGGTGAGCTTATCTCTAAGAGAGATCTCTTCCAGCCAACCCTATAAGCGGTTAGAGAGTGTATAACGGGGAATAAAAAAGGGCGTACAACGCAATGGTGATTAAGTAAAAAAGTCTATAATACATAAATACTTGTAAATAACTAAATATAACTACCTGAATATAATACTAAATAAACCTAAATAAAACATTTAATTAGATATATAATGAATATATTATATAAATATCAATATATAACATTACTTCTTATGCCAATTATGTTAATTAGGCAAAAATAATCCTTATGATGAAGCCTTTCGATCGGTGTGATAAAGCTACAGGGTAATTTTTTTTCTAGTGTATCGGGTTCGTTTCCTGGTTCAACCATGTAATTATTTAAAAATCTATGAATGCAGTTTAAATTGTTATTTAAATTAAAATAATGTCTTCCTTCGGTAAAATGTTCAATGTTCAATATTCAAGGTATTTTCCCTCCATGTGGCATAGGCGTGGGACGCCCTGTATAGCCAAAAGGTCCACTTTATCAAGAGGCTCTGAAAGCACTGAATTCCATATTTTATTAAGTTCTCAAAAGCAGGATGGGCTGGGAGGCTCTAAAGGAGCAGGTCAGCAGTGGTTCGATGACAGTTCCTATATATGGCCGTCTACAGTTCAACAAGTTATATCGCTGACAACTCAAGACCAACACAATAATTATTACATTGATGCTGGACCTCAGAATTAGTGGTACCCACTGATCTAAGCGGTCTACTAAGGTTTCTATGACGTAAATTCGTTGTGAAACAGACCTGGTGTCAGCATCGGCTTGCCTCTGGAAGAGTTCCTCCAGCTCGGCTGCGGTGATGCGACCAGACGCGGGCCGCTGTCTAATGGAAGCTGTGCGAGGCGCCACCGGAGTACCAGATTGTGGGGTGCCGCCTGGAACGTCAAAGGAGAAGGTGACACAAAGAGCAAAGTAGCATTCCATGTTAGGCATTTCTCTTGTTGATCACCTACCAAACGTCGAAATTCGACCGAAGTCGACATGGGTAAGCGAATAACAAGGCTAAGGTTGAGATGAGCGAGATTTTGGCAAAAAGGATGGTAGACGGTGGAACAAGGCACAACAAGGTTACAAAGAGGAGGAGAAGGAGGAGGACGAGGTGGAGGAGATCCCAATAATAATAAATATTTTGGACATGCACACCAATCATCTAGTTCCAAACTAAGCAAAGCTTGTACTGTGGATACTTGACGTTTAATATTCTTTTAAAGAAAGATCACTTAAGAATAATAATCATATGTAATAAGCAGTCTCTGCCTATAAGGATCATTCCTTATACGCAGAGACTGCTTAATACCTATACTCATCGTGGAATACTCATGTATTCCAGTAACACCTGACACTAGAATGCAGTTAAAACATTGAATAACTCTTTAAATTACAGTGGTACATTTTTTTCCTTTGGGCACTATGAGGAACTTTTTAACCAATTATTTTAACATTAACAAAAAATAAAAATGCATAAATAAAAATTTCTTAAATTATATGAAAAAACTATACCGGATGAGTTTCTTTACCGTAAGAAAAAAAAACAGGTCATATTAGGTAAGTGAAATAGAAGGTATTGGCAAATGTAGTTTTTTTTTTTTCAAAACAATCCTCTAATTAAGCGATGTGTCGTTTGACGGTTGCGTTTGCAGCCTATTCCACATGGATAAGCTGTTTTTTTTATAATAATATATTGATGTATAATTAATTTAATATGAATTTAAATGTATAAGTTACATTTAAATTAGTTTAATTTAAATTAATATTAGTTTTTAATTAAATGTAAATATTACTTATTTGAAAATTTGCACGCCTTAGTAGGCAGATTTTGTAGGGACGGAGAGATTATACCAACTTATAATGTACCCAGAATCCAAGCAAATAAATGTAATTTCATTTCATTTCATTTCATAATTATATAATTATTTCATAAATAAAAAAAAATCATGGGTTTCAAATAAATTTCGCAAAATACGAATCCCGCCATATCAATCTCCGGACGGCGCGTGCGTCGATGATGGTTTGAAAAAAAGAAAACTACTTCACTTACCTAATAGCCCTATTTTTTTTACGGTAAAAAAAACTCATCCGGTATGGTAATTATATGGTAATGTCCAATTTAATTTAAAAAGTCAAACGTACTATTACTTCCGCCATGTAGCTGTACCGACTCTGCCGACGACGATTTTCCAGCTACGCCTAGAGGTTCACAGCTTTCTTCTTTTTCGCCGCCATTTTCTGGAATTATTAATTCGTATAACTTGAAAACTTTTTTTATTGTTTTGTATACATACGTAATATGTACCAAAACTTTCGTAATTGTAAAACATTTCCAGTAAGGATACACTTTTGACTTCCTATAATCTTAAATGCCTTGATTTTTTGCACATGGATAGATCGGTAGCTCGTTTTAGATATAGTATAAGGTATTAAGTAATAAAACACAGACGATATGGTTAAAAATACCACTGTTAATTTAATTGCGTCAGAGAATATACTTCCTGTAACTATTTTCAAAAAATATTTGATCTTTTTTTTTTTTTTTTTTTTTTTTTTTTTTATGGTTAACTGGATACGCATTTGACCACAATCTCACCTGATGGGAAGTGATGATGATGATGATGATGATCAATTTTATATTTATGAAAATTTTCACCCAGGGGCAAATATCACGACTCAATAAACTATTTTTAGAAAATATAAAGTAACCATTGATTAATTTTTTTACAAAATTGTTTTAGGAGATCTTAACATCTTCTACAACGCAATGAAGTTCACAGTGATAACTTTAATTTAATAACTATAATTACCTGTACACCTGGGATACGAAGATGATCTACCTCCACGTGTTGCCTTGGAGGTTTTCAGTCAAGGTGGGATCTCTAGATCCCTCTTGAACGGAAACCCTGGGCCGGTGTATCCTGGGCAACGACTAGTAAATCTCTGGCAACGTCCGGATTCTTGCTAGTCGTTGGCGAAAAGGTCATCCCCAATCCAAGGTGTCAAACGTACCGTGCCGAGGGATGCGTGGCTGGGGGGTAGCTCAGTCTTTAACGGTGTCTCTCCGAAACCAGGGCGAATCGGAGATGTATCTAGCCCTTCGGGCGGCATGCGGGGCTCTGCCGCTTTGTGGACCACCCTTTCCCTAGCTACTCGTGGGAACTCTATGGAGAATTCTGACATTTCTATTAAGTGCATCAGTGCTGCCCTGGACGAAATCCAGGACGGCTTTGTATCTGTGGCGGAGAGTGCTGTCGTAGCCTCCAACTCGCCCAGTAAAACTCCACATGCTGAGGGATCGAACCGAAAGGATGACGGAGGCGATGACGCCTCGTGCAAACCTACGGAAACGAACCCAGCGGAAAAACCCAAAAGGTCGTCCAGAGAACGCCTATCGGGTGCTCGTCGGAAGCGCCTAAAACAGCTGATGGAAAGGGTCGGGTTTGAAGAAGCCCTGGAACTTTCCAAAAAGCCGTGGAAGGACATACCGCTTCCAAAACCTCCTCGCGAGTCGCAAACGCTGAAGCGTGCACGCTCGGAGGAAGAGTCGCCTAAGGAGCAAACTAAAAAGGCTCCTAGGATTGTAGCTACGTCCCCTGCTGAGCAAAGCGCTGTAGTTTCTGCAGCCAAACCCAGCTTCAAGGACGTGGCTAGCTCCTCACGAGTGGGGATCCGCAATTCGGAACCCATGAGTGAAGACCAGATGGTACTTGTCCACCAGGGGCTGTTGGCGGCCATCGCCAATATGAGCACCAAAGGGGCAGGTCCCAAGTTTCTGGGTCTCTCTTTCAAGCCAGGCTGGCTCCTAGTGACCTGCGAAAACCAGGCGAGTAAGGACTGGCTTGCGAAAGAGATCCCGAAGCTAAAGCCGTGGCCGGAGGCGCAGCTCACGATCCTCAGTGAGAGTGAACTGCCGAAGCCTCTTGCAGCCACGACTTTTATACCGAATAGCGAGGCGAAATCTATCACTAGTGCCCTCACGCTACTTCGGGTACAAAATTCTGGCCTCAACACCGAGCTGTGGAAGGTGCTGCACGAAGGGACTAGAGAAGGAGGTCGAATAGTGACCTTCTCCCTCGACGAGCCCTCCGTAGAAGCCCTCAAAGCAGCGGAGTACAAGGCCAGGATAGGGTTCAAGACGATCCTGTTTAAACTCAAGGGCGAGCAAGCTAGTTCCCCTGAGGTCGCGGGACCGTCTTCCGCCACCCCAACTGGAGCAGCGCCCCCGCGGAGAGAAGTGCTACCCATCCCGGGTACATCGGGATCAAAGCCTTCAAACCCGAGGGGCAGAACTCCAGGCAGAGGCAGAAGTGGCGCAGGTCGTGGGACGCAGAGGGAGCACCCTGACGGTGGACGGCAACAAGGTCCCCAAAAAGGGAAACGCAAACCCAACAAGTCGACCCACCTTCGCCTGCGAGACTTCACGAAGTAATGGCGGCCCAGGGAACCCTAGCGAGGATCCTGCAAGCTAACCTCCACCATGCCGCAGCAGCTGCTGCGATCGTGGAGCGCTGTCTTGCAGAGGAGAAGTACGACCTCGCTCTAATACAAGAACCCTGGGTTGCCAACTCAACCGTATCGGGCCTCAACGCTGCTGGTAAGATTCTTTTTAACACTAAGGGGTTAAGGCCCAGAGCATGCATTATATTTAACAAAAATATTGAGTTCTTGCCTGTTACAGAGTTATGCACCGACGACTTGGTAGCAGCCTATGTTAATCTCAAAGGGTGGAGTGGGTCCAGAGTAATCATATGCTCGGCCTACCTGCCTGGAGAGAAGAGTGACCCCTCAGCAGATCTCGCCCCCGTGGTCGACTACGCCCGGAAACACAACGCGGAGCTGCTGGTGGGGTGCGACGCAAACGCTCACCACACCACCTGGGGGAGCACGGACGTCAACGATAGGGGTGAGTTGCTAAACGACTTTCTGCTAACCAACTCTCTAGAACTTCTCAACAGAGGCTGCACTCCAACCTTCGTGACAAAAGCCCGACAAGAAGTCCTCGACATCACCGTCGCCTCTGCAAACCTATCCAGGCACATGCAAGACTGGAGGGTAAGTAATGAAGCATCCATGTCTGACCACAGACACATCTGTTACAACCTAAAGGCCGCTTTGGCCTACAACAGTGTATGTTTTAGAAACCCTAGGTGTACCGCCTGGGATGTCTACTGTGACAAACTAAGGTGGAACCTGGAAACGTTTCCAAACAGTATTAAATCCATTGAGAGCCTTGAACTAGCAGTGGCGACAACTTCAGAAGGTATCAAATCTGCCTATGAAGAAAGCTGCCCTCTAAAAACAAGGACCTCTAAGCGTAAAGTTCCCTGGTGGAACTCTAAGCTGAAAAAGCTAAGAGAGAAAACCAGAAGACTGTTCAACAAGGCTAAAAAGACTCTCGAATGGGAGGTCTACAGGAAAGCCTTGACGGAATACAACAAGGAGATTAGGCGGGCTAAGAGAGAATCATGGAGGAAATTCTGCGAGGAAGTCAATAGTACGCCTCAAGGAGCCAGAATCCACAAAATTCTTTCGAAAACCCAGCCTACACCAGTAGGTCTATTAAAGAGACCAGATGGCTCCTTCACTACCAACGAAGGAGAAACGTTGGAACTGTTGGTATCGACACACTTTCCTGGGGCTCTACGCCTGCAATCTAGCAAGCCCGAACGGATGAGCATTCCATATAGACCTCGCAACGAGGACTGGAGCACTGCCGCCAGGGTGATCAGACCAGGACAAGTGAGGTGGGCTATCAACTCTTTCAAACCGTACAAATCCGCCGGGGTCGACGGAATCCTGCCGGTCCTGCTACAAAAAGGTGCGGATATCTTACTGCCCTATCTGGTGAAAATCTTCAGAGCGAGTTACGCCTTTGGATACTTACCAGAACAGTGGACCTCTGCCAAGGTCATCTTCATACCTAAGGCTGGTAAGAAGGACTACGCAGCACCCAAGTCCTTCAGACCGATAAGTCTTACCTCCTTCCTCCTAAAGACTCTGGAGAAAGTGCTGGACAGGTATATCAGAGATGGGGTACTGATTGAACGACCCATACACAACAACCAACATGCCTACTGTAGAGGTAAATCTACGGAAACCGCCCTTCTAAACTTGACTGACAGGGTAGAAAAGGCATTGGACGATAAAGAAATCGCACTATGCGCTTTTCTAGATATTGAGGGAGCCTTCGACAACACGCCCATCCGGACACTGATGAAGGGCCTCGCTCACAAGTCAGTGGACCCCACCACTAGTAGATGGGTCGAAACGATGCTCTCAACCAGGACTGTCAAGCTGGAGCTACATGGAGCCCAGCTTGAAGTCGCAAACACCAGAGGTTGTCCCCAAGGTGGTGTCCTATCACCCCTCCTATGGACCCTCGCCGTAGATGAGCTGTTGCATAAGCTGGCGGAACTTCGCATAGATGCCGAAGGCTTCGCGGACGACCTGGTGATCACTATACGAGGCAACTGCCAAAGTACTATCTCGTACCTTATGCAAAAAGCACTCGACACGATCAGTCGATGGTGCAGGGCAGAACAGCCTATCTATAAACGCCGATAAAACTGTTATCGTGCCCTTTACTAGGAAGCGGAAGCTAGACCGATTGGCTCCCTCCCGCCTGGACGGCACAACCATTCCATTCTCCGCTGAGGTCAAGTATCTGGGCATAATTTTTGACCAGAAACTGACCTGGAACAGCCACCTGAACGGAGTCTTGCGAAAGGCTAAAACAGCCCTATGCACATGCAGTCGTCTGGCAGGACTAAAATGGGGTCTCAATCCCAAAATCGTCCTATGGCTCTACACAGCCATTGTGAGGCCAATGATAACGTATGCCTCAGTCGTCTGGCACAGCAAGACCACCCAGACGACTGCAATCTCCAAACTTAACAGTCTACAAAGAACTGCTTGTTTAATAGCCACGGGAGCCATGTCGACCTCACCGGGAGCAGCTCTAAACGCTTTGCTCGACCTTCCACCCTTACACCTCTTCATCAAGAGCGAAGTCGGTGCTAGCATGCTAAGAGTATTGAACCATTCGAGGAAGAACTGGCTCTCCCAGTCACTGAGAACTCTCCAAAGCTCGGTACTGGAGGACCGAATTCTAGGCATGGTGACCGACGCCATGATTCCTAAGTACGATTTCTGCAGGCTATTCACAGTAGAAATTCCTCATAGAGAGGATTGGTTAACTGAACGAATTACTTGGAAACCCGGGAGCCTAAAATGGTACACCGATGGCTCTAAGTCAGGTTGTGACGTTGGCTGTGGGGTATATGGAGAGCAGCCTAGATTCAAAACCAGCACCAATCTTGGGAAACATGCCTCCATATTCCAAGCAGAGGTATACGCCATATTAGAGTGTGCGGAAATCATTCTACACAAACGCTACGTCAACCATACCATCTACATCCACTCAGATAGCCAGGCGGCTCTTTTGGCCCTAGACTCAGACAAAATTGTCTCAAGGCTGGTTGAAAACTGCAGGCTTACTTTAAATACCCTGTGCAAAACAAACAGGGTCTTTATTCGTTGGGTCCCGGGGCACGCAGGCATCGAAGGCAACGAAAAAGCCGACGAACTAGCGAAATTGGGGGCTAGCGGATCCCAGTACGGCCCTGAGCCTTTCTGCGGTATCTCAAAAAGCCTAATTCGCCTTACCCTAAGGAACCGGTGCACCCAAGCAGCTCTTAAACTCTGGACGAACACGCCAGGTTTAACACACTCCAAATCACTAATCAAAGCCTTCAACAAGAAGGCGGCCGGCGAAGCGCTGGCACTCAGTAGGAACAATTTACGCATTCTCACAAGGGCACTAACGGGACACTGCTGTCTGAGCAAACACATGCTCAACATAGGGCTCCGAGAAACAGGAATGTGCAGATTTTGCCTCCTCGCAGAGGAAACACCTGCACATCTGCTGTGTGAATGTGGCCCGCTAATGCGTAAACGCAACATCCACCTGGGCAGCCACTTATTACACCCGGATGAGATAAAAACCATCGGTGCCAGGAAAATTATCCAATTCCTCAAAGAGGCAAACCTGAGCAACGAACTGTAGGTTAGTGGCGATCACAATAGATCGGCAACGGTCGCAGTGATACAGGTCTCCGTTGACCTGCAACAGCCACATACACATACAATACAATACCTGTACACCTAAAGCAAGCTACAGAATTGTTACATAACATTTTTATGCTTTTACTTTTGGGTACTCTATCCTTCTACGAAAAATCAGGAACTTTAAGATTATAGGAAGTTATACCACAAAAATTACGTACTTTTACTAGACTAATATGTAGGTCACAAAATTCGACTAGTACTTTACCAAACAAAGGCTTTCATCTCAGGCTTTTCTGTAGTCTTAAATGAATAAAGTAAAAAAGATCCATGAAATATAATCAGAACAGAAGAATTTAGAAGGTTACAATTTCAAGTAGATGATTAAGTGTAAGGGTTTTACCTAGTCCAGCGACCATAGACTTGGCGCGGGCTCTGCCGACGCTGAGGGTGGTGCGGGGGTCTCTCCGGGGCGGCGCAGGCGCAGGACTACGACCTGGAACGTTATATTATAGCACTTATTATATCTTCTCTACGTTTACTATTTTTTTTTAATTTTAGTGATAATACAGGATTAGTCAAGTTAATCTTCATCTTCATCAGTCCTTGGATGGGTGGGTTAGTGGCAATTACATACGAGTGTTTCCGTGCTTTGGAGATTAAACAGACGCAGCTGCCCGTCATAGGTTATGCTTTTAAAAGCAAAATTCAACCGCTAAAGTGAAATATATTCGCCCAAACGGACATGTGTGACATGTGACCTGGGCACAGCTGTCTTCTTCAAGGCCAGAGGTCATTGTTCCCGCGCAATAACCCCGGCCTTCAGTCGGTCAGCTGGATGAGGACAAAATTAGTAATTTCATAATTGCTTTTTTACGAATATGGACAGAAAACAAAACAGCATGTATAAATGATTGATCGTTTCCAGTCACAGACCACAGAACCGCTTGTTGATTTTTAACGAAGATCAGTTAATATTTTATATGACTACCTCCTGCGCCTTTCCTAGGTAACGTGGCTGCGTACGGGCGCCCTGAACTCGAGAGCTGGTTCTGTGACTTGCTAGTGGGCACCATACACGTGTTGGTCTCGTTGTTTACTGTAACGTAGGATAAAACGTTCGTTTTAATGGGTGTGTTCAACTGACTATGCCATTTGTGAATGAATTCTACAAATTAACCAAGACATGACACTGATGTTGCGTCTCGTTTATACAAATTGTCAAGGACAGAGTCTGATCTTGGGTCTCATATACGAATACGACAGACTGATCTAACGTCTTGTTTACACAAACTGTTCACGACAGAGACTTATTTTGCGTCTTGTCTATACAAATTGCCGACGACAGAGACTTATCCTGTGACTCGTCTATACAAATTGTCGATGACAGAGACACCCTCATTCACTTCACGCGCCACACATGAGACACAATAGAATTTTTATTGTTAATGATTTCACGTTGCAATTTGGCGTATTTAAAGCATTAGTCAGGTAAGCAATGAACTGTTGGGACATTCTCTAATAAGAAGAGTACAATTATGGAACTAAAAGTAGGAAAATGTTGGGTGGACATGTTTTTTTTTTATGCACAACGGGATAGCACTTGACCTCAATCACACCTGATGTTAAGTGAAGATGAGGCCGAAGGTAGAAGCTTACTGACCCGGAAACCCAAATACTTGGGGAACTGGCTATCTTATCTCTGACAACCGGAACACAACAATGCTAGTATTAACATCGCTGTTTGGCGACAGATTTAAATAAGATGGTGGTAGCTAGCCAGGCGGACATATCAAATGCCCTACCACCAACCAAAGTACTAAACATATACCCGCTGGGAATCGAACCCGCGACCTCCGATTCGTAAACCCTATATTGTTTACATTGAGCCACGGAGGCGGTTAAACATGTTGACGCAACCACGCGAAAATAATAAATGTACGGAAAGTTAAGCGACCTCTTGGTATCATAATAGAGGTCGCGGGTCCCACCCAAGCACGTTACATATTTGTACACCATTTGGTTGGTAGTAAGGGATTTTTAATTTTTCCACCTGACTCCTGCCAAGCATTGTTTATGACTTTTTGGGGCCCAGACCCAAAGAAGATAATAGTTTTTGGGTAACTTATGTCATGGTAATACAAACAAGGTCACATGGTTAAAGAGATTGCTAGTGCCCAAGACTGTAACCTCCCAGCGATAATAACTACGGGTATCACAAGATTTTAAGAATTGACTACCATTTTTAGTAGATAAAGCTTACAATTAACGCTGTTCAACGAAACAACAGTCATGGAGACCAGGGCGCCGGAGCCCCGGATCATTTCCACCACTCGCTCGTGGGACGTGGCCGATATGTCTTCGCCATTTATCTAGAACAAATGAAAATAGAGTTAAATTGCGAAACGAATGCACCAATATGAAGATGTGGTTTGTCATTAGATCAAGCATTTGAAGCAAGTAGTATACAGGGAAAGACCGATGGCTGACACATTATATTTATAGGTATCTTTACTTTTTAGCTTCTTCAAGAATAGCTTCATACACAGCGCAATCAATAAGTAGTAGTGTAACAAATTGCTGACATATTCGGCTTCACTACGAGACTTGAAGAAAAATCGTGATACGCCATACCCGCACTTTGTCTTTGATCTGATAATTTGTATCACAAATTTTTCATTCATAAATTTCAGCTTTTCGAGCTCGAATTGCCCACATACTTTCGGCTGTTTTTTGCCACGAGAGTGGTAAACAAATATTATCTTCTTGGTCCCAATTTATTTGGGGTCGGCGCAGTACGTGTTTTACTTCCAATCTCCTCTATCAGTCATTGCCTCATTCGCGCCCTTTTCGTTCATATCATCCCACACACAATCCACGCACCTTATCCTTGGTCCTCCTCTTCCATTCCATCAATCGACATCCATATTCATCACTTTACCTACTAGTAACATGCGTTTCATCCCTCGTCATAACATGTCCATACGACTCCTCCTCCATTTCCTTTCGACACACAATGTCACGAGTGCCACTTCATCCAATCTCGTCACACCACGCATCCATCTCTACAGTCTCATCTCTGTGCATGTAATTTTCTTCCATCCGTCTTCTTCATGGCCATTCACTCCGATCCATACATTACGACAGTTCTTATTACGGATTTATAAATTTTGCCCTTTAAAGAGATATATTTAGTGCAAAAACATACGAACATATCGAGTGCTCAAATATTCCCGTAAGGCTTTCCTGAATTTGACAAGAATAGACATCCTCCAAATTTTAAATCTATAAGGAACACAATACACGCTCGGCCAATATAACACGAGCACTAAATTGACTCTGCCAATATTTTACTTGTTTACAAAACAACCGAAGGGAACTCTTTGTTTGTTTATTCAAAAATCGGTTTACAATGTTGTGAATTGTATGAATTCTAGGACGTTGGTGTCTAGAAGTAATCCAGCATTTCCAAATAGTGATTGTACAAAGACAGTTCTGATTTTTAAGTCCAGTGTTCAAGACGAAAAGTGTTTCGCACAGCAAAATGTTTTACTGTTAAACATAAGCTAGTAATGTAGCTCCTTGCAGTGGAATATGCGCAATCGCTATGATGGGCTATTTTTGGGCTGCCGATGGGAGCTATGTTCTTCAGCTATAATGTCACTATAAAAGTCAATAATGAGAGTAGCTTAACATTTCATTGGCTGTCATCATCATCGGCCTGTAAACTTTCATCTCTTTCCAAGGGAGGATTGGTGATCAGACCCACGAGTTGATCTGTATTGTCTGTTGAGTATTATCTGTTGGAAACTACGGATAAGCAGTGCCGTCACGATTACCTCCTCACGAGCATCCATATTTGTCAATCTGTATGTAACTACTGTATGCTATATAGAGTATTTGTATTATATTGTACGCAAACTTACCGCCACAAGAAAATCTCCCTTCCTCAATCCAGCTCTGTCTGCCACGCCGCCTGCGTCTACATCGTCCAGATACTGGAGTCCTGGACAGCGCTCTGAGGGACGGAGTTCCATCAACGGTGACGCCGCCTTCGCCCCCCGGAGGATGAAGCCGAAGCCCCGTTTCGCTCGGTGCAGGACCACTGTCCGGGTCTCCATATTGCCATAGCTATAGAGAAACGATATTAAGGTTAGTGTTCAGATGTCCAGTATTTACCCGGATCATGTAATTTTGGCTTCAGCTGATAGAAAGTGTTCATCACTGTCTATATACAATTGCAATATCAGGGGAGTTGCATATGCGTTAACGACCTTTCTGATTCAGAGCTCTTCAAGGACCCGACTTTGAGGAAAAATGTCAGAGGGTAGTTAATTCCACAACTTGATGCACGTCTATTGTGGCTTTTTGTAAAATATTTTGAAAGAGCAACCCTTCGAGTTTCTTGCTTGTCCTCTCAGGCGAAAATTGCCTTTTGAACCAGCAGTAACTTAAAAATATATAAAATCTGACTATTTCAAGTGTACCCTGTGTACCTACAAAATAAAGCATTTTTTACTTTGACTTTAAAATACATTATTATGCTATTAGATCTCATAATAGACACATAGGTATTTGTACAAAAAGCCCTCTTGTCAGCGCTGCCCCTATTAACAAAGGGATCTAAATAACTTTGTTGTTTTGAAGAACTATTTATGCACAGTTTTTGACTTATTATCAAAACAGCTGAATTCCACTATGTGTATTCTAGCATTACGTAGGTATACAGGCAAGTCTTTTAAGCTCGCAGACGGAGTCGCGGGCGGAAAGATAGTTTGTATAAGTAAGTGCCTTTAACTACACTAACCGTTCTACACAAATATCGATCGATATTCTCGAGCCACATGTCGCACAGTATGACACAAAGTTATCGAACGCTATCAACCCGAACGACAGCTTCGAAATGAACATCGCTCCCGTACTGAATCACGTACCTCCAAAATCTAGACATCGACTTATCATTATCTATTTGCCTGTACATTGTTTATAAATCTAAACGTGTTCAATAGCCATTGTTGTATTTGTTACAATTTAAGAGGTAACAATGTTTTGTCTAACAAGCTATTATTAAATCAACGTTGCTTATTAAACAGGGATATTCCTGGGTAACGACAAAGAAGAGTAACACAATATATTAGATATAGCTATTAGGCGACCTCGGTGGTCTTTCGAAAGTTCTTCTCCCTAACAAAACACATTACGAAGGGTTTCTTCCTCGTAAGGCCCGTTATTCAGGAAAGCGCAGAGTAGATATGTTTGTCGTCGTCAATGAAATGGCTTCAATATAATAGTGCTTCTCCAATACAACAATTACATTGGCTGACAACGAGGATTTCTCCGTTCCACTTTGCGGGATGAAGGGTCTTACATCTTAGCTTTGAACGGGGAGGCCCTTAGGTCCAGTAAACAAAGTTTTCTACTTCCTATAATTCATAGGAGAAATACTAAGAACTCCTAAAATTAATTTCTGATAAATTAATCAATAGCTACTTTATAAATAAATAATATAAAAAAAACACTTCGTTAAGTCGTGACATTTGCCCCAGGGATTTTTTTAAAGATATAAAGAAGTTAGGTTTATATTTTTACGATAATTGTTACAGAAAATCCGAGTATCTTTTATCCTGAATGAAGTTCACTCACAGTGATAATTGTAATTGAATACTGTGCCTTTTTTAACTATGTATACTATACCTAAAGCAAGTTACTGATTTATTAGAAAATATTTTTATTCTATCACTGATGGCGCTTTTTATCCCTGTGCAAAGCTTTAGCGACTTTAAGATTATAGAAAAGTTACACTCCAAACTTTACGTATCTTTACTGGGCTAAGGTCGATCGCAAACTTCTGTTATATGGTTTTGCATGCGATAGGTTATGCAGAACGCAAATTTCTGTTATGGTTTTCCATGCAGGTTAGGTAGAACACAAACTCTGTTACATGGTTTTGCATATAGGTTGGGTAGAATGCAAACCTTTGTTACATGGTTTTGCATGTAGGTTGGGTAGTACGCAAACTTCTGTTACATGGTTTTGCATGTAGGTTTATATTTTTACGATAATTGTTACAGAAAATCCGAGTATCTTTTATCCTGAATGAAGTTCACTCACAGTGATAATTGTAATTGAATACTGTGCCTTTTTTAACTATGTATACTATACCTAAAGCAAGTTACTGATTTATTAGAAAATATTTTTATTCTATCACTGATGGCGCTTTTTATCCCTGTGCAAAGCTTTAGCGACTTTAAGATTATAGAAAAGTTACACTCCAAACTTTACGTATCTTTACTGGGCTAAGGTCGATCGCAAACTTCTGTTATATGGTTTTGCATGCGATAGGTTATGCAGAACGCAAATTTCTGTTATGGTTTTCCATGCAGGTTAGGTAGAACGCAAACTCTGTTACATGGTTTTGCATATAGGTTGGGTAGAATGCAAACCTTTGTTACATGGTTTTGCATGTAGGTTGGGTAGTACGCAAACTTCTGTTACATGGTTTTGCATGTAGGTTGGGTAGAACGCAAACTTCTGTTACATGGTTTTGCATGCGAGTGGTTAGGTAGTACGCTCTCTTCCCACCAGCAAAGTTAGAAATATATTGTGTTCGACATTAATTCTTAATCAGTTTAACATTCGGAGGAGACCAGAGGGCTGACTGTGAGTTTTGTTTCGACTTAACTTTACTACCGCGTTCACGTTTATGTGACAATTTGTATGAAGAAATGTGCAGCGCCTTCGATTTTTTTCATAGATACTTTTTGCGTAAACGCGAACGCGATGGTAAAGTTAAAAACGAGACAAAACTCGCACTTCGCACACTGGTGCTTATAGCTCAGGTTTACCTATTTTAGTACTTGCTTAAGACCATATAATTTACTTACTTATGTACTTTATAACAATAGAGTTATTCATTAATTAATATCCTTTTCAGTCTGATATGTCCGGTTTACTTACGATTTCTTTATTCTAGGCGCTGTGGCGCTGTACGTTTTGCTGAGAGCCATCTCCCTTCTGCCCGTTACTCTGGAGTGATGGATTGGTACTGATGCTAACACCTGTAATGATTATATTACTTAGTGAAATATTTTGTCTTCTGTTTATAAAGTCTTATTAATCACCAAAAACTAGTCTGAAAGGGTAAGTATGGTGTCACTTCAATTAATGATGTCAATGTCTTCTTCAGAAAGAATGGTACTTATCTACAATATAAGCAGTTTATGAAAGACATTAACATCTTATTCCACCATCGCCATTCCATCTTCGGACTACTAGGCGCGGGGAGGGATTCCACCCGTATGTAGTTAACATGCCGAACATTCGCACTAAGCGGTTCGATTCTTCATTCATAATGCGAACAGCCAAGGCATGGAACTCCCTTCCGGCGTCAGTGTTTCCTGAATCCTACAACCTTAGGATCTTCAAGAGCAGGGTGAATAGGCATCTACTGATATCGCGTGCTTCATCTTCGGCCACATCATCACTTCCCATCAGGTGAGATTGTGGTCAAATGCGTATCCAGTTAACCATAAAAAAAAAGAAAGACATAGAATAATTAAGATATCTAAAAATTGTAGTATCGCTTTAGTGTCCATCTGTCCCTGTCTGTCACACGGGTTTTTTAATATAATGTAATGTGCATTCCGCGAAAACGGTGGAGAGACTAGCTTGACAGTTTTAACAAGGGATGGTTTGTGCTGGCCAAGAACAAAAACGACTGGAAACAGATGAGGGAGGCCTTTGCCCCGTAGTTCCTATGGGCTCTTAATAATAATAATAATAATAATAATAATGTGCATTTAAATCGGCCAGTCAACAACTACAAAAAAAATATTTAAAGGTTTGTTAAAGGTAATTTTTGGTCCTGTAATATGGTTGATATAGCTCAAAATTTGCTAAAAATTACCTGTACCGGTATATTGAATCTAAAATTACCGAAAAACAGGTTATTTCGACAATGTAAAACATATTGAAAAGAAAAAATCTTTTGACATACATAGTATTATCAAATAAAAAACGGTAACTGACGCTATAGTGCAGATTTATTCTGTAGGAGCTAGCTTGCACAATTAGACGTGGCAGACCAGCTTGTTACTATTTAGTAGTTGTTTATGTGAATAAAGTTTAATCTATTGACTACTCGCTGTTGTATTGACATGGAATCCTAATCGTGCGAGCCCGACTAGCTCTTGGCCGGTATTTTCGCCACAGTGTTAATAATGTTTGCTATGAGGTTTCCGGTGGAGTACAACAGCACCAACTAGTCTTTACCGGTCATAGAAGAGATAGGGGAAGGGACGAAGGGATCTCGAGTATAATAGCACAGAGTATAATAGGAGTTGTCGATCTCCCTAGCCTGCCCAGCGTGGCGATTATGGCTGCTGTTAATGTGTTAGCGTAACCAACTTACCTGGTGAACTAATTGTTGTGCGTTTTGTCTTAACCGAACCTCCTGCACGCAATGAGCGGGGAAAAAGCCCACCGCGCCCGACCCCCTCACAGTCCCCTCCAGGAACCCGTCGTCAGTCGCACCGGTTACTGTAATCAGATCACACTTGTAACAAATTCCTTAATGTTACACTTACAGGCCATAACACTTGATACGAGTTGCACCGACGGGCTTGTTTTTTACAACAAAAATTACCAGTTACAAGTATCTGTATTTTGTTTCAACACTGGGAAAGTTGATAATTGATTATCATTGAAAAATGCGGTCCTCCTCACACCAGGCGGTGTAATAGTGCAGTTAAACGTTCCGATTCAGCTGGCACCAGCCAAATTGGGGCCGAACGTGGCAACCATCGCGACATTGCTACAGACGTTCCGACGGTCGGCAATCCAACCATCAGCTGCCCATTACCGTCGGATGTGCCGGCGAGCCGACCACATCCAACCAGTAAGTATTAATAAATTACGTTGGGCCGACCATACACATGTTCCGTTTTGGTTGGGGTTGGGTGGTCGGCGCCAGCCAAATCGGAACGTCTGTTAGGGATATAAATCGTACGTTATTGTACCAAATGTAACATTCGCTACTTACAACTTACCAGAGATCCGGGGTGTGCAGAGAGGGTTAGGAAATGAAACAAACATAGTGTCTATTGTTCCTTCACGCTCCGATCTGTGTTAAGTTGCACGTTGCAATCCAATCAATGCATACATTAATTCCTCTTTCAGTGAATCTTTGTAGCATAAACTGTACTATAGTTTATGGATTAGTTGACAATAAAGGTAAATTTATTGACCATTGGATTATTTTTCTATTGTAAGTTATAGATATCTTTTTATTACAATGTAAAGACAGAGGAAGAAAATCCTCGTCTAAATTGTAACAAAATAGTGCAATAACCTAAGTCAGCTGACTGTGGATTCTTATGAGAAATAAACCAACTTTAATACGACCCCAGAACAGATAAGAACAAAGTAATACCACAGAATAGGTAATAGGTAATACTGAACAAGACTCCAAAAAATTAGTGATACAAGAAAAATATACGCATAATCGTTATTATATTCGTGTTAATTTTATTATAATGAACACCTGTATTATCACTATGGCTGTAAGGTATGATGTAAGTATGAGTCATGTTCATATGAATTGTCTATTTACTCTGTATTGTTAATTTGTTAGTTCCCAAATCCCAGATGTCACACGATCATTTAGTACGCTAACAATCACAGTTTTATTATTATCTAGCCTTTAGATCAAGTCTACCTATAGAGTAATTTTACAATCCATCTGTGCGCGACGCACCTCTTTTCTATCTTTTTACTTTTTTATATTTTATTACCTGTGATGCCTTTGACACATTATTACATTTTTTCTTGCTGTTGAGCTGCTAACTGAAGTGTCAACTACTTTTATATCCAAAAATTCCCATAAAATTTCCTTTTTTCACAGTTTAATCCACAATTATATCTCCTATAAACGCTCGTCGTTTACACCATCGTTTGGGTAATATGGCTAGTCGGTAAGAGGGTACTAAGCCGAAGTGTCTTAGATATTGCGAATAGAGTTATTCTTTATTTTGTAGGTATACAGGGTACACTTAAAATAGTGAGATTTTACATATTTAAAAGGCAATTTTACTCTGATAAGAACAAACAAGAAACTCGTAGGGTTGCTCTTTAAAAACAGGTTTTTATTTTCCAAAGGCACAATATATTTCATTATTAATTGTAAAATAGCTTGGCAAGCGAACCAGCTGGTTATGCGCATGGATGATTATCGAATTACAATGAATACGAGAGATACGTTTTGTCTTGTGTTTGCTATATCTAATAACCAACCCTATCGGTTTAGTACCCCGCTTTCGGATTAAGTTATTATCACTATCGAAATTCGCAGCATGCAATGTGACATAAAATATTTAGTAATAATACAGTTATATTTATTTAGAAGTCATAACTGTTGGTGGCTACAACGGCGTACGAATTTTGAAATATAATTTCACCTGTATGACGAACCTATCTTCGAATATGTTTCTCTAAGTTACATCGAATAAATATTTATTGAATATTTAAGTGTACCACTTACTTTATTGTCATAGGAACGCAGCGCAAGTGGGGCTGCATTTTCTTGAATAATAGAGCAAATACGAAGAGGATTTCGGCAATCTGCCCTAAATTTTCTACGCAGTCGCGCTTACATTACGTGGTAAGTTGTCGTTTTCCTCTTTGTATCTGATCCATGGATTTGGTTTACAAATAGTTACTTCGCATGCCTGGAAGCCTTATTCACCTTCGATAATATCACCCTGGTTGAGCCGCACGTGTTTCGGCGCTGTCGGTTCATAAGGCTGGAGACACACGACCGTCGCGCCAGCGGTCTGCAGCGAACAGGTGGTGGTATCCGAGTTGCTGGTACCGACTCCGCTCGAGTCCGATATGATGTCGCTAGTGTCGCCTGCGCTTTTATCTGTTGACATCGGGCCTGGCGGGTCAATCCGATTGAGGGGGTAGGCTTCGACATTCGGTTGCCATTTGGTGTTTTTCATATTTTCTTACTGAGAATGAGTTTGCATCGATAAACACTTCTTATTCGAAGTAGATTGATCGTGCTTGTCTAAGTTGGGGCCTGATGGACCAGATTTTTAGTTTAAGCCTTTAATAAGACCTTTTACAAATATTTTTAAACACACTTGTTTATAACATCTGGTTAGAAGCCAGATGATTTCTCATTTATATTTTCTAGACAGAATTTACAAACTCTTTTATCTAAATATTGTAGATTATAGTTACTTATTTACTAAACAGGGGAAGGAATCCAGGACATCCTATGCATCTAACATCTAAAAGGGGGAACTCTCTAACAAATTCGGAAATAAGTAAGAACGAAGCGAAAGAAGCGGATGTGAAAACATCTACTGAACAATAAGGCACATAGAACATGCATCGAGATGATCTGGTGATGACTGTGCTTGGTGATGGTTGTCTCCATGGACTCGTGTTCGTTTGGTTAGTGCTGAATGTCGACGTTTTGTGGATTTATCAAAAATTAGTTTCACCGAAAATTTTTCTGCTAAAAAATTAAGTAGCTGAATACTTAAATAGATTACGGTTAAGTTTTATTAGGTTATAATGAATGAATGACCCGATATAGTCAGCTTTCGGTTGAACAATTTTCGATGAAACTCAATTCTAACAAGACAACTAAATATTATCCTAGACATGTGGTTTCGTTTGTGCTTGAAGGCTTTCCTTTGTTGGAATTAGGTAGGGTCATTATGTATCTACATTATTCCATTAAATACAGGAAGCATTAAAGCAACAGACGTACCCTCATGACAAACATTAGTTTGTGCAGTCTTAAAAATTGCCCAATAGCGGCACCAGTCCTTGAAGATTTTATGTCACTTTAGATTACGCTTCCCTAAAGTTTACTTTAATATGACAGAGAAGAAATATTACAGTTATATAATATTTTACCTCTATCTTATTAGCGTTATCTTTAGATTTCATTTAAACATTGCTTAACCTTCAATTTTACCTGTAAGTATACTGGCATCGTCTTCATGACTTGGATGGCTTGCATCGCTGATACTGGACGAGGCTGACGAGAAAGGTCTCTCGAGACTGCAGGGTGAGGCAGTCGGCCCTTGCCGGCGGAGCAAGGCATCTAGCTCAGCTGGTATCCTGGTGGAGGACGCCAGGGAAGACCTGTCTCCGGCCGTCCACCAGCCGCCCCAAGCCGCCGACCTTCGCTTCGGGTTGTATCTCGGTGGACCCCGGAATGGCACTGCAATGGTTTCATTACCAACCCAACAAACTAAAGTAAACGTGCGACAAACAAATTGAAATAAAGATTTGGACGATAACAAATGGGGATTTAATCAAATTATAATTATTAAACATTTTAAAGATACGAAACATAAAATAAGTAATTGAAATTATCGTGCGGTCAAACTAAAATTGTGAAATAATACTATTGTGTTATTGTTACCCCATATTCATAAACCTAATACATAATATGCGATACCATTTTATATTTAAAATATTACTTATTATAATTAGATGTTAAGTGATATTGTTTTAATGCATCGACCACACAGCCCATAGGCGGGGTACTGCATTCTCATTGGCCCTACCAAGGTCATTATTGAGAGAGCCAATCACAGTACAATAAGCTGACAGTACTAGCCAATAATTGGTTCGAAGTTTTTGGACATCCGTTCCATTGTCCTGATGTGTTCACAGATGCCCCTCGGCTGTTATTAACAGACTATGGTCTCTGTAGTCGATGTTTTAATGATACAATACGTTCTATAATATTTTATTATGCATAAATTACCGCATTTAATAATGTACAACCATCACCATTATGAATAAGCAATGGAATAGAAACATAAGTAGATAGATAATGGATGTAGACATGCAAATAAATGTGTCGAATATTAGTACCTAATTGTAATTAGTATACACACAATAAACTCCAAAGCATTGGCCAAAGCCTACTTAACTGTCGTCGTTAATAATCAATCTTACATATTAATTACCCAGCATTTTGATCTCAATGGTCAGTATTTACATAAATAAATAAAGTATTTTGTATAAAGCCGCTGCAAAAGCCATGCATTGCATAATATTACTCTAAGTCGGACTCACCAACTTCTTCTGATTTGTAATTCTTTATGACTTCGGCTAATTCCAAATTTCCTGCTATAACTGCCACCTGAAATAATATAGATTGCCTTTCTTAGCGAAAAAGTTACTGGCGATACCTACATACAATGTTCGAATTCCCAGAATAAAAATTCTGAATATTGCTCAAGAGTTGCAGATAAACTTAGGCCAGGGAAAATGTTTCTTCTTCTTCTTCTTCTTATTTTTGAGGATGGCAACCAGTCAACCTCATTGTCGAGGGACATTACTGCCAGTTTCGAGTGAAAATTTTTATTTATCTTATTTCTTCAGTTTATAGGTCAGTCTCAATCAAAACAAGTAATTCGTCGTATACAGAGTCTAGTCACGGTCAAGTCATTCTTCAGTAAAGTGGCAGAATGTTTTACAAAAGATTTTGGCGGCTTCTTGTGGGAACCCGAAAGCTCCGTTACGCACTTTAATTTACACTTCCCTTCACCTGTACACCAACACTAACGTTTGCTGCACAATATTCTGCCATTATTAAGCTTCAAAAGTTAGAATGCACAGATTTTAAGACTTATAAAGAAAAATGCTACTTCACTCGCCGAGTTCCCGCGAAAAAGCCAAATGTTTCTTTATACTTTAAATACAAATAAAAGTATTTTAGTATGTATCGATTTTGCTCCACCATTTCACAGTTGTCATCGACTTATCTCTATAAAACGGGGCAACTTTATGCTTTCCTTACTGACACGGCATTAGGTACTAACATAAACGGCCCCTTTTCCTTATTTGATTTTTTATAATACAAAATGTTTATTTGTCGTTTCACTCATTTTATAATATAATATTATAACTGAAAACATCCATGATTCAGGCACATAATACATGTCCGTATTCATCGTACGAACATGTGCCCCTAGCGGGATTCGAAACCGCGGCCTTTTTGGTATATCAGTCAGTGTTTCTAACCACTACACCACTAACAGGTCAATTATGGATGAAAACCCTAGTTATGCTTGACTTGGATTGGACACCGCAATATTAGAGTCTAACCTGATAGGGTGACTGGTTGGCGTAATTAAGCGCCTCCTTGTCGCACCCTCGAAAGAGCAGTTGCCGTGCGCAGGAGTCCTGTGCGTTGACGGCGCACACGTGTAGTGGGGTGTTGCCGGACGCGTTGCGACCGTTCATGTCTGCACCATAGAACAGTAGGTGGTCTAGATGCTGCACCAGACCGTTGCGGCATGCCTGCAAGGTGATGAGGAATATTACAGTATAGAAAATCCTTGTTAGATACACTAGTTGTACACTTGTTACTGATACTACTAGTGGCATTTTCGACTGAGTATATATTATGTGCTTCAGAAGGTTCATAGTTGTTTTCAAAGGGTCTGCTTGAAAACTTAAATATCAGGTGGCTATTTGTCTTGACACAAATTTACCATTAAGTACTGGACACAGTCTACAGAGGCCACAGATTACCCCCAATGTGACAGAGGCGGACCTCCCCTGTAAGGTTGTGCCTTAGTATTACTCGATAAAGTGGACAAGATACTATTACTAATAGTATAGTTTTTAATATGCGCATGTTCAAGCGTATTATTTATATTTACGTTTGAAAGGTAATTCAATGCTACATGGTAATGATTATAGCAATGAGGCTCCTCTTTCCTCCTAAAAAGGAAAGATCCCATTCGTTCTCCGACTAACTTCACATATATGCCTCAAACTAAGAAAGTAAAAGAAGAAAGTACTTTTGATGAATGACAACTCCGTGTTAATTCCTCTCCTTAAGTATTTCCTTATTTACATACATATTTATTTATATGAATTATTAGTATGTAGGTATATATTTTATTAAGGTATAGTTATGTATTATTATATATTATTCTTATTACTTTTATATATATAATATATATTTATTAGTGTGTAGTGTAGGTATTTGCTTTAGTTTGAATTTGCTGTAATTTGTATACGCCCAATCGGCTGTTTTCTAACTAACCCTATGGTTGACTGGAAGAAATCCCTCTTTGGGATAAGTCCGCCGTTGTACTCAATCTATGTATCAATGCAAAATTAATGTATTGCCTTTTTGTACAATAAAGCGTTTACAAACAAACAAACAAACAAAGTTCTAGTGGATTTATTTTCACGACTGCAGAGAGGACTCTCTGAAAACACGGGTCAAACTAAAGTAAATTCCATTCAGCGCTTGAATAAAGCCAATAAAGTATCTGATTAGTCTTCTTTCTAGGAAGCAGCTCATTCGGATTGGAAAAGAAGTGACATGTGAAGAGCCTTGTTGCATAATGGTGATCAGGATTAAGCAATGAATCTACTACAAACCTGATGCACCTCCTGCCACCCCTGTAAATCAGTGGCGCCGATACTCGAGTGGTCGTGCAGGAGTGTTTCACATAGCAGAGGGTCCGTTTTATTCGTCACCGACAGGTACAACGGCGTCAATGCCTTCGCGTCTTTATAGTTAGGTGACGCGCCAAGCTCTAGGAGGGTCTTGACGGCTTCTAAGGAGTTCTTCTCGACCGCTCTGTGCATAGCAGTGCTGCCATCTTTCGTTCGGTAATCTAAAAGCGCTCCGCCATTCACGAGCGCTATTAGAACCTTCCCAGGGGTTTTTAGGCCGGACGCTATTGTTAGAGGTGTTTCTGGAATATAAAAAAGAAGATCGTTGTCTTTATTCATGTACCAGTATTGAGATTGAGAGGAAAAAGCGGATCTACGATGAGGATTTACGTCGATGCGGCCTAATGGGGATTATTCTTGTGACCTGTTTTTTCTTTTGCCCTCTGCAACTGACTTCTTAGGTCTTATGGTAAGGTCAGTGAAAATAGCAGCGTAGTCCGCTTGTCAGATTTAGCCCGGAAGACTTGCAGTTTAATCAATTCGAGTGCTGTATGGAAGTGTTTCTTTAACTAGCTGGATTCATCTGGAGATCGGGTAGCGATAACTTTGCTTTGCTGCATATAACCCACATTAATATAAGAATGTACTTACGTACATTTTTTCATTATTGTGCCGCAAATTTTCGATAATTCAACTTTAATTGAGTGCTTTAAACCATTTTGATCAAGTAGTCGGAAACGCTCATAAATTCGACAATTGTTTAAGAAACGAGAATGAACGACTTAAAAATTAATCACCTATTTACAGCCAGCTATCTCCGACAGCTAAAAATAATAGACTGGAAACTGCAAGAATTATTTCTTATACTTATGAAGATCAAGTATATCCATCAAACATCTAACATTTGCCTTCAGCGCAACTGAACATAACAACGATATGAATACATGAATATTAATTGCCACGGGTTCCTAGTCAAGGCTACGACATTTATCGCAGATTATCCGCGGTTGTGATACGCTCCACAATGGACTTGAGAGCATAACAATGCCAGATAAGGCACCATGCATGGCTATTGTAAAATAAAAACCATTTGTACAATGTAATATTCAGATAGTTATTTCTATGTGTATTCATTCCTTAAGTATCGGTAAAGAGAAGCAGCAATTTCGCATCAAAGCCATGACACCTTATTGTGGTCTTTCAGTAATAGGGATATAGCTTTTAGTACATGCATCTACATAGATAAGGAATTTATTGAAAGTCATCTCACAGCATCATCATCATTAGCATAGACTGATGACTAGTATGGACTAGTCCACTGTTGGCAATAGGCCTCTGCCTGGCTCCGTACAAAGACCGACCTACGGCTTTAGGCATTCAATGATACATAGATTTTCTAAGGATGACCATTTGGAGCGGTCAGTGCGGCTGCCAGCTACCTTCTTCAGGTCATCTGTCCACCCAGTCATGGGGTGTTCAATGCTGCAACATACATGTTGCGGTCGCTATTAGGGAATATTTATTCTCTAACGTCTGTCGGTTTGTGATGATGTCTTCATCGTCTTATCGGTTGGCGATAGGGCATTTTTAAGACCTACTAGCTGCCATTATCTACGCCAGCCGCCAAGCAGCATTGTTGTGCTCCAGTTATTTGAGATAAAGCCAGTCCACCAAATGAGTTGAAGTTCCAGGTGACCACTCTTTCACCATCGGATTGGGGTCAAGCGTGAACCAGTAGTGCATAAAAGGATTGACCATACTTTGGATTTTATTGAACTCGTTGAATCTTACCTCCAGTCTCCTGACAGTGGAAGTTAGGGTCTAGTCCCTTCGCGCACGCCTTTGTAATCTTGTCGACCTGCGCGTGCGTCACGTTCTCAAGGAACCGGCGCAGGTTGGCGCGCGAGTGCAGCGCTTTCAGCGTCTTCTCGTCCAGCTTCAGCATCTTGTACACGCGCCTCTTGTATTTTAGCTGAAATTTGTAATTAACAAGAATGACTAAATTGTATTTTTTGTAATTAATATTAACGTTTTTGGGCAGTGACACAGTGACCAGGAAATGACAATAATCTGAGTTTGCTTAAAGAAGCAAGAACAGATGCGCTACATCATTAGAAAGAGTCTTGATAATGCGGGTCTAAAGTATTATTTGCTTAGTCATAGAGGAAATCGGGAAGGATGGTACTGAAGAAATAGCAGTGTCCTAGTTAGTCTATAGGATTACATTGAAGACGAGCATAACATCAAAGACATTGATGCTTCATTGGTGTATGATTTTTAGGAAATCTGCGATGGCCATGCGCCCCGTTAAAAGAAACACATGCAGCAGCTCGGTCCAGCATTGAAGTAATATAATCAGCACTATTTGCATAACAGGCGCGATAAACGTTTATGTCGCGCGGATAATATTTGTCCTGCTTATTCGCTTGGACGAAATATACAACTATCCCACGCTCACACCTACGTCGCGCGCGATAAACGATGTCATGCTACGCAACGCAGGCTGGTGCGATTCTGTCAGGCAAACTTTCAATTACAGAATGTCATCTGTTCTTGGGTCTAAATCATACCTCAAGATATCCAACGGGTCCATTGAAGGGGTAGTCACCCAGCCGGCGTTCCTCGTCCAAAAACTTGCCAGCTTTCCCGTTGACCGGTGGGCAGAACAGACCATAGTTAAAGCTCTCTTTCAGCTCCTGAAATGATAAATAAGAAATAAATAAATAAAGATCCTTGGACATTCACACAGTGCTATCTAGTAAGTAGTTGAAATACTACACAAATATTTGATATAATCAAAATGAGAGCATCCATAACTATCCATGGGGTACATGTATCTGTATTCGGGTCGAACCCGCGACTTCTTACGCGAAAAAATTTAATTAACATCATATAAGACACAGAATGAAGATGTTATCTTTTGATGAAAAACTTTTTCACATTGGGTGGACAAGAGCGTTTTTTGTTTTCTATAAAGATTCCTATACCTAGTAGGTACAGTAGAGAATTGGAGACTCAAGATATTCACACGAATTTTTAATGTCTTTTCATAGCAAAAAGTTTACTGAGCTATGTAGAGAACATAGAATCGATCGCCAGACGGTTTAAAAACTCAATAGAATGGGGGATTCGTTTTATTACAGGATTTTTTATACAAAAATGTAAATCCTATTCGACGTAAAGGAACGAATCTAATTTTCGTAATGAACTCACATTATATTGCCATAGGCAAAACATTTGATTAGAGCATTACATTTATAAAATAAACGAACTCCATTATTTGTTACTGGATTAATTGAATCAGGAACTATAAAATGTGTAACAATTTGTGCTGCTGATTAATAAATAAAATCGTTGAAGTTCAAGGACATTGCCCACTAAATTGTAGTTAACAAAACGTTAACACATCACGTATTAAAGTTCATAAATCTTGTAAGTAATCGATAACCAATTAAGAGTACAGTCGCGTATAAAAGCAAACAGATAATTCCTACATTCGGAGAATAATTTACCTTACTGCACTTAATCACTGTCCGCAAGTTAATTGCAACACTAATGTCTTGATGCAATTTTAACTATCTGTCGACAGATATTTATGGTGCAATATTTTGTAAAAAAATAGGAGCCTCATGTACGAAATAACGTTTAATTTGGTGGACACATAAGTTGTTAACATGACTTTAGTGTTTATATATTGTATTACTCGTATTTTCACCTTTGTTGGAGTTGAGTTATGCTTGATGAGAGTCATTGGTAGGTAAAATGTTGAGGTGCTCAGATAACACTTTAAAGAGTATTCGAGCGCCTGGTCCCATGGCTCAGCGTTTCAACGCTATTCATCATCAACAGTCTTACACATCCCCACTGTTAGGGCATATAGCTTCCTCCCACTAAGAGGGCATCGGGAGTAATCCACCACGCGGGCCCAGTGCGGATTGGTGAATTTATATCAGACTAGAGCAAACTTATAGTCAGTTTTGTTAAGCCGTCCCTAAAGGCCACCGACTTGGCTTAACGACTGCTTTCAATTGAAAACAACCGGGATCCACATTTAACGTGTCCTCCGACCGAAGCATGGAAGCACTGGTATTAAAATGCCAATAGTGGTCACCCATCCAAGTATTGACTGCGCAAGACATTGCTTAACATCGAAAACATTTAGCAAATACAACTGCGCTATGAGTGCTTCCACAATACTGTGGAAGCATAGTTAAATATACATTCATATTATTAATAGTTTTCATAAATAAAGATAAACACAAGCAAAACCTACTCCATTATTTAGCTGACAAAACGGCGGCTAAATGGACCCAGACTAAGCTAGATCGATTTACTACGACATAAAAGATTGATGGTAGTGGGATGAGCCTAGCTGATTTCAGTGCTGCATGAGATGTCAGGTCAGGTTAGAAATGATGCAAAGCTATATATAAGTGACTGCAGCCTGGATTATTTATGGTTCTATTGAAAATATGATCGTGTGGAATGTGAAGAAAATTAAGAGTGGAGTCCAATACTCATCTATGACTGGAGTAGTTATTTATTTTAATAGTTAACTGTCATGCATAAATATGGATGTAAACTGAAGAAGCTGCACTGACGTTTACCTGAGCCCTACCGACTGATACCTATGAATAGAATACTTTTGCATGTTACTTAGTCCTTTTACAATTTCAAAAATATGATAGGAATTATTGTGAAGCGGGATCAAAAAGTACTTATTTGAAACAAAAAAATTTTGCAGATGAGTGTACACGACTACCGACCACATCACGTACTAGAATACTTAGTTTAGAACGAGTTCGGCCACCGTTTCTTATAAGGAATGGTCATAGATTAACCACTATGATATATTGGTGAAGTAACTAGTGTTGTCGACTCCTTTACTTACAGTATAGAACAGAGACGAATTAAACGCATTTCGCCTCTCCTATAATGCGATATTCAGATACGGCATACGGTAAGATTTGTGCATGTAATGTGACACATATTTAGTTTACTTGTGTGCTTCAATTTCTTTGCGTGATATACAATACAATACAATACAAATACACTTTATTGCACAACAGATAAGAAAATACAGTTACAGAAAAGTGGTAAGAATAGAATGTACAATTTGGCGACCTTATCACTAAAAGCGATCTCTTCCAGGCAACCTTTGGGTATAAGGACAGTACATTTGAAATAAGTGGGTTGTGCGGTGTTAAATAGGGATGCAGATACAAACTACGTGAATACATTTCATATATTTACATACACATACATACATAGATCAATAGACAAATATACCTACTTAAACATAACATTTATAAAATAGCAACAAAATACAAACGTAAATATATAGGTGTACTAAATAAATATTTATTGATATATAAAATAATAATAATAAGCGACAACAGGATTGTGCTAAGGTATAGATAAAGCCCCAGGAAATGCTCCTTGACGGCGACTTTGAAAGCATTCAAAGTTTGAGCTCGTCTGATGGACTCGTCTGATGGAATAAATTAATTGTAATATACTTATATTACAGTACCAAATTCAGTTTACTCAGATTCTTCAAACTATTAAGAAACATTTACTTAGATAAAATAATTATAGCCTGTTTTAATTACGAACATCGACATCTATCGGTCGCCTCATACAAGCTTTGATTTCAACAAGTGGTACTGAAGAGGATGGAAGGAAGCTGAACAGAGAGAAGAACTAACGAGGCAATAGTGAAAGGAAAGATGATATGACACCTTACCCTAGTCCGGCCCTGTGCTAGGAACCGATATGATGAAGTGAACGCGCAACATAAGCAATTGTACCTCCCTAACGTGTTCATTGGCTTTTAAATGAAACGTATCCTCCACGCTTTAATAAATCACTGCTATCTAGCCGTCGATCAAACTTTATTGAAAAGAAAATTGGTTCCAATACTGACCATCTATCTATATCTTAGGAGAGTTATATGGCTCCAATAAAGATTGAGTGAGTTGCAATTATTATTGGTTTCCCGCGGCTTGATAGATATTGGTCCCATTTATGAATTGCAGTTTTCTATTCGTAAAACGTTTTAGTACTGTTTTGGGAAATACTTACATTTTTAATGAGACAGGTCTGTTTATGAAGTAACTTACAATTCTCTTATTTCAGTACGTTCTTATGAAAAATCTAAAGCGGCACTTAGGGTTTTCATTATAGGCGACACCGCGGGAATACGTGAGTTTATATTAAGTTCCCGGGCGAAAACACCGGGAACCGAGATCCTGAGATATTCGGATTACAGCGCGAATCTCGTGAGTAACGCGCGATATTGGTTTTTTTAAGAGTTCATGGTTTATGAAGATGGGACTGATAGATATTTTTTCATAGTAAACGTATTGAAGATGTTTTGTTTTGTTTTCTTTTTATGTTATGTATTTGTCTTGAACACTTTATCAAGTCCGTTTCTTTCCGTTAACGAAATATTAAGCTTTTTACAGTTATGAGTTACACGGTGGTTTTGCAAAATTGTCATAGTTTTCTGATAGTTAATAGTTGATCAACTTTTGACATGTAGTTGGGTTTGTTGAAAATTAATAGAAACTGCATATAAAATGTATTTTAAAATATAGGTATATTCTGATTATAGAATCCTACTGCTCGTGGTCTGACACGCACTTGGCCGCTTTTTAGTAATATATCATTTCCACCGATGTTCCTACAAGACACTATTGTTAGGAAATGAATTAGATTACTTCGAATAGGTTGGGTTTGCCAGAAGGAAAGAAGAAATAAAGTGGACCAATTTTTTATATTAAAAGATATTTTTATATTCTGCACATTACGAAGAAAGTAAATAATAATAATTAAAATCAGATAACCAAACTATGTTAAAGGCTAATTCTAAACGGCTAAGAACCAGTTTTCAAAGCACAGTATCGGGGGTTAATTTATTTCAAAATGAATATAGGGCAGTTCTATTACCAGAACTAGCTATGGGAGGAGGAAGCGGAAAATTAGATAGGTGATTACTTTCATCTCATTAGTTTCACTTCACGCCAACGCGTGACCATTCGGTAATAACAATTTAGTTTTATTTTAGCGACGTGCACTAGTGTCCGCTCTCTAAATGTCACCAAATGACTCCACTATGTTACTGTTATCGCGAACGTTTTGTGCGCCCCCGTTCAGTTATAACGTCACCTTTTTGTGGTCGCTAAAAAACTAAACGTTACGAACACAATAAACTTTACCTACTGGCTTCACACACACTCACGTAAACACAACATGGAGAAGAGGTAAAAATCTTCTATCTGCTATTCAACAAGTGATGTCTCTGGACTTTAGCTTTAATTTTCTCGTGTTTTACCTATAGTGATGTCATACATAGGTGTAATAAATACAAAAAAAAAATACAAGTATATTCTATAACTTAAAAGGAGTCCTCAGCTGAAAATTTTATGTATTAGGCTTAAGCTATGAAATAAATATTTTGTATTTTGTATTTTGTAAATAATTCTACGCTGTGCTGTTTATTATTCTTATGGCTGCACAGTAATATATCAAACTTTGTAATCGACTTAATAAGTATGTAATTTAATTTTAAAAGATTCACAAATACATGTAATGCTATAAAGTTTGTTGAAAAAAATGTCTGACGAACACAATTTAAGCAAACAGGCAGAATACCTAATCATGGCAGCTAAATAATAACACTAACCGAGAAGAAAATTTTTGTAAATAAAATTAATAAATCATGTGAATTAAGTATTTTAAATAATATTATTAATATTTATTTAGAAGTGTTGAAAGTAATAATTAATAATACCAAGTCAGCAGAAGATTTTACTTTTGACAGCTCAATTTGAAACCAAAAAACATGTTTTCTGCCTAACAATACCTCTTAGCGTCTAAGCATATTCAAAAACAGTATCTCAATCTTAGGCCCGTATTAATAAACCATTCTCAAGATTAAGAACAGTCTTGTGACCAGTCTCAAGTAAACGTGTTGATTAATAAACCTAACTTGAGACCTGAAAAGCACGTGCATACTCAAGCAGTACTCACTTGAGAGGTGCGCGTATTAATAACTGAAACTCAAGACTATCATTCATTCGCCGCTGAGGCGAATACTTGAGAAGCGAGCTCAGCTGAGTAGACCTCAAGATTGGTTTATAAATTAGCACGGAGCTTGAGATAGCGTCAACTGCTTAAGACGCGCCTCTGTTGATACAGCCTCAAGACTTGTATTGAGATTGATTTATGAATACGGGCCTTAATATAGCTTTATTAATATTATATTGAACCTCGAAAAGTGAAGTGAATATTATATCGGTATTAAACTAATATCCCTCAATCCGCACTGGGCCCGCGTGGTGTCCACAGTGAGAAGAGACTATACCCCAATGTGACAGGACGATGATGATGACTTCACACCAAAAACAATTAAACTTTCACGTTTGTTTTAACCACGATGGGCTCACCCCCAATCACGTGTGTTTCTTTATATTTTGAAAGGCGAATGCTAAATGTTCCTATAAACATGAAGGTTTTACCGTGTTACTACCCATAAGCTGACATTTGGGGTATTTTATCACGCTATTTGGGATAAAGGTCATGACAAAGTGCACTTCATTGGTGCAGACCTCCCAAAAACTCACCCGGCCAGCATTAGGGTAAATTCCATGGAAAGCGAAGCAAATCCAGTCCAGAATAAGTGGACTTTTATAGCCTGTTGATGTACCTATAAATAAAAGCCATAAGACAATCGCCCTCCCCTCGATACGGCCCTGCGCTTGATAACTATAACATTTTGTATCAGTGTAACTTCAACACACGAGTAGGCAGTAACGGCACGTAGGTGTTCTTGTTTATGTCGAGCAAGCCGACAATTAAACTATAACGTTTGCATACAATAGTGTTGCCGACACGAGTCACTGTGTCCCGGTTAGTAGGTCACCCGATTGATTGCTTCTCAGATCATTTGTGAACTGCAGATGTATGGGTTTTAGCTGTCAACAACTAATCATAATATATTTTATGTTAGTCCCTATAGCCAAGTAGCTTCTTTCTTTTTTTGGAAGAGGCCTGCATCCAGTGACTTCCTACCAACCGCAGCGTAAGACATCTGCCACCCACAAGGGGAAGATAGATACCAAATTTTACATAATTAGTATTTGTGTTTAAGATGAGACGTGTGCGAGACCTTTCTGTACTCCACTAGCCACCCGGATAAACAGTGTATATTTATTTTACAATTTGCAAATAATCATTTTAACAACAGTTTTTGCAATAATGCCGTATGTAAATAAATATAAATTATTAGAAGCATTTTTAAGTGGGTCTAAATAAGTATGTACCTACTTCATGAAGGAAGGATGCTGCTTGGTATAATCAAATTTTTGGATGAGATTTATCACAATGGAAATTAATTCCTGCCAGATGATTTGCTAATACCGCGCAGGTTACCTGTGGGTGGAAGCTTGTCCATATTTGAACTGTATCTATAACGGAAGCGCTGTATTATTATAGGTACAGCTATCCGAAATACAAACAAATTGTTCTAAAAACTATACAAGTAGAACAAGCTTGCGTACCTTCATCCTGAGTTATTGCATTGTCAATATTGTATCGTGCGACGTGTTTTGACCAGCCAATGGGATCACTTAAAGAGGGGAAGCGATCAATTTATAGCGGGCCGCGGTTGGTAATTGATGTGCGGCCCGAACAGAGTTGACGGACCGCTGACCTGGTAGAGGTTCGTTCGCACGGGCTAGTAACTCGTTTAGTGAATGGATAGCTTCGAGTTGACTGCTGTCTAGTTAATAATCTAACTAATATTATAAATGCGAAAAAAAAATGTTTGTTTGTTGCTTAATCTCGGGGAAACGGATGAACGGATTTGGATGAAATTTAGTGTATCTCTGCAATTTAATAGCTATGCTGTTATCGGTGGAATAATGACCACGTTTGACCAATGATTTAACCTCTTGATACGACACGACATTCACATTTTCTTTCACTTGGTCAAAGTAACAACCTAGGTTTTCCCCTTCCTCTCTTTCCTTCAATCTTTCCCTCAATTATGTTAAATTTAGTATATAGGTAGTATATACCCTGGAATTAAGGCATAGGATACTTTTTATCCCGTTAAAATGAGTAGGTACAGCTGGAAAAATCTGCGATAACGCTATTCCACGCAGGAGAAGCCGCCGGCGGAAAACTAGTCTAATAATAAATAAAGATTTCGGACACTTACAACCAATCATCTAGTCCTAAACTAAACAAAGCTTGTACACAAGCATTTACCAATCGCGGGATTCGAACCCACAACCGTTGGTTTGGCTGATAGTTTCACTATCCACTACACCAATCGGTCGTCTTGTTATTTTAGTAATAAAATAATAACAGATAATTCTTTGTGTAATAGTTTTTAAATGAACCTGTTGTGTTATTGAGTATAAGTAATTAAAATAATTATATGATTGCTATCAATTCCGGTATGCATATATTTTAATCTAATCTTATGTCATTAGAATTTAACCTATTTCGGATCGGACGTACGTATCTACTATCATGGTATACGGTTTTTACGTCATGTCTTTCAAAAGATCGTGACGTTAATCTTTTCAAATATTTGTGTATCTTATATTTTTTACGTTTATTTTAATCAGTAAATGACTATCAGATCAAATAAGATAATTACATAGACTTTTATCAATTTTTGTGTATTAGACGACCGATTGGTGTAGTAGATAGTGACCCTGTCAGCGAACCCAACGGTTGCGGGTTCGAATCCCGCGACGGGTAAATGTTTGTATGATGAATACGAATATTTATTCCGGAGTCATGGATGTTTATATAAATATTTATGTATGTTTATCCGTTATCTAGTATCCATAGTACAAGCTTTGCTTAGTTTGGACTAGATGATTGGTGTAAGTGTCCGAAATAATTATATTTATGTTATATTTATATATCTGTGGCATGTCGATTTACAAGTAGTATTCCCATGATTAAGTAGACATAATTCACTTCATCCGATTTTTTAAATGAAGCGTGAAATGGTCTTTTTCCGTCTAATCGACACAATTTTATTATCTACTTATATATTACCTTTATTTTCCTTTTTCTTCTTCAATTTAAGAGCTATGCTCTTGTCGGTGGAGTAATAACCACGTCTATCTGCTTCTCGCCCTCGATTTAACCTCAAGGTACGTCACGACATTCACCTTTTCTTTCACTTTGTCAAAGTAATAATTAATAATTAAAACTTTTTATTCTTTTATTACTAAATTTCGTTACGTAAACTTTGTTTACATTTTTTTTTTATGCACAACGGGTTGGTACTTGACCTCAATCACACCTGATGTTAAGTGAAGATGAGGTCGAAGGTGGAAGCGTACTGACCCGGAAACCCCAACACATTTGAGGGACTGGCTATCTTATCTCTGACAACCGGAACACAACAATGCTATTAACATTTCTGCTTGGCGGCAGATTTAGATAGATGGTGGTAGCTAGCCAGGCGGACATTTAAAATGCCCTACCACCAACCAAACCGAGTACTAAACATGTACCCCGCTGGGGATCGAAGCCGCGATTTCCGAATCGTAAACCCAATGTTGTTTACATTGAGCCACGGAGGCGGTTAAACATTGAGTCAAAAAGGTGTTAAAACTAATATTAGATCATTAGTAGATTAGCAATATATATAACACAGTAGAGTGTACTCAACCGGTCACTGGCTTATAAATGAACGAGTCTATCAGATAGTGGATCAGTGGTCAGCTGATAGATGTGTTTGTCAAATGGATGTCGTTGTCTCCGTACGGCTGCTGAACCTCATTATGGGGGGCGATTCTAATAACTTGATGGCCAATGAAGTTACGTTGAAGATTGGTTTGATTAAGAAGTCGTGACTTACATATAAACCTAAATGTATTAGATTATGCTGCAATCAGCAGTGACACTTTCTCCGTAATTTTTACCTTAGATGTATAATGATGCGGTAACAATTTTGTAGAACGTTCAGAAACGAAAAATTGGGAAACCAAGTAACTAAAGTTCCGTTCCCCGAGATGCATAAACAATTTTTTTATACACAACGGCTTACTGCATCACACCTGATGTGAAGATGAGGTCGAAGGTGGAAGCGTACTGGCCCGGAAACCCCAACATATTTGGGAGACGCTATCTTATCTCTGACAACCGGAATACAACATTGTATTAACATGACTGCTTGGCGGCAGATTTAGATAAGAATGTAGTAGCTAGCCAGGCAGACATTTAAAATGCCCTACCACCAACCAGACCACCGTGGTTATACACTTTCAAACGAAAAAGGAATACAATTAGTTCACAAATATTGGAGATATATAAAGACATACACACATACAAATACATAAAAAAAAATCAAAATGTAGTCGAGTTGACCTTTATCTTTATGCACAACGGCTTATACCTGAATCACAGTTGACGTTAAGTGAAGATGAGAAGGTGGATTAATAAGAAGGTGGTAGTTAGCTGAGTAAACATTTTAAATGCACTAGTGTCTACTTAATCTCGTAATTGGCGAGTTAATTCTAACAAAGAAGTTTTGTATGCCAAACGTGGTCAGTTATGGGGAACTAACTGTACAATCACGCACAGTAAGGCCTTTATACGGCTCACTATAAAACATTATATAGGTACGACGACGAGCTGTAAAGACCTTTCCTTTTATGCGTGACTGTAAACACAATCAAAAATATTATATCACTATATAGTAGTAAGGTTCTGTTCTTTTATTTAACTTGCAATGGTCGTATGTAAGTTGTCCGCAAGTAAAATATGAACCAGTTCCTGTTTACTTAGGGAGCTGTTTGCATACTCGTTCAGTTCTAATGACAATACATTTACATCATGAACTGATGCTGCAGCCATGATCATTTTAATGGCACATATACTAAATTTTGCATATACACAGTTAATACTTAACTAAACGTGATTTTCGCTGATTCTCACATACTCGAGATTTCAATTTCGAACGACATCAATAGGTTGAAAGAGATAGACATGCCAATGTCTATCGATAGACAAATGTCGAGTGTGCGAGATTAGGGGTCCTGATGCTGCAGCCAGGATTGTCTCCCAAAGAGGGATCGCCTCTACGGTTAATAGCACGGATACGAAATGTTGCATTACATTGAATATAATAGCATGTGATAATCATAGAGTACCTATTAAAAGCTTGTTTTGAAAACTATTATTAATGTAAAAGTTATTCGATTGTGGAAGAATTAATTTCCTTCAAAGGTTCCTCAACAACCAAAACATTGTATTTTTTTTTAATGCACAACGGGTTAGCTAAGTGCTAACCCGTTGTGCCTCCTCAATCACACTTGATGTTAAGTGAAGATGAGGCCGAATGTGGTAACGTACGGACCCGGAAAACCCATCTTTGTGGACTGGCTATCTTATCTCTGACAACCGTAACACAACAATGCTATTAACATTGCTGTTTAATTGTGGATTAATCCTTTTTTGCGACACAGGAGATCCTTATTGTTCGGTGTTAAGGTATGAAATGAAACTAAAGTGTTATACTCACCTACCTGCGTGGCAGATCACCTTATAATGATTCTACATGAGGGATCGTCAATCGATTTAACGTTAAGACTATGAATGAATCATCTAAAATGAATGAAGGTGTATCAATCTACATCCGTATCGATAGAGAAAGTTGTATTGTATGTGATGTGTCAGGTGCGGTAAGAGCAGGGTTTATCTACAACTTGTACAGACAAGTGTACCCATGACTTTCTTTATAATATTGGGTCTTTAGTCTTTACCTATGAAATTGGAGTTTTTTTTCTTCGTTAATCAACTATACCAATTCCTGCGATTTTCGAAGCTATATCCAAATTTGTTTTTTATTTGGAAAATGGAATATTTTTTCAAGGTTTCACGTGAAATATTTTTTAATTTCTAGACTAAATCACATAATAAAAAAAATTTGAACAGAGCTCTTTTCATGTGCTTCCCATAATCATTTTTTAGATTCGCTGAAACTTTTATAAAGCGGTTACTTTTAAAAATTAACGCTGCCTATAGGTACTTAATGTTATCCGATAATACACACAAAGTTTAGCTAAATTTTGATTTGCCGTTCCCAAAAAAAATCAAAAATGTTTGTATGGAGAAAACAGTCTTAATGAAATTCTTCATACAAAACGCCAATTTCATAGATAAGGACTTAATACTTGTATTGGCCAGTAAGTACGAGATTTAACCCATAGTTCGATCCCCAGCGGGGTACATGTTCAAGTACTCGGTTTGGTTGGTGGTATTAGGGCATTTTAAATGTCCGCCTGGCTAGCTACCACCATCTTATCTAAATCTGCCGCCAAGCAGCAATGTTAATAGCATTGTTGTGTTCCGGTTGCCAGAGATAAGATAGCCGGTCCCCCAAATGTGTTGGGGTTTCTGGGTCAGTACGCTTCCACCTTCGACCTCATCTTCACTTAACATCAGGTGTGATTGAGGTCAAGTACCAACCCGTTCTGCATAAAAAAAATATTTTAACTATTTTAACAGCTTTTTACCATCATGAAGTAATTAAGCCAAGTTGGTGGCCTACAGAGCGGCTTAACAAGCTGACTGTCAGGTGGCCGTTTGTCTGATGCAAATCCACTAATCCGTACAGGGCCGCGTGGTGAATCATGGCATATCCTCTCCCAGTGAGGACAGGCTATGTCTCAGCAGTGAGGATGTGTAAAGCTATTGATGAACACCTTTTTAAGCCAAATTGTGTAACGATACCATTGTCAGCCTATCCTAGTCCACTGTTGGACACAGACCTCTCCCGAGGCGTCCCACGGAACCTTATGTTCGATCGTCCGTTTTAGTGACTGCCGGCCGCCTTGCGCAGATCGTCGCATCATTCAGGTGGAGCGTCCTATACTCCATCTGCCGAGAAATGGTTTCCACTTCAGAACCCGTTTTCTCCGATTTCAACTGACCAATTCGCTGAGTTATGTCTGCAACTCTTTCTCTAATGAATCATCTGATTTCTGATCGTATCCTTCAAAGAATTACCGATCATAAACTCAATGTACGTAAAAATTTTCGAAGGATATAGACTAAACAATTCAAGCAAATAATATTTTTCGATTTTGCTATATCACGACCTTACCTGTTAGTAACTTTACTTTTCCATCCCTATAAAGCCGTTAAAAGTCCACTACTGGACATCAGTCTCTCCCAAGGTGCGATTTTGAACGCTTTCCATGCCCTAATCGCTAAGCTGGGCTGGGCGGGTTGGATATCGCAGATATTTTGGGAGCTCCACATCAATAACGCTGCTACCCATCTCTGGTATATAGTTACTGATAGGCTCATTATACCTTAATGGCCTTGGGAAGACATGGTTGCCGGAACCATACGGCCGAGTTTCATTTATTTAAGTTAGGTTTAGGATAACGTACGAGTATACTCGTATACTCCGTCACCCCAATTCTAAACTACTTAATCTACCTAATCACTAAACATCAAATACTAAGCAGTTACCTTCTATCAAAATTACCTAAGTAAACTTTCGGTAGACACGCCCTTCAATAAAGGATCTTGGCGTATACAGAAACAGGAATGACATTGTTATTACTGTCTTACAACATATCCGGCTGGTCTAGCCTAGGGAACCTAAATAACATCGCCTTGTGGGTCGCACGCAAATAATAACATAACGGGTCTCGGGCGGTTTTAGAATTGCTCCCAATGCGGTAACTGGAATCTAGAATAACCATTATAGCGTAACAGAACTTGTAAACAAACATGATATGTAATGTAATACAATATAATACAATACAATACAAATACTCTTTATTGCGCAAAATAATTTACAATAATTTTTGATGATAACAATAGAACACAATTAGGCGGTCTTATCACTAAAAGCGATCTCTTCCAGACAACCCATTTATATTATTAGACTTACTTAGAATTAATTAGAAATAGACTTACTTAATAATATATTTATATTATTAAGTAAGTCTATTTGTGATATAATTATTATATTTATGCATACTTATGTAGGCGACCGATTGGTGTAGTGGATAGTGACCCTGTTAGCAAAACCAACGGTTGCGGGTTCGAAGGGTCGAATGGGTGATAAATACGAACATTGATTCCCGAGTCATGGATGTTTATATAAATATTTATGTATGTTTATCCGCTATCTAGTATCCATAGTACAAGCTTTGCTTAGTTTGAGACTAGATGATTGGTGTAAGTGTCCGAAATATTTATATTATTTATTTATCTATAATTATTTCTTTAGTTGGTAGTATCGTACACCCTACCTGTTTTTCAATCTATAAATATCTGGAAAAGATCGCTTTTAGTGATAAGACCACCTAATTGTGTTCTATAATCATCAAAAATTATTGTAAATTATTTTGCGCAATAAAGAGTAGTATTGTATTGTATTGTAGATGCATATAGATGGCGTGATTCAATGAATACATTATTCATTCTTATAGTCGATTAAAGAAAAAACGACACCGCAGTTATGTGAAAATCGGAGTTATTTTAGTTCAGGTTGTAGTACCGTATAGGCCTCACTTACATCCACCTTTACAGATACCTTACATTTATAAAAAAAAAAGTGAAATGAAGACTAATAGGTGGGGTTAATTGGAGACATACACATCACATTAAAAAAAAAACTGACAAGAGACCTACTCAGAGTCAAAAAATACTTTATTTTGTAGGTACACAAGGTACACTAAAAATAATCAGAATTTTAAGATACCGCCTATTTGAAGGCATTTTCCCTTGAGAAGTACAAGCAGGAAACTGGAATGGTTGCTCATTTAAAACAGATTTTTACCCGACAGTAGAGAGGGTTATGGTTTTCGCGCGTATCTATGTATGTATATGGGATTGTTTATTCCTTCGTAGCACCCAAGTAGCTGTATGGTTTTTAATTAATGAGGTAAAGTTGGATTCCTCGTGATAATCCAAGTGTCATAGGACAAGTTACGTCACAACACAGTAAACCACAGCGGCCGTAAGAGTTAAAGCTTGTCAAAATAAAAAAAAGTAGATTATTTTTTTTTTTTTTTTTTTTAATTAGAATGGGATCGCTCTTGACCTTAATCTGGACTAATGTCGAGATAAGGTCTACGATGGAACGAGCTTTCCCAGAAGATGCGTATTTAACCTGACTTTAAAGAGCTGCGGGTTATATGCGATTGGAAACACAGACGGAGGCAATGCGTTCCACTCCTTAGCCGTGCGCATGAGAAACGAAGACCCAAAACGCTTGGTCCTTATAAATGGCACGTCAACTAAGTGCGGATATTACATATTGCGTGTTATTCCAAAATCCTAGGCCCAGAGTGCATATCCTCCATGATCAATGGTACGCCGTTTATCTTTTACTGTGTCGAATACCTAATCCATACTTGTCTCCTATCCTTTTCTAACATCTATGTCGATTGCTAAATAATAAAGGGAATCTTTCAGTCTAGGTAATATTTACACGGAACTTTGGAAATTTAGATGTTAATTCGTTTGAGCAACAAAGTCCCGTACTTGCGTAAGGACGTCATCGATTCCCACCCTCGGGCGATTCCGGAACTAGCTAATTGACTTCCATCCCGGATAGGTTTGTCAGACCCAATAATGAAATTTGCTGACCCCAATGGTCTTCTTAGGATCAAGTATAATGCTCACCAAAACAAATACACTTTTCTCAAAAATATGAACGCCATATGGCATTTAGTTAAATGAACGTATGTCGGCTGGTGGCTACCATAATGTCAAATCAATTATAAATGTGGGGTCAATTATAAACGAAAAAACTATTTAAACTTTACTAATTACTTTGGGAAAATGGATTTATAGACTCAGATATTTTATTAAAGTATTGAATATATTTTTCATTTGTTTAGCATGAAATAGATGCCAAAACTAAATATAAACAAAAAGAAGATTTTCTTTTTACATATTATGATGAGGGTTTGAAGACCTGTTTGGTGTAGTGGTTAGCAACTCTGAGCACTGTACCAAAAGGTTGCGGGTTCGAATCCCGCTAGGGGCATATGTTTATGTCATGAATACGGACATGTGTACCCGAGTTATGGATGTTTTTATTTATAATAAGTATTTATTTACAAAAAAAAATATATTTATGTATTATATCAACCACCTGGTATCCACAACACAAGCATATGGTTGCTTACTGTGGAACCAGATGGCGCTGTGTGTATGTCTAAGGATATACTTTTTATTTTTTTATAGTGTGTCTGGCAATTATGCTCTTTCAAAACGGCTTCTTGACAAGACCAAACTTTTGGATTGGTATACGCCACGAAAATTCCTGCACTCTGGCAACCCCGCACTGCCACAATGCGTATCGAATTATTTATCACACAACAGGTATTTCTTCATCTTTTAATTCACTGCAAGATCCATAATGGTCTCCCTATTTTAGCCAATTTTTTTCGAGGCTAGTATGACAAGTCTTTACTTACTGCTTTTGAAGTAGGTATCATATAGCTACACTATGGTAATGTACAGTCATTGTTCATGGTACAGTTACATCACATTCTTGGCAAATTCTCCGTATGATCGAAGTATCTCTGGCATACGATCTGACTGCTATAAAAACTATCTTGTTACAGACCATTCGACCCATTGAGAAATACTAGTTGGTGTCATCGGTTACAAAAGTAGTTACTCTGACGTCATGCTACGACCTCTTAGGAGGCAGCTGGTACTTTAACATCGACAGGCATCAAAAACAATTCCAAAAAATTGTATTTTAATAGTTACTTATATTTAATGAAGATTCTGACGTCATGTATTGCTGGACTTCTCCATACTATTTTAACTATGGTTACAATTTGTATGTTAAAAATCTGTCCCGAAATAGTCCGGCAGATAACAAGTTAACTCATCTCCACTGCGAAATTCCACAAAGACATCTAAATAACTTTCTTTTTTTGAAGCACTATTTAATGGAGTTGTATATTTCAATAGCACTATTTAGGCATGTTTTTTTGGAATACAAATTATAATCATAGGTAAAAGTAGTCTGCGCATGAGAAATAAGGATTTAACACCTGATGCTGGAATCCTCATTAGAAATATTGAATAACTGACAGTTATACAATTTTTTTTCTTTGGGCACTATTTGGCACTATTTCAGCACTATTTCTGACATCAAACGTGGTTAATACATGTCTCCTTGTATAGAATTTAATAATAAAAAACCGCACTGAAATCGGACTAAGCAGTAATGATATACAAACAAACAAACAAAATATTCTTTATTGTACAACAATAAAAAAATAAGAAAAAGGGGATAGTACAATTTGGCGGCCTTATCACTAAAAGCGATCTCTTCCAGGCAACCTTTGGGTTAGGAAGCATTATGCACATGATATGTAGGTAGCGTGCGCGGTAAACTAGTTTTAATAAAATAAATAAATCACCCATCCGGATAAAGACTTGACACACATAACACCCGTCGTTTTTCGTCGGGGGTTACAAAGAATCATACATACTCGCATATAACGTCGCAACCTCTATCCCAAATGAGGTACCTACCTACTTAATAATAGTATAAATGTGGAAGTGTGTTTGTTTATTTGCCTGTGCCGTCAAAACGGTGTCATTTTTCACAAGAAGACGGTGAATTAGAGGGAGTTAGAGTAACAGGGTATTTTTATCCAAGGAAAATAAAAAAGTTTCAATGCGGGGGGAAGCTAGTTAAATATGAGCCCATCCATCTACAAACGACCTTCAAATTACATTTTCTACTAGATTAAATCCATGGCCTGGGTCCGACTAACAACCTTCCTCCGCAATGAGCTTGTAGTCCCGCGGGATGTATTTGAAAACGGATAAAAGTGTAGGTACTTTTTTACTTGTACAGTCTGCATTAAATGTATTCATACAGCATGGGTAGCATAACCACATGCGATATAGTTTAATTCTTTCCTCTCGGAGAAGGCAAAGCGATCTAAGTCCATACAGCCATGTCTTATTTCTCTTATGTCTTCAGTTTTGTGAAGTCAGTCTCAGTCAAAATAAGTCATTCGTCGTATAATTGGCGTATACAAAGTCTAGTCAGGGTCAAGTCATTCTTCAGTGAAGTGGCAGAATGCTTTATGAAAGGTTTTGGCGGCTTTTTGTTGGGACCCGAAAACTTCGTTACGCGCTTTGAAAATGCTGACGACTGTTATGATAAAGTATATCGCAAGCTGTCATGCTACCAGTGCTGGGCTGTTTTACATGATTAATTATAGCGTGACGCCTATTCAAATCAAGCTGTACTAACCGCAGTTTTCCAAAATAACCCTCTTGTCCAGACTATCATTTTAGATAACTCCGGATGGAACAGCATGCTATCATTAATCATTTAAGTGTTTCTTTATTATTTATTTGGGACAATTAACAACAGTATACATCGTTACAAATAGTTTCTGTAGGTATTAAGTATTTACACTATCCACGAGGTAAGATCCCACCTCCGCTCTCCTCCCACTGTAACTCCAGCCAGGATCAACCGTGGTACTCTGCACGGCGCCTACTGAAGGTAGACGGTGCCCTACGTGACTCTATTGCTACCTTGGACCCCACACTAATTAAAGAAAGAATTTAAGGGTGAAAAGTAGGAAAGAAAGAAGGTCCCAGAAATGGGAGGGTAGCTAATCCACGAGGTAAGTAAAATATGTTTAAATAATAAGTACCTACACATAATTACAATTTTACAATGTGCTGCTACACAAACCAAACAATATAATTATTTTATTACCCGTGCAATAAATGATAAATAACTGTCTAATAACCGAGGTCCTAAATCTGTTATATGATAATGAAAATATGTCAAAATCTAAAAAATGTTCATATACGTGTTTACCAAGCGTCTGAGAGGAAAGTTAGCCCTGTATTAGTTAACAATGGAGCCGAGTGTACCTAAATTATATTCTGGATCTAGTCCATTTCTTTTACCCAATACCTAAATCCGTTATCATTTATAATATTATTTAGGGGGATGCCTATTCATCCCCACAATCTTTTTAATAACAATGTAAGCATTTAAAAATCCAAAAAATCCTGCAATGTCCTAACTGCTACACTATTTCAAAATCCTTGGAAGCAGATGTTATTTTGTATTTTTTCAGGCGCCATGTTGGATTTTTTACAACAAAATTTATCTTATAACACTCTGTGGACACATTGCGCATCAAAAGCGGCTAAGCCGTTTAAATGACAAACGTAACAGAAAATCTACATGCATACACCCGAAAAACATCACCCTTCTTCCTAGGGCAGTCGGGTAAAAGTAAGCTTAGCTTAATCAAGATAAGCTCCATATAAGTTCTATATCACGACTTAACGGTGAGAAAATGAAAGCGAAATAATACTACATCCGTTCCTACAGAACCAGTTAGCTATACATTGCGTGTTAGTAGAGTGGAGTGGACTTGGATACACAGTTTTCAAAGCGCAATGCATGTGTTAAGTCAGTGTCTACTTGTAATTGATGGAAAGTTTTAATAGTTTTCATAAGCTTGACCTCTATTCTCAGCCGATCGCATCTCACGTCGTGCAATATTGTTTTTTATATGTTTTTTAATGAATGACCTACACACATGGTGTGTGACACACCTACCTACATATTATTTGAATGGTTATGGGTACCAATAAGTAGATAACAAACGGCTGGTGTGTTTTAGTATATATTTTAGTTTTAGTTTCTTGTTCTTTTCAGGGGACAATTGCCTTTTGAACAAGCAGTAGCTTAAAAAAGAAATAATATTTGGCTATTGACTAAGAAGAATTAAATTTTATTTGACGACCCATTCGTGTAGTGAGTGAGTGAAACTGTCGTCGAAACGTTTTTATTATTTATATATACAGGGCGTCCCAAAGTTATGGGACATGAAGGGGAAGTACCTTAAATATCGTAGATAGTGAATTTTGCTCAAAGAAGACTTTATGTTATTTTTAAAAGTTAGTAATTCTGCATTCATAGATTTTCTAAAAATTATTTGCTTCGGCTGGGAATCGAACCGACTCAAATGTGAAAAAAAAAACACCCTACTTTTATGATGCCAATCGAAAGAATAGCTAAAAAATAATAACTCTGCCTAAGTAACATAGTATTTTAAAAGAAAGGAACAACGTGAAATTAATCATTTTAATCAAATAAAAAACATACATGAAACTGCCGTAGTCAATTAAGTAGGTATTTTTTTGTAAATTAATTAATTAAATGCTCAAAATGTGATCCCTCTTGTTTTACGCAAATCGCCAATCTTTTAATGAGCCCGCTGCCTGTTGATTTTATGAAGTGGGTACTTATTTACGAATAATCAATGCTATCTTTGGAATGATAATATCGCTACTTTTCGAACGTCGTCGGCAATAAATAACTTTCTTGAAATTTGACTCAATCATTTTATGTTGTTCCTTTCTTTTAAAATACTATGTTACTTAGGCAGAGTTATTATTTTTTAGCTATTCTTTCGATTGGCATCATAAAAGTAGGGTGTTTTTTTTTTCACATTTAAGTCGGTTCGATTCCCAGCCGAAGCAAGTAATTTTTAGAAAATCTATGAATGCAGAATTACTAACTTTTAAAAATAACATAAAGTCTTCTTTGAGCAAAATTCACTATCTACAATATTTAAGGTACTTCCCCTTCATGTCCCATAACTTTGGGACGCCCTGTATATTACTTCTTAATAATTAATAAATTACTTCTTAGCCCTCTGTCATAGATAGACATGTAAGGTTAAAAGTATTTTTCGATGTGTTGTTTGAAAGATAGCGCTCTAAGGCGTACTTCAATCTTGTTTTAGTTACCTAACCTTTTTGGATAGGTGCATAACATTATTCAGTAATCTAAGTTACTGAATAATACCAGCAATTTGCCGTGAAAACTTGTCCGTATTGTACCATCGGCAACAGAAGTTTTTATACATGTTTTATCTAAACATCTTGACGTGCAATTTTGTGAGTCTTCAGCTATTAGCTAGCGGTGGACTGCTGCAGTTAGAAATACTGACTCTACAATAAATGAAACGTTGAAAATGTTTCTTTTTAGATTATTTTGGGACCTCTGTACCAATGACGTTGATGTCCATCGCTATAGTCTATACTGGTAAGCTGGTGGGTCCTTTTCTAAATTGCCAGGAACCACACGGACAACGAATAACTTATCGCAACCCTATTCAAGATACAGAAGTTTAGAACTAATTTTTGTTGGTGACTTGTATAACTGGACGAAGAGCTTGCTTGCCCGTTCATTAAAAAAAATGCAAGCTCTGTCAAACAAAACTCACTTGACAACACGATACAGTGATTCGGTCAGTGAGACTATATGGAACGCGCTACCGCATGCAATCCTTTATAATTATATATAAATATTTAATTTAATGATGTAGTTATATGGAATAGGCTACAAACGCGACCGTTAAATGACACAATTAAAGCTTAATTCGATGATGGTATTGAAAAAGAACTAGCTGTGCCAATGCCTTCTATTTCACTTACCTAATATATATTTTATATAAGTATATTATAAAATATGAAGATGTAAATATTTTTCGAGGTATATTCTCGACTCACCGAATTAAACTTACTACTTCTGTTGACGACAGTACGCTAATGATACGCCGCGTGCTCACACGGGGTTCCGAGGTACGGTAATGAACGATAATCGGACCCCGGGGACGCGCCGCCATTCGGGCCGCGTGCTGGCGGCGACGTGGACTGTTCTGGTAATGACCAGGCCTGGTGTGGTAAGAAACAGGGTCCCACAATACGTACGATGGTATATTAAAATACTGTCGACATGCATATAGTACGTCCTCATATGGTAACTATTATAGCCGTTGGAAAACTTGCATCGAATGTTTGGTTTAAAAAACTATATTTTGCCAAAGAAATTTGTTTGTGTGTTTGTAAACGCTTTATTGTACGAGTTTACAATTAAAATTTTGTTAAATTTTTACAATTATGTATTTAGGAACAGGTACGCACGCACGCACGCACGCACGCACGACGACCGTAACTTTGCGGTGTCGCAATGTTCACACTTCGTCCTACGGCCAGCTCGCATCACACACGGTGCATACATATATTATCTTAAGATATTGTTTGCTCACTAATACGAAGCGATATGCTCCTCATGAAACGAAGAACAACAAAATCCCTACAAAATATAGGCCAAATATATTGTAATAATGTCAAAAGATATCTTAAGATATTATATTTTCATATAGTTTTGTGTAAAACAAAGAAAGAAAGAAAATGTAATTGTTGCCAATAAATACAGGAAATTTAGGCTCCGTAAACTTCATTCATCCGAGATAATTCACCTGGGTGAATTAAATACAGTTTTAGTAAACTTTAAACACCTGGGTGTATTAAATTTACTTTCAAAAAACTTTATTCACCTTATTCACCTGGGTGCATTAAATTTAATTTTATGTAGGTATACTTTATTCACTTTTACGTATTTGTGGCAAAGGGTTTGGGCGTCAGCATTTGCTGCCAATATGTCGTATGGCACAGGACAGGGACGGGATAAAATATATATTACCATCGTTGTGTGCTATGCGCTTTACGGTCGTCGTGCTGTTGACTGTACCATAGATAAATAGATGAATGAATGAAATAAATCATATATTGATTGAATATTATCATTACATTACAGGGTACAAAAATACCTTGCAGAATTTTTAAAGTAACCATTCGCTATTTATCTTGGATTAGCGAAATTAGGCAAAATTAAGTTAAGCACAGATCAATGCAAAAAAAGAATAATTTACTCACTTATATACATTCAACATTGACGACCTGTTTGGTGTAGTGGTTAGAAACTCTGCTACTATAACAATTGGTCGCGGGTTCGAATCCCGCTAGGGGCATATGTTTATATGATGAATACAGACATTTGTTCCCGAGTTATGGATGTTTTTCATTTATACATGTATTTATTTACAAAAAAAAATTAGTTTATCAACCATCTGCTATCCATAGCACAAGCCTAGATGCTTACTGTGGACTCGGATGGCGCTGTGTGTTTGTGCAAAGACATTTATTATTTATTTATTTATTATTGGTCAAAATGTCGCCTCAACAAGCTGACGATTGCCAATAGTAGAAAGAAAGAAGGAATAATAAATAAATATCCTTGGACATGCACACAATGCCATCTATTTCCACTTTAAGCAACTATTATAAATAAAATAAATATTATAGTTAATAAAAATTGTCATGGTGCTAACAAGACTATCTTAACTGACTGCTATGCACATACACAAACATATTATGTTTGAGATAGTGACGCTGTTGACAGCGTCACTATCTCATGTTGGCATGTGGTTTTAGAATCACATGCCAACAGTCTATCTAAGGAATCTATAGGTTACTTCTCTGATCATAAAATGTCATTAAGTAATATGTTGTCATCGTAAAATAATGCAGTTTCTAGTGTCGCCGAATTTAAGGCAATGTGTGTTTTACACCTCTGATTGGCACTATAATGCGAAATATGTGCTATTATGTGGCAGTCACGGTGCCATTTTATGCACATTATGTGCTTAGATATGGATGCGACACCCCACGTTTCGCGCTAATATTTAACGCCTTTACAATCAGTTGACATATTACTCGTAATTTCAAGTAGACGAGAAAATGCGAGCTTTGTTAACAACTGCCTAACCCTTTAGCGGGAAATCGCTAAGATTTACGATATTTACGACCCTTTGAAAACGTCGCTAATCCAGAGAAATGTCCCAACGTTAATCAAGATCTCCAACAATGTTTCCGATTGGAGCCCATCTCCGCGCACGCGCATTGTGCGCCGGCTGACAAATGAACGAGCATTATGCGGACGTACGGGCAAAGAATACGAATGTTGTTAATAAATTGCGCGGCACAGGACTAATGTACCGCGGTGCATTCTTGAGGGCTGGTCCAAGATATAAGATGTTGCGTATTGTCTAGAAATTGGATCTACCCTTTCTTTATCGTGGGCATGGGTTTCATAAGAGGGCAACTAAGGAATCGTGGTCAAAAAAGCGTAGATCACATGAGCAACAATTTTTGAGTGCAGTTTTGGAACCTCTTCATATTAATCGTTATTATACATTTAGCAAGAAATATTGAAGACATTACTTTCCCAAAAAAAACCGTTTTATAAAATTCAACAACTGGCTCTTGACCTGACGTATACAGCGTACGCCACCTGTAGTTGTGATAACCATCTTAAGAATGTGCTCGTGCGTATCCTTACACACCCTACCATTGTAAGATTTATTTTCATCACACGGTGTAAGAATCCTACATTGAAAAGACTTCGCCCCAGCATCGCCCCATCTCTTCTGTAGATCTTGCGCCGCCAGATCCAGAACGGGATGGATGAGCTTGGATGATTACTTCAAGTTGTGAAATCGGACCATAGCCGCTGGGGTATTAGCCTTAGCCAATGAGGTCTTCCAGGTGGCCCGGGGAAATATCCACATAGAACCACCAGCTCCGATGCATCGCAAGTAATGAAATGGGTTGGTCTAACTATTTTCTATGTTAGAAATAAAACGGACTCTCCTCTAACCTTAGGCAGGATCCTGCACCATAATTGTATTCTTTATTGCACATAAAAAACATGTTGACAATCAGTCGGAAATATTGTACAAAGGTGAGCTTATCTCTAATAGAGATCTCTTCCAGCCAACCTCAGTGGTGGTTAGAGCATTGTGCGGGACGGTGAAGAAAAAGTGCAGTTACGGAAGGACAAATATACTATACATATAGGTATATAATATAATATGTTATTTACATACATACACTACTAGAATACAGAAATACACTTAGTTATAAAATTACACGTGATTATTAGTAAACTATATAATATAAATAAATAAATATCACATATATAAGTACATAATTATATAAATATATATCTTAAATCATGATAGAATTATAGTGCTCTTTTAGCCTCTTCTTGAAAACTTGGACGGAGGGACTCTCTCGGATCTGTGCAGGAAGCTTGTTCCACAACTGTGCAGCTCGTACTGTGTATGATTTAAAAAAGAAATTGGAATTTGACAAGGGATAGGTTAGGGTTTTAGTTAAGCAAGGACGTCAGGATAATGATCAACAATGGCACTTTAAAAATTTATAATAAACGCCAACGCTTACGAACGAGACCTCATCTAAATCTGCAGTATTATAAAATTAACTCGCTGTCAAGGAATGTTAATTTAAGTGCATATAATTAGACACAATGACATTTTGTGGGTGGCATGGAATGATCAATGACAAGACAAAATGATCACACTATACTTAATAAAAAGGTTAATAGTATAAGTACTATTTTTGCACTAACATACTCGTATTCCAATTATGGTCATTTTGATCGGTTAATCCAAACACAAAAACTTACTTTAATATTGTTTAACATGTGTCTGTACCTAAAACGTACAGTCTCAAACAGATAATTTGTATTTCCCAGGAAATCATGAACGTTTTGGATATTTTTTATTTAGTTAAATAAAGTACTATCGCAAAACATTCGTGATTTCCCAAAACGTTGAGATATGCAGAGTTGTAAAAGTTTATTTGTTAGACTGTACAAACCACTTTTCACAGCTATCAATATTGTTTATATATCAAATCTAAATGGTCTTGAATCATGGTTGTCTCTAGAACTTCGCAAATTTCCCATTTGGAGTTGCAATAAATATGCAATGTTTTATCACATATTATTAACCAGGCAATCATGAAAAAGTTAATGAATATCTCACGTGTGAACACATACTTTAAGCCATTGAAAATTTAAGATGATTTCCTCTCTCACTATATGTCTATCATGTCCTTTATTATAAGGATAAGTGGGCATTGTTATGAGTATGTACTGACTCAGTAAGTCCACGTAGGTAGAGGGAAAGAAAAATAGTAACCAGTCTTTGGTTGGTTTCGGTCTGTCTGAAGTCCAGCGTGAGGGTATTGAAGGTGGAACGGCTGCGGAGCATTGGTTAATGTGAACCCGGTTCAGGGGGTCTAGGACGGCCGTAACTTCGGACTTTTTCTTTTGCAGTATGCTGTGTCAATTATAAGTTGGACATCACAAGTTAGTAGGTAGGGGACGCAAGGAACGTCTGAAGTTATGCAAATAAAGGATTCTTAGTAAAAGAAAAAGTCCGAATTTACGGCCGTCCGAAGCTAATTTCGTTAGAGAGTAGACCCCCTGTATGACCACAAAATCTTCGAAGGTTCCTGCAGAACTTCACAATATCCTCATATTTCATATGTTGTACTTCCTCTTCTTCTATTCTATCTTTTCCAAAAAAGGTTGTTGTTAGAATTAATCCTCCCACGAAAGTGGACTTTATTGACTGTTAATGAGTGACTGGTCGATGAATGACTATTTATAATACCATCCGTTTCTGTAGAACCTTACAAATGTAATAGTTACGCAAGTTTTGCTAAGGTTAGAGAAAATATTCAGGTCAACACGCCGACACCGATTATCATTAGGTAATGGCCATACCTGCTAACCACCTCAGACAGCTACATGCCAACCACCTCAGATAGCTACACTATCTTCTCTATAGCCATGTAAGGCAAAGATACTTCGGCGCTCGAAGCACAGATTATAAATTCTACTAATAGAGTGATTTCCTACGCCATTTTGAATTAAGCTAAGGCTAAACTTTGCTGATCTGCTAGTTGGCGTCTAAAATTGAACAAGGTTTATAATACTAAACTAAGTACACTTTAAAGGCTTGCAAGTCTTCAAAGCGTAATTACAATAAAAGTTTGGACCTTTGGACGACTTAAGACTTTAGCTTATGTTTGCCCCCGGCTTTGCCCCTTGAAATTCTTTAGAAAATATGTAGTTGGTAAACGAATTAGTGAGTATCAACTATTCAAATATGTTAAATATAGACAACATTGTCAACATTTCCCAAAGGTGATTTCCTTATCCGAAGCGGTGATAGTTTGGACTTACTAATTGACAGTAATATATTATTAAATTTAGTTATTGAAATAATTTTTAGAAGTTTTGAACATATTAAAGGTAAATTCGAAAAGCTAAAAATCAGTAAATGCGCTATGAAAAGAGCTGCCAGAATACGAAAAGAGGTGATAGCCAGAGGACCAATATATGTAGTTCTGAAGGTTACTAGGTTGTAGTGGCAATATGGTCATGGCTGAACCGATGGTAATACGAATTGACGATCTGCGCTGTGCACCTGGAAGTGACTGGATACATGATCCTCGACACATAAAGCTGAATAACTTGGATACAGCAGACAGACATACATCAAACATGGTTAAGAACGATCTATCAACAAATCAGTGTAATAAAAAAAACTGCTTTATAATTTTAAAACTGTTTCATCTGTTCTGATGCTACGAAGCCACGGGCGGGCCGTCATATACACAGACGGGCAGACAAATGCTTAAATTCTTACTTAAGCTTCTATTTAACTTGCCTTATTTATTCGAGTGTTTTATTTGTTTGTACGTTCGGGTGATTCTGCTGACATTTGTATACACGTGTAAGTCAGATGACAATGCAATATTGTCATTGGTCCAGGTTGATGATGGTCTTGTGTGGACATAGGAACTCTGAAATAAAATAAGCTCTATAGTTTGAGCTTGTTTGATTTGTCATGACAAGTAGTCTGATCGTAGATAGAATTCAGGGCGTGATGATGGAGCCGGAAGGTAGGTGCAAGGACTCAGTAATGACATATAGTAACGCTTTTGAGTTTGGGCTTATTTTGTTACTTATCTACGACGTTATAGTGTTATATTTAAAAGACACTGATACATATTGACCAAGAAAATATCTAGACCAAATAAAATAAAGCATCGCAGTCAGGAAATAGCATCGTGACAAGAGGACAGTTGCGCTAAAAGGCTAAAAGCCGAGACATAGTTTACTAAAAGGTGTTACAGTAACTCAACAGGAAATAGAACAATTTAAAAAATTATTGAAAAGTAGTTGTCTAAATTGAAATGAAGTTAAGATTAGGTTGAAACCAGAATGATTGATAAGAATGGAAACATCTTCATACGTTGCGGAATTTACGCCGATGTAAGATATTTATAACGTATACGATGCGGTAACACGAGTAGAATATAAATGAATACTTATGGCAGGTGGTTAATTATCTGTTTATTTTACCGCCAATGTCGTATTAAAAGTCAAATCAGCGGGTTCAACTGCGAACATCAACTTGAGGAACACCAAGGGTATTTGGTTCGAATTTAGATGTGCTTATGTACGATTAAGTCTTGTTAAAATTACCACTGTGATTTCATTGTGTCGGAAAATATATAAGTCTACACAAATCAATAACTATAGTACGAAACTCCTGTAAATATTTAAAAAAAATCGTTCAATAACTTTATGAAAAATGTCACCAAGGGCAAATATCACGAAGAACACATTCTCAAAGGATAAGTAGTCAATGATTTGTGTAGACTTGTAATACTGTTTGAATTGTGTGACTAGGCAGGGGTGCCAGAGTTGAAGTATCGCACAAAACAAACGAGATATCGCGTCCGGCGCCGGCGCCCGCGCCGTGTACAGACTATGCCAGGATTGTCTGACGAGATATTGGTTGGTTATTATTGGGCACTGGTCAAGATAGTGTCTTAGGTTATGATTATAAACACAATTATATATTGCTATCTTCATTAACACTATTGCTATTTTCTGTCGTACCCTACTCATATTTGAGATATAAAATGAACTTGGAGGTGTCATTGACGAAAGTGATGATGATGTAGTAGCTCCTTCGTTGTGTGTCGTAGGTGCTTGCCATAAAAATTAAACAATTTTGTTTCCAAAATACATTTTCGAAATTGGCAATGTTGTATGTATGTAGATTTCTATGTTACCTCCTGTAGCCTAAAGGGATTGACCGATTTTTAAGTGCAAGGGTCGGACTGTTATAGGATACATTTCTGGTAAAAAATCCAATCTGGCGCCGGCAAAATACATAATACCCTTTCGGATTTTTGGTTTTTAAGTACTTACTTAAATTACAATTTATATTATGATACTTTTCTCATTATATACTGCATTTGCGTCAATCCTAAACCGTCAAGCCAACTTCTCAACGGTGTGACAAAGAGGACAGTTGTGTTAAAAGCCGCGGGCATCGCACAAAACGAACGAGATCGAGCGCGGTCGGTGCCCGCGTAGACAATGCTAGTATTTTCCGATGTGCTACTATGTTGTGCATTCGAAGGTATATTATTGTTTTGTGAGTACTGAGTGAGTACAATATAAAAGCTAGGGCACAATTTTCTTTATTTAGTTACAGAGATGACCTAGACAGACCATACGGTGTGCTTTGTTTGCATATTCACTTTTTGTCATTGTTCATACTTACGGATAATATTCGTCACACACAAATCTTTAGGAGTCTTGGTAAGGTTACAAGTGTGATGGGCGGCAAATTCTTTGTGACAAATTGGACCATATTTTCTTTATCTCTCATGTCAATCAGTAAGTAGATATGTCATAATATCCGCAAATATGCTGGGGTGACGTCGTTGCAGTTAAGAGTACATCGAACAATCGTGACACTTTGATCACACAACAGAAACAGAAGTGAAGTGGACACTACTTACATTGTGCATCACTGCATTTATTTACTTGTAATCTTTTTTTGCTGCTCTTACTGTGATAAATTTGATTACTCAATTTCCGTAAAAAAGAAAAGTCCCTGTTTGGGCGCCATAAAATTGTTGCGCAACTCACGCAATATGCCATTTAAAGCACTGCTTTTATGAATCTAAAATTACATTTGAGCACCGTAGCTTATTTTTCATATCTGCGTTGTCTGTGCGATTATCTATAACTAAAGATCAATAAATAAAAAAGTTGAAAGGAAATCGTTTGGCTTGGTAAAGACATGTTATGAGGAGGGATGAATCGCATGTTACTAGGAGAATGGAAAGAAAAAGGAAGACCATGGAAACGATGGATCTATTGTGTGAGGGATAATAATGTGAAGGAAAAGGGCGTGAATGATGAGGTAACGTCTGACAGAGGAAATTGGAAGAAAAAGAAGTACTGCGCCAACCCTAAATAAATAAATTGGAACGAGGGCAAGAAGATGATGATGAGATCAAGAAAAGCCGTGTTTTGATTGACGTGTTGTGCTTTTGAATCAAAATATAGTTACCGACTCATAGTCACACCAAGTTATCACACCAGTGTTACAAACAGGATTCTTTTTCTTGTTAGTCACACTACTAATTTTTCCACACCATTTATTGTATTTATTCCCTAACTAGTGCTGTCCTAGCCTGTCCTGTCCTGTAAAATGGAATGTCATCTATATTTAACTGGCGCAAGCGAGCCGGACGAGTGCGAGCGAAGCGAGCACGGGAGTTTTTGGCACCCCGACATGGATAGGTTAGGTTCGAAGCTCGCTCTGCTCGCCCGGCTCGCTTCCGCCATACCCTTCGTGTTAGGTTGACATTATTATATATTAGTTTGTTCCTGTTAAACCTAAATTTTCAACAGGTACAGCACTAGCAATTATAGTATAAATGGTGTGGAAAAATTAGTAGTGTGACTAACAAGAAAAAGAATCCTGTTTGTAACACTGGTGTGATAACTTGGTGTGACTATGAGTCGGTAAGGCAAAATATCTAGCTAGCGCTAGTGACTAACGCGGCAACTGGTAGAGTTGCGCCTGGTGTATACTAGAGTGTTTTTGACTATTATGGAATGTATCGGAGAAGAGGTTACATTGTTGATATTACCGTGAGTATAGCTAAGTAAAATCCCTATTAAATGTTTTGCGAATTTGGGATGAGTTTTTATAAGTGGTAACACTTCGAGGGTCGTGATATGTCCAGAGATTAGCAGTGATTTGTGTGGACCGCTCCCACTAGTGGACGACCCGAGACTGTTATGTAAAAGTTGGAAGCGAGATCTTGGTTTGTATAAGTATAAATACTTGTGTTCATATAGGGTTGGTAAATGTCTTAAATATTAAGAATAGCATTTTTACATTAAAAATCTCTTGTTTTTTTTTTTTAAATAGAAGGAAAACGATTTGTCGGACCACCTGTTGGGAAGTGGTTACCGCTGACCGTGAACATTTGGAACACCAGGGGGCTACGCATGCGTTGCCAATCATTTGACAGCTCACCGGGGCTGCTTTGTAATAATACAACGCAATGGGAGTCGCACCTTACTATATGCCTCTCTTTGCGTTAAGTGCATTTTGATAAAGGACAGAGATGCGTCAGTTTAACCACGATTCACATATGTACTATAAAACAATAAATTATGCCGCCTTAATAGATTTGGTATAGAGATGGACTGCAATTTGGTTTACCTTACATGATGGGGTCTTTTTGTCCAATTTCAAACATATTTCGCGGACGATAAACTGAATCTACGGGGAAGCCAATATATTTATTTATTTATAATAGTACAACCGCATCACATATATTTATACAATTTCAGAAAATTTGTGGATGTAATTATTTCTAATATATGTAACAATTACGGTGTACATAACACTTACCTAAATCAAATAATAACATAACCTAATGAATATTGACATCAAACGAAAATAATGTGATAGCTACTTAATTGTCGAAGTCTGCAGCTTTCGTTTGAAGCTGCTAAACGAGTCGTGGAAGATGTCAATGTCTGGATCACGCGTTTGGATGGAATTATACTGATCGAGAATTCTACTCAGGGGGGATTGAAAACCTAGATTAGTTTTAGAAAACGGAGTGTGAAATATTTTACTAATATTGTGCCTAGGGTAAGAGTGAGGGACGGCAAGAGATATTTTTTTTTAAAGATGACTGCACTGTATTCGTTTGTTAATCAATTTATAAAGAAAACACAGCTCATGAATACGTCTCCGATCACGAAGAGTACTCATATTGAACTTAGACAAGCGACAACTTACTTACAACTTACAACTTTGACAACTTACTTATATTTTTAGATATGATAAAGTTTTCGGCAGATCTAAAGTAAACCATCTATTTATTACAAAATCTAAAACACACAGCTTATTGCAGATACTTCTTTGAAGAAGCAGTAAGTTCGGTAATTGCTTATGATAGTGCGGGTAAATGTGCCATACTTTTATTGGTAAAGCTACTGATCCAAAAATAAAGTATCTACAACAAAATTACGTGGTGTCCAGCGATCCACGGATACTGGTAATTATTCCATTACAACCAATTAGCCCTCCGACGGTTTGGACCACGGGTAACCAAACTGTTACACAATGAGACTTCATCTGTTATTAAAGTTAAAAACAGATATTACGTGATGGGTTACAGTTGGCGACTACATTCACCATAATTTTACCTTGATTTATGAACAGCAGAAATTGTTTTGGAAGATAATAAGTGGGAATATGTAAGTATATATATGTGATGAGGACACGTTAAATGATTCTAGACGATTGTTACGAAATTACAAAGGATAACTTAAAATTACCCTTTACCAACTAGGTTTCCTGGCGTAACTGATTAAGAAATTATCCAAAAACGTTTATTATAAATATCTAGAGAGAAAATTAAAAGGTATATATATATTTCACATCCCATGCCTACGTGGAAATAATCACATTAAATTAATAATCGCAGCGCAGATAGTCCAGAGCAGACCGATAATTCGACGACTTGGGGAGACTTCTCGCTCATTGTTCACAAAACTAATGAAACACCTTCGCAAGTCGTCCGTCCGTCGCTAGGGCTGTGTCCATGAGAAAATATTAATTCAATTTTAAACTGAATCTTACTCTTTAAATAGATAAGTTTGTTTGTAAACGCTTTACCGATACATACACACTATATAAATTTAATTAAAATTAATTATATATAATTATTTTGCTAGGTCATCCTTGTATTAACGATGCCAGATAGATAACGGATAAACATTATTCATATAATAGTCACGAATCTGGTATAAGTGTTGGTATTCTTACACATAATTATGTTTGACTGGAAGCAGCGTCTTTTGTTCGGAACTTAACACAAGAAATATGAGATCGTCGACTGAATTGCAATCTGCACTCTTTCCTAGAATACTGAAATTTGGAATCTTAAACTTCTAACATTGACGGTGAGTAAATATGAAGAATGAAGACCCTATTCCTTATAGGTATATGAATGGATCCTACATCTCGTAATTCCTCTACCCTTCGTAAATCGTAACGTTCTAAGAAAACAAAAGCTAACCATAAATAAAACAATAATATTCTATCTAACAGTTTTTGTCCAACCCTACGGCAAAGGAAAACTCGCAAGTACGAAATGAAAGTGGCGTAACAAAAGAAAACATAAGTAAAGAAAGGCCATTCCCCGGGACAACTTGGATGAGGTCCAAATGAAATGCTTACGAGATTGTGCCCCGATACCGAAGACCTAAATAGAAATATGCTTATTCAATTATTTATGACGTCGACAGAAACTTGAGGTACTTATTTATGCAAACGAAGCCTACTTTTGGCAGTTGTTTACAGGGTAGGTAAATAAGAACGAACAGATATTAAATTATGTTATTATCTTCGAAATGAGGAGTTAATAAAGATACGCTTCAAAATTAACGCCGAGGAAAAGAGATGTTGTGATAAGAATTGATGGCGCTACTTTCTCATTTGTCATTTATGTATGACATAATATAAGTAAATTGAAACCACATTTAAGATGTGAGTGTCGCTAAATAGATCAAATAAATATTCTTAATATTATCAT